>OX451738.1:145046913-145429413 GCA_948472305.1 Vicia faba
GATTCTGAAAAAGAACCTTCTGATAACGAAGATGAATTGTCCCTTCTTTCCAGAAGAGTCAAACACCTCTGGAAGAAAAGACAAGGAAACTTCAGAAGATCCAGAATCAAAGAAGATCGTTCAGAATCATATGCAAGAGGAAGAGCAAGCAAAGAAGTTACTTGCTATGAGTGCAAAGAGCCTAGACACTATATAAATGAATGTCTAAAGGTTCATAAAAAAATCACTAGAAAAGAAATCTTCAAGAAGAATGCCTTCAATGGTAAGAAGAAAGGTCTCATGGCAAAATGGAATGAATCAGACTCTGAAGGATCATATTCTGACGAGGCGCGTTCTAATGTAGCACTCATGGCTATTACATCAGATTAAAACACATCAGAAATGAGTCTGACTCAAAAGAGGTATTTTCTAAACTCTCTCGTGCGGAACTAGACTTATGTTTATCTGAGTCTCTGAGTAGGTATCAAAAACTTCAACTAAAATTCAAGAACCTTCAAAAAGTTCAGGAACATGAAGTTGAAGAATATGGCAAGCTAGAGAAAGAAGTTTTGGAACTAAAAGTAGACATCTTTATTTTAGAAAAATAAAATGACTTTTTAAACAAAAAAGGTTTAAAACTTGATGTATGTCTTATGTTTATTGTTTTTGTTGTTATTATCATTGTTGTGTGATTGAGGGAAATAGAGAGGGGTCTCAAATCTATGAGTTCTTAGATAGAAATAACACAGGTAGTGATTCGGTGCGAAGTTTGTAAAACCAGAGGTTGTTGAGAACTTTAAACTAATATAATTATAGTGGATTTCCTTCCTGGCTTGGATGCCCCCGGATGTAGGTGACATTGCACCAAATAAGGTTAACAATTGAACCGTGTTATTTACTTTCTACACCTTCCTTTTAATTGTTAATTGTTACTTCTGTTGTTATGATGTCTTAACATCGTGCTCGATATTGTGTTGGTGTTTTTGGTGTTGTGATATCCTATACAATATATGTCTTATTGTGCTAGAATTTCAATTGGCATCAGAGCAAACACCATGTTATATTTTGGGTGAGCTCCAAAGAAGATATTTTCTGGTACTATGGAAGGAGGAAATACTATCAGACCACCCATGTTGGATGGCACCAACTATGACTATTGGAAAGCGCGTATGATGGCTTTTCTAAAATCTATGGATAACAAAACCTGGAAATTTGTTGTTAAGGGTTTAGTACATCCAGTGTTGATAGACAAAGATGGGAAGGAAACCACTGAATTAAAAGAAGAAGAGGACTAGTCTAAGGAAGAAGATGAACTTGCTCTTGGAAACTCCAAAGCTTTTAATGACTTGTTCAATGGTGTTGAAAAAAATATATTAAGGTTAATAAATACATGTATTGTGGCCAAAGATGCATGGGAAATCCTCAAAACCACTCATGAAGGCACATCAAATGTCAAAATGTCAAGACTTTAACTTCTCACCATAAAGTTTGAAAATCTCAAGATGATAGATGATGAGTGTATTCATGATTTTCACGTGAGTATTCTTGACATTGCTAATTCATCAAGTGCCTTGGGAGAGAAGGTGTCAGAGGAAAAGCTTATCAGAAAATCCTCAAGTCTCTGCCCAAGAAATTTGACATGAAGGTCGTAGGCATAGAAGAAGCCCAAGATGTTTGCAACATGAAAGTGTAGGAGCTGATTGAGTCACTCCAAAATTTTGAATGGGCTATTAATGATAGATCTAAAAAGAAGAACAAAAGCATAGCCTTTATCTCCAATACTGGTGATGAATAGGCTCAATGTGACATGGAGACTGATGAAGGAATTTCTAATGCTATTGTGCTTCTGAGGAGACAATTCAATAAGGTGCTGAAGGACATGGATAGGATGACAAGACAAAATGTCAAGAACATCTCTTTCGGTATCAACAAAAATAGTGACTTCCAAAGAAAAGAAAGAAAAGAGGAGAAGCTACATCAAGGAAGAGGTAATCAATGACATGAATGTGAAGGTTTTGGTCACATTAGATCAGAGTATCCCACATACCTCAAGAATCACAAGAAGATTATTCGGTTTGATGATGAAAATTCTAAAGGTGAACCTTTAACACCCTAAAATCTAGATTTAATTATTTAATTGATTATTTGTGAGTTTAAGTGATGCATGTGTGGTATGTTATGCGATAGTGAAGAACTAAGGTGCTAATTAGAATTATTTGAATTTAGATAATTTTGTTATATTATTTATATTTATTAATAATTAAATAGAATAAATAGTTGTAAGGGAGAACAAGGGCATGGTGGTAATATATGATGATAAGTGAGGGTATAAGGGGAATAACAAAGAAAGGGTCCTATGGGTAAAAAGAGAAAATATAAGAATAGAGATCCTTATGTGCGATCGTAGAATTGGGAGAAACGTGAAGAAGAAGTTAGGGCTCAGAGGAGAACATTGTAGAACGCGAAGGGACGGATCGATCGATAGGAATTCAAGGTAAGGGGTGTAATATCGGTTTACTATGATTTATAGGGTTTAGGAAAGATGTAGGTTATGTCCTATATGATTGTTTTGATGAAATATATGACGAAATTGTTCATTTATGATGTATGTATGTTATGATTTGTATCGACTATGATGTGATGATGCATTTTGATGTCAATATGTGATATATGGTGATTGTTATGCATTCTGGAATGAGTTTGGTACTGTAATTAAATTTGGAATGGGCCTGGACAGTGCAGAAATCGCAATTGATAAGTTGCAGTTTTGCAAGCATCGCTTGGCGAGCTTGGAGCAAGCAGAGCGCTCCTAGAGTCGTTGGGCGAGAAAAACGAAAAGGAAATTGGTGGAAAAGAAGAGCTCCAAGAAAATATATGGGGAGGGGCTCGTCGCACCAGCGTTGTCGGGTGAGCGAGACATCGATGGTCCCTATTGTACCCCAAAATTTTCCCTCCCATTTCTCAATGATTTCTCATCACAAAGCCCTTGAAGATCAGGATCCAGTTAGGGTTTCATCTGCTCAAGACTTCTCCTTGCACTGTTGACCCAAATTAGGGTTTGTGTTTGCACAAAGATGTTTTGACCTAAAATGCCTAAGATGACTTTCTTGCTTCATATTGGACTCCCAAGTTTATCCATATCAAGTTTCAAGCCTTGATTCCAAGTTTTGCCCAGTCAATTAGACAGTTGACCTAGAAATCAACTGTATTGGGGAAAAAGTCAACTGTGGCCAATTGACAGTCAAACCTCATGAAAATTGACCCACATCAACATTATGAACTCATATGAACCATTTGGTCAAGTTTGGATCACAATTCCACAAGAAATTTGATCAGATCACCAAAAGGGCAAAATGGTCATTTTTAGGGTTTTGACTGCACAAAGGCAATTTTTGACTGTTTGACCTAGCCAATGGAAAACCAAGTTCACATATGGACTCAAGGACCCCATGGATTTATCTTGACATGCTCAACAAGTTCAAAAGATCCCAAGTACACAAGATTGACAGTTGAATTTCCCAGTCAATTGATCAATTTTGACTGTATACTGAAAAGTCAAACTTTGACTTTTTGGTCAAAATCAAGGGTCAAGATTCATTTTTCATCAAAACATGCCAAATCATGAAACTTGTTCACCAAGAAATCAAAAAATGCAAATTAGGGTTAGAAATGAGAATTTTTCATAACTTAGAATTTTTTCTAAGTTATGAAAAACCCTAATTTTTTCCCAACTTTGCCCCACTTTCTCACCAAGATTCATTTGGATTCAAACAAAAGTCAAAACATGAAAGTTGTAGCTTGTTGCATAATCTACAACTTTGATTCACAAAGTTTTCCCAAATGAGGCTTGTATCTCAAGTTACAATTTTTGGAATAAGGGTACTAAACCATTCTTAACTTAGTGAAATTTTAACCTATTTTGGCAAGGTTTTCTACCTAACTTCAAGGCCATTTTCCATACACTTCCACTTGGAATTTCAATTTTCATTTCAAAGATGGATTGTAGTACACATTCCAAGCTTTCCAAAATGTCCAAGAACTCATCAAACAACCTCATAACTTGAGAGAATCGAATTTCACAATATGGCAAAAACTCACTTTTGAATTGGTCATGTACATGTTCATAACTTATGCCATTTGCAAGTCATCTTGGTTTGTGCTGCATTACAGGTCCTTAAACCATCCAACACTCAATAATTTAATGCATGTTCATTGTGCTAAAGCTTTGTTTCATGAGCTTGTGCATTACATGTTGGATTAGTCCATAAATAGATAAAGCATTTCTTCCATTTTTGCAAAAGCAAGCTTTATGTCATATTGCAAATCCAACAAGTACAGATGAAATCTAATTGGCACAAGATTATGAGCATAACACACTGATCAAGGAGGAGCTTTGCAGCATGATTAGGGGTCCTCTACCTGCCTAAACCTCAACTTGACATTTTCTTGCTTAAGTGTTAAGAAACATCCCATATCACAACATAACTTTCATCTCAGCATTAGAACACTTAAGCAATTGTTTTGTACACTTCCTAATCATCAAGCACAAGCTAGAACACGACTCCAATACCTCCAATACCTCCACAAACTCAGAACCACCATCAAACTGCTCAAACAGAGCAACCTCTGCAGATTGAGTTCCAACTCTCAATCCTTTCAAGCATTCTTGCCCAAACCACTTCAGACACCTCCCTACCATCAATCCAAACTATCCAAAGCATTAGAAGCAACCTGTAACTCCTCTAACCCTTTTGGCCATTTTCACTTTTCTGATTTGCAGGTGAAGAGCTCTAGCACGATTCAAAAGGTTTCAAGACAAAGTAAAGCTTGGAATAGCATCCCTGGACATCAAGGAAACTATACCAATCATCACCTTGCACTGAAAGCTTCTCCATTGCCAGATAGAACTTCAACTGAACAGGTAAGTTCATGAACTCGTATCTCTCTTATTAGACATTGTTAGCTTTAGGTTTGTGAAGATAATATGTCACATTCATAGCCCTGAACATGCCCATGTAATTAGATTTCATTTATATTATGTGTGCTGCAAGAATTTTGAGTCTGAACATGGCAGAAAACTTAGGTCAGGATTTGGGAATGTCAAAATTCTCTCTCATTTCTGAGAGTTAGGATGAGTTTTTTATATATTTGGAATCGTGATTCAATGCTTAACATTTCTTATGTTGGAAGTTTGTGCAAAAGATCAAGGAATCAGGATGTTTGAACTTGATCACAGGCGCGCGTTTTTTGTGAACGTTTTTGGCTGAAGGTTGAAGAAGAAGTTTCATGGGCTGGGCCTTTGTGTTATTTCTTTTCACACACTCTTTTCACTTTGACACCCCCTGGGCCCATTTGGTTTATTTCAATGATTTTTTGACTTTTCTTTTTTCATTCTGACTTATTTATTTTTGCTTATTATATAAAAAATATTTTTTATACCATTTTTCTATTTTTTAGCATTTATTTGTTTATAGGAATCATTTGTACATATATATATATATATATATATATATATATATATATATATATATATATATATATATATATATATATATATATATATATATATATATATATATATATATATATATATATATATATATATATATATATATATATATATATATATATATATATATATATATATATATATATATATATATATATATATATATATATATATATATATATATATATTATTTAGAATAGATAGGAAAAATAATGCAAATATATTTTCTTTTCTGATTTTATTACATTTTCTTTTTTTGAAAATATTTTATCCAAAATGTACTTTTTTTATAAATATTAAATATTATTATTTTTATATATAATACACATTTAGGAATTATATATATATATATATATATATATATATATATATATATATATATATATATATATATATATATATATATATATATATATATATATATATATATATATATATATATATATATATATATATATATATATATATATATATATATATATATATATATATATATATATATATATATATATATATATATATATATATATATTTATTAGTATACTTAGGGTAAAATACAAAAATACATTTATTTTTATTTTTATTAATACTTGACATAAAAAATACTTTTTATAAATATATTTCATTTTATTTTATTTTTTGTACATAATAAATAAATATTTGTGTAAATTAAATAATATATATATTACTTAATAAAAATTAGGGTTTCACCCTTAAAATACAAAAACTCCAAAAATAATACTTTTTAATTTTTTATTTATTTAACATAAATAATACTTTTTTCTCATACATATAAAAACCCTTTTTTTGCATTTTGCACCTTTATTTTATTTTCCATTTAATTTATGCAATCAATTATTTGTAAATATTCCAAAAATGATGTAATAGCTAGGTTTTAATTTCTTGCCTAAATATCCCCCCATTTGAACATTTGTACCCCCCTTCCCATATTGTGTTGTAATAGTGTAGGAATTTTACTTTTCGCACTTTAAACGCTTTCTAAATATACCATGCTAGAATTAGGGTTTGTATGCAAATAAAAAGAACAAAATAGTTTGACCTAATTTCAAGATAAACAAGTATGAAATATGGACAACACATATCACACTTGCACCCCTAGGGTATTCCACTTTGTTGCCTTCAAATAAATGGGCCATATTGCATGTTAGGTTTCTTTGGGCAAAACCAATATAAACCAATTGATCATAGTCCCTCGATGACGCTTTCGAAAAGTTGCCTAAAACGATCAAGTCCCTTTCAAAGAGAAATTGCCCAAAGATACTTAGCACTATTGCAATTATGGTCTAAACGATGACCCGCGCCCGTCCTTTTTACCTCCTAATACAAGATTGTCCACCAAATGCAATGGTGGAACAAAATGGTCAAAAGGGTTAAAACATAACAAAAATCTTTGAGAACTTTAGGGTAGATAGCTCTTAGGTACTTATCAACTTGCAAAACAAAACACTTGCCTATTTTCAAACCACACTTCACAAACACTTTCAAAACAAACTTTCAAAAACCTTGGAACATCTTTTCAAAAGACAAAACACCTTTTGTAAAACATTCGAGTAAAGAATTGTTACAAGGGTAGCCTATACAAGGCATCTTTTTCAAAGCATTTTCAAAACCACACACCAAGCACCATTTCAAACAATTGAAAACCAAGGCAAGTTGATCTAAGCAAGTAACTAAGAGCCCATGGATAACCAAGGATAGAAAGGGTGCTAATACCTTCCCTTTCTATAATCTACTCCCCGAACCCAAGAAAAATCTCAAAGGTTTTTTGCTGTGCTTTTTAAACCTTTCCTTAGGATAAAATAAAAAGTCGGTGGCGACTCTTGCTCAACCGAAACATTTGCGAAAACAAACGCAAAACCATAGTCAGTTCTCCCACCGTATCACAGAACTGGCGACTCTGCTGGGGATAAATTTAAAAGTGGAGTAACCTTAGGGCTTAGATCACCCTCTTACATGACTAATTGTTTGAATTGATTGCTTTATATCTTGGCTCTATTGTTTGGGTTACAATCCTACACCCGGATTTTGGGAAACATTCATAGATAGCAATACGTTGTGGAAACTGTGCGGGGTATACCGACACGGTCGAAGTAATAGCTATATTGGTGCGACATATTTGTGAGTACCGGTAACCCTTGAGTTCAATCAAGGAGAGTACGGGGCCGCTGAGTGATGTCACTAAGCACTAATGACCTAGAACCTTACTTGACCATCTTGGCCTTTTATTAGGGGTAGTGAGATGACCGGCTTTGGTGCAGTCCGAAGTTGGTAGATACTCGATACTACACTCATTCAGGGTTGTTTTCTTGGAATATTTTGGTCGCTAGTTAAGTGGCTAAACCAAAACAATGAACGATGAAAATAATCCCGTGATATTGAGCTCCTTAGAACCCGGTTACTATTTATAGGACAGGTTTTTAAGCCAACTACACTCAAGAGGGTACTTACCTATGAAACCCCATGCAAGCCTGAAACTAGGGTTTGGTGTGATTTGCTTGTACATATGTTTTGTGCATACATCATAAACATCATAAAACATCATATGCATTCACTAACCATTTCAAGGGTTTGGATCTTCATCTTTGTTCCTGTTTTGTAGGTCATGGAAATTCCTCGCAGAAACACCATTCAAGTCAACCTTGTGAGAATCTCTCCTCAACTCAAGGAGCTCACCTCAAGAATTCCGGAAAACTCATCCTTCAGTGAAAGACATGGTAGACTGCTCAGCTTAGTCAACACCAACATTGAAGAAGACATGATGAAAGTGCTATTCCAGTTCTTTGACCCTCTTCACCACTGTTTCACTTTCCCTGATTACCAGTTGGTACCCACTTTGGAGGAGTTTTCTCAACTCCTAAGAATCCCTATCCTTAATCAACTACCCTTCAACGATACGGAAAAGGAACCAAATCCGGAAGATGTTGCTCGAGCATTACATCTACAACCATCCGAAATCAAGGGGCATTGGGAAACCAGAAGCGGCGTCAAAGGATTCTTAGCAAAATTCTTGTTTGAGAAGGCACAAGAATGTTGGAACTCATTGGACCTACAAGCCTTTGAAGAAATTGTGGCACTCCTTATCTATGGGTTGGTCTTGTTCCCAAATCCTGACCAACTGGTAGATGTCAACGCCGTCAAAATCTTCTTGTCCAGAAATCCAATACCAACATTGCTTGGGGACATTCTTCACTCATTTTACACACGAACAATGAGAAAGAGGGGTGTTCTCATGTGCTGTACTCCTCTCCTTGCAAGGTGGTTTATTTCGCACCTTCCACAATCTGTCTTGAAGAATGACCAAGGCTCAAGGTGGTCCCAACGGTTGATGACTCTTACTCACTCTGATGTACATTGGTGTTCTCGGTCCAGAGAAAATGTCATCATCATCGATCGTTGCGGAGAATTTCCTAATGTTCCTTTACTTGGAATTAGAGGAGGTATCACCTACAACCCTTGCCTAGCTTTAAGGCAATTTGGATATGCACGGAGGGATGGCCCTCATGATATGTTGATTCTTGACCTAGTTTTTGACTTCGACAACGATGCGCAAGGACTTCGCCAAAGATTCATCAGAGCTTGGGGGAGACCCAACAAGGTTGATAGCAAGACTCTAGGACACAAGAACTCCATCCCTCTTGAGCCTTATCTCAAGTGGGTACGAGCCCGAGCCCAAAGTCTAATGATGCCTTATCCTTATGTTCTCCCTGTGATTAAAGAGCCTGTTAAGGAAGGAGAGGTTCCCTACACCATCCTACATCCAGACATGCCTACATCGTGGGAGGAAATGCAGAAAAGTTGGATTCAGCTCAAGGAGGAACGGAACACTTTTGAAGCTAGCTTCTACGCCAGTGAGAAGAAGGTTCTAGAGCTTACCCGCCGACTCCATGAGCAAGAGGCCCTCAACACCTACATCGCACCAAAGAGGATGCGCAATGTCTTTTTGCCTTGAGAAGTTATTTTGTAATATTTGGCCCATGGGGCATTTATGTACTAACAAATTTCTTCTTATTAATATGACGTGCGTTCTTCTTTGTCTGAAACAATTTTGAATGTCCTAAATCCTTGAATGCATTGCATACATAAGCATACCATTCATCATGTGCATAAGCAGGTCTCACTCCAGGTTTCCTTATCTATCTGCTGTTTATTTCAGTAGGATGGATCTCGAGCAAACAGTCAAAGACCTGCAAGCTCAGAATGCACAGTTCCAGCAACTCCTGATGACCTTGGCCAAGGGTCAGGAGGATATCAAGACTCAATTGGGGAACAAAGACCCGGTGAAAAAGAAGAAAAAGAGACTCGGGGTGGCTACTTTGGGGAGAAGATTTGACGGAGAAGCTCGGAGAGTGCTTGAATTTCCTCCTATCTCTGATGAAGGAACCAGCAAAGGAGGTGGGGCTGCGGTACCTTCCGAGTCTGATGCGGAAGAAGAAGAGGTCGAAGAGGATGAAGATTATTCTGATCAGCAATACCCTCCAGCTGATGATAAATACAAGGGGCTAGAGGACAGATTGGCCGCCATGGAATTACAAAGAGTACCGGGTTTGGACTTTGAAGACTTGGGTTTGGTTGCCGAGATTGTGATTCCCCCAAAATTCAAAGTGCCACTGTTTGTGAGGTATGATGGGCTGTCCTGTCCCAAAATGCATCTCAGGTCCTACGTGAGAAAGATTCAACCCTATACGGCAGATAAAAACCTTTGGATTCATTTCTTTCAAGACAGCCTTTTTGGAGCTCAGTTGGAGTGGTTTTATCAGCTAGAAGGAACCAGCGTCCGAAATTGGGAAGATTTGGCCACCACTTTCTACAAACAATACCAGTATAATTCTGACCTTGCTCCTACTCGTACCCAACTTCAGGGTATGTCGCTAGGAACAAGCGAGGGATTCAAAGAATATGCACAAAAATGGAGGGATTTTGCTGGCAGGGTGCAGCCTCCTTTAACCGATCGTGAGCTCGTTGATATGTTTCTAGGGACCCTATCTGGGCCATTTTTCAATCATCTAATTGGTAACTCTTCCGCGGGGTTTACCGATTTGATCTTAACAGGCGAAAGAATAGAAGCTGGCATCAAGTCAGGAAAGATTCAGAAGGGTGTTGCTGCAAGTGTTGAGAAGAAGCCTTTTAAGAAGGAAACAGATGTGGTATATTCTCAGAGAAGAACAGGGAAGACGGAGCGTCGGCCAACTGTGGGGGCCGTAATGATTCAAAATACTCCAAGTGAGCAGCCTCGCTATAACCAGCCCAGACCAAATCAGCAACGAGTGGAGCGGCCACAACGGCAGTTCACCCATATTAATATGACTCCGGCGCAAGTGCTCCCCCATCTGTTGAAGTTGAATCTCGCCACCATTAAGGAGGCACCAAAGAATGTGAATACGTCCTCTCCGCATTATCATGCTAATGCTAAATGCGCCTACCATTCAGACAGTGTTGGGCACGACACCAATGATTGTTGGGCACTCAAGCATAAAATCCAAGACCTGATAGAGGCGAAGGAGGTGGAGTTAGACGCTCCGGAGAAACCTAATGTAATATCTGCACCCATGCCGAAGCACGGCCGAAATGTCAATGCCATTGAAGAAGATTTGTATGTTGCTGATGTCAAGGATCTGACTACTCCTTTGTTAACCATTAAGTTGAATCTGTTAAGGGCCGGGATCTTCCCGGGATGTAAGGAAGACTGCTATTGTTGTTACTCTCTGCCGTTTGATTGTCCGTTACTGAAGAAAGGCATCCAAGGCCTTATGGATAGTCGACAAATTTTGTTTGAAAAAGTTTTTGCTGTTCCAGTTCATACTGAAGATGTCTCAATCATAACCATTCACGCCAATCTTTCCAAGGCCGTCAAAAAGCCTGTTAAGATTACACCAGCTACGAAATCTGTTCCTCTGAAGATAACAATGCCAGGGCCTGTTCCCTATGTTTCTGAGAAGTCGATACCTTGGAACTATGGCGGTGACGTCTACTACCATGGTATCAAACAAATCGAAATAATTGAAGAAAGTTCGGATGATGAAGAAGCCAGCATTAGTAACATTGCAGGCACTAGCAAAATCACCAGGAGCGGGAGAATATTTTCTCCAGAGATTGCCCCTCCAAGAGCAATCTTTGGACCCTCATCAGCTGACAAGGTCATCCCTGCACCAATAAAACTTTCTGCTAGAACTCCTTTGATTGAAGACGTTGTTGTTCCTAGTACTGTCTCTCCTACCGCTGCTGACAAAGGTAAGGGAATCCAAGATGAGCTCGTCAGGACGAGGGCTGAACCCTTGGTCATCCCGGAAACCTCCAAGAAGGAAATGGATGAGATTTTGAGGATAATCAAAAGAAGTGATTACGATGTAGTAGAACAGCTGGGGAAAACCCCCTCAAAGATCTCCATGCTGGCACTACTACTTTGCTCGGAAGCGCACGCTAAAGCTCTGATAAAATTCCTGAAGGCAGCCCATGTGCCCCAGGAAACTTCTGCAGATCAATTCCAAAATTGCGTGGCTAGCCTTACTGCGGACAATGGATTAGGGTTCTCTGATGCCGACTTAACTCCTAAAGGTAGAAACCACAATGATGCTTTGCACATTTCAGTCGAGTGTCGAGGAACCACTCTCGCACATGTCTTGGTGGACACCGGTTCATCGCTGAATGTATTGCCTAAGAAGTCCTTGGACCGACTAGATTGTGAAGGGTTGGAATTAAAGCCGAGTGATATTGTTGTCAGGGCTTTCGATGGTTCGAAGAGAATGGTCCATGGAGAGGTTGAGATTCCCATCAAGATAGGCACTGAGGTGTTTAAGTCTACTTTCTATGTGATGGACATCCGTTCGTCATACTCTTGCTTGCTGGGTAGGCCTTGGATACACCATGTTGGGGCAGTCACCTCCTCTTTACATCAGATGCTGAAGTATCCTGTCAAGGGAAAGATCATTACTGTCCATGGTGAAGAAGAGTACATGATTAGCCACTTGAATTCTTTCCGATATGTGGAGGTTGAAGGGGAATTCATTGAAACGCCTTTTCAGCATTTCGAAGAAGTCCTTCCTAAAATAGCAGTAGCGAAGTTGGCAGCTGAGACACCGAGGCAGATGGCCAGGATGGCATCTCTGGAGGACGCAAGGGCCGCAATAAAGGAGGGGAAAAATTCAGCATGGGGGCAGTTACCTGACATTCCGCATAAGACAGACAAATTTGGATTAGGGTTCACTACCGCAGGCCAGAAGGCTATGCGCCGTTCGAAGATTGAAAGAGCGCCATTCAAAATTTCTCCCTACGGAATCAACGCCTTGGAGGATGAAGGCAAGGAGAGCAACATCGAAGAGTGGATTTACCCAACTGTCAAAGGAGGATTGAGCAACTGGGAGGCAAAAGACTTTGTCCCCATCACTTTTATTCATCAGTAATTTATCTGTTAAACATTTCCCATTTGGTCTGTAATATTTTCAAACAATCCGTACACTATCTTTTCACCTCATGCCTTGCCCGGGGCATGTAGGTCCATTTGTAAGGGTTTTGATTATTTTTCATATCCATATGCCATGTTTAATGATTCATTGGACGTTTTTCATTTGATAAACTGCTTGTGTTCATTTTCTTTCCTTTTGCATTTTTGTTTAAGGATGGTTATCCCTTACACACACCCACACTCACCAATGCAGGTACCCATCCACTCCGGATTCCATGGGTGACTATTTTGCTGTATCTTTCAATAACTCTGAAGATCTGGTCAATCAAGCCGAGTATGAAGATGACGAAGGTTGTGAAGTACCAGGGGAACTAGCCAGACTTCTACAACAAGAGGAAAGGGCCATCCTACCGCACGAAGAGTCATTGGAAACTGTCAACTTGGGAACCGAGGAAGACCGGAAGGAGGTGCAAGTGGGTGCCAATCTGAAACCGAGTGTCAAGGAAAGCCTGATACAGTTGTTGAATGAGTATGTTGAAATCTTCGCTTGGTCTTATGAAGACATGCCGGGTTTAGACACAGACATCGTGGTTCACCGTCTCCCCACAAGAGAGGATTGTCCACCGATCAAGCAAAAAGTTTGCCGAATGAGGCCTGATATGTCTGAAAAGATCAAAGCAGAAGTAATGAAGCAATTTGACGCTGGCTTTCTGGCTGTTACGTCCTATCCTCAATGGGTCGCTAACATCGTGCCAGTACCTAAGAAAGATGGCAAAGTCAGGATGTGTGTGGACTACCAGGATTTGAATAGGGCCAGCCCCAAAGATGATTTCCCGCTACCTCATATTGACATCTTGATCGACAATACAGCTCAGCACAAAGTGTTTTCCTTCATGGATGGATTCTCGGGCTACAATCAAATCAAAATGGCCCCCGAGGACATGGAGAAAACAACTTTTGTCACACAGTGGGGCACTTTCTGTTACAAGGTGATGTCGTTTGGGCTGAAGAACGCAGGGGAAACTTATCAACGTGCCATGGTAGCTTTATTTCATGATATGATACATCATGAGATTGAAGTTTACGTAGACGATATGATAGCTCGGTCACAAACAGAGGAAGAGCACCTTGAACATCTGGAGAAGTTGTTTGCCAGGTTGAAAGAATACAAGCTCAGGCTGAATCCAAGTAAATGCACTTTTGGAGTTAGGTTTGGTAAACTCCTGGGATTCATTGTAAGCAACAAAGGCATTAAAGTCGATCTAGCAAAAGTAAAAGCAATACAAGAGATGCCTGCTCCCCGTACTGAAAAGGAGGTTAGAGGATTCTTGGGGCGCTTGAACTATATTGCCAGATTCATCTCACATCTGACTTCTACTTGTGAGCCAATTTTCAAACTCTTGAAGAAAGATAAGGTAGTTGAATGGAACGACGATTGTCAAGCTGCTTTTGATAGAATCAAGGAGTATTTGCTAGAACCTCCTATTCTGATGCCACCCGTCGAAGGAAGACCATTGATCATGTATTTGACCGTCTTGGATAACTCAATGGGGTGTGTTTTGGGCCAGCATGACGAGTCTGGTCGAAAAGAGCATGCTATTTATTACCTTAGCAAAAAGTTTACCGACTGTGAGACTCGCTACTCACTGCTCGAGAAAACTTGCTGCGCTTTGGTATGGGCTGCTCGCCGACTAAGACAGTATATGTTGACTCATACTACCTTGTTAATTTCCAAAATGGACCCTATCAAGTATATCTTCGAAAAGCCCGCTTTATCTGGAAGGATAGCTAGATGGCAAATGATTCTAACTGAGTATGACATCCAGTACACCACCCAAAAGGCTATAAAAGGGAGTGTACTAACTGACCATCTGGCTCATCAGGCTATCGAAGATTATCAACCCATGAGATTTGACTTCCCGGACGAGGACATCATGAATTTGGACAACATCGAAGGTAAAGGACCGTATGACAGACCCAAAAAGGGATCCCGATGGACCTTGTACTTTGATGGTGCTTCAAATGCACTTGGAAATGGTATCAGCGCAGTACTCATTTCTCCGGAAGGTTGTCACACACCTTTCACGGCCCGACTTTGCTTCAGCTGCACAAACAACATGGCTGAGTATGAAGCTTGCATCTTTGGTCTCAAGGCTGCTATAGACTTGGGGATCAAATCTTTGATCGTATTTGGGGACTCGGCTTTGGTCATCAGTCAAATCAAAGGAGAATGGGATACCAAGCATGCTAATCTTATCCCATACAAAGAACATGTCCTGACATTGTTGCCTCATTTCGAGCAAATTACCTTCGAGCATTTCCCGCGAGAAGAGAATCAGCTAGCAGATGCTCTAGCCACAATGTCCTCCATGTTTAAACTCAACTGGGATAACGAGGCTCCCCAAATCATCATTGAGCGAATGGATGAACCTGCGCATTGTCACGAGATTAATACCGGAGAAGTAGTGGAACAACCTTGGTTCCATGAAATCAAAAAGTATCTCGAGACTAGAGATTATCCCGAAGGAGCTTCCGTAAATGACAAGAAGTTCTTAAGGAAATTTGCTGCTAAGTTCTTCCTGAGCAACGGCATCCTTTACAAACGAAGCCATGATTGTGTGTTACTCCGATGTGTAGACAAAGCTGAAGTAGAGTTGATCATGACTGATATACACAGGGGCACATTTGGCACTCACTTGAGCGGGCATACAATGGCTAAGAAGATCCTAAGGGCAGGCTATTACTGGTCTACCATGGAAGCGGACTGCCATCAACATTCCCGTACTTGCCACAGATGTCAAGTCTATGCTGACAAAGTTCATATCCCTCCGGTTCCTCTCAACGTTCTGACTGCTCCTTGGCCCTTCGCGATGTGGGGCATTGACATGATTGGAGAGATCAAGCCCACGGCTTTTAATGGACATCGCTTCATCTTGGTTGCCATTGACTATTTCACCAAATGGGTCGAAGCAGCTTCCTTCGCCTCTGTTACTAAAAATGTGGTTGCCCGCTTCATTAAGCAAAATCTCATATATCGGTATGGTGTTCCAGACAGGATCATCACAGACAACGGTACAAATCTGAATAACACGATGATCACTGCATTGTGCGAACAGTTCAAGATTTATCATCACAATTCATCTCCCTATCGGCCGAAGATGAACGGTGCTGTTGAAGCTGCGAACAAAAACATTAAGAGGATCATTCAGAAAATGACGGTCACTTACAAAGACTGGCATGAGATGTTACCGTTTGCTCTGCATGGATACCGTACGACGGCACGTACTTCAACTGGGGCAACCCCATTTTCTTTGGTTTATGGCATGGAAGCTGTTTTGCCTATGGAAGTTCAGATTCCTTCTCTAAGGATTATGAAGGATGCAGGTTTGAATGAAGATGATTGGATGCAGACCCGACTTGATCAACTCAATCTGATCGACGAAAAGCGACTTGCTGCTATATGCCATGGTCAGGCATATCAAAAACGAATGATCAAGGCCTTCAATAAGAAAGTCAGACGCCAAGTGTATCAAGTCGGAGATCTCGTAATCAAGCGGATTATCTTGCCGCAAAATGATCCCAGGGGCAAATGGACTCCTACATATGAAGGACCATTTGTGATCAAGAGCATATTTTTCGGTGGTGCAATGATTCTGACCACCATGGACGGCGACGATTTGCCGCACCCTGCGAACGCAGACATAGTCAAAAGATACTACGCATAAAATAACCCGACAAGTCGAAAACCCGAAAGGGCGGCTTGGGCAAAAATGGGCATCCCGGTGAACCGAAAACCCGAAAGGGAGGTTCAGGCAAAAATTAGGGATAAAAACAAACAAAAAATCTGTACACCCGGCAAGTTGAAAACCCGAGAGGGCGGCTTGGGCAAAAATGGGTTTCCCAGTGGATCGAAAACCCGAAAGGGCGATTCAGGCAAAAGTTAGGGAATTAAAGCGTATGACCATGTCTCGTCGGATCACTTCAAAGACAATCTCTTCATCAACCAGTTTCAGGCTTCTGATCAATCCAGTCATCGGCAAACGAAGCATTGAATGGACAGATATTCAGAGTTGTGAAAGCTATAGCGGAATGGAATCCCATGGAATTATTTCACATAGCCATCTTTATTTTGTATAAATTTTTCAAATATTTACGACAAAATCCTCTTACTAGGATGACTATCTCCCTTGTACAAATATACTCATAGAAAGTCAATACAAATACTTTTCCCAGAAATTTGTGTCATTTCCTTTCCTTTTCTCTTGCACTATTTGTTTTATTTTGAGAAACGTCCAATGTTTTGTTAAATAGGCATATGCATTTGAACATAATCATTTCCTTATGAACCAAGAAAGAGGATTACTGATAGGTTGAAGGTACAGTTGGATATCTTGATACCCTTTCAAAGGAAACCCCCAAGAGATTCGGAATCCATATCCCAGCAAACCCTGAAGTTGATCCCCAGTAGATTTTGGAAGCTTATCCCCCGCAGAGTACGGACGTCTCTCCCAAGTTTTATTCAAAGTTATTCCTCACAAGGGCTTATAACTGGGCTATCCTCAGCTTACTACCACGGAAGATCGCACTCGTCAAATTTATTCCTACCCCCAGCAGAGTTCATCAAAATTCCCCAGCCGAGCTAAAACTTCAAATTATCAATCCCCAGCAAAGCCAGACTAATGAACCTTCTCCCCACAGAATTTTGGGAGGGCAAATCTTGAGTTCCCCAGTGAAGTCGCCAGATATACTTCTCACTAAACTAAAGATTCTCGGTCTTACATCTCTAGCACGAGTCTATTAGATTGGTACTCCCCAGTAGAAGTCATCAGGAATTCCCTAGATGATTGGTATACAACCCAAGTTCTTTATTCTCCAGTAACAACCAGGAATTATTCTTCCCGGCAGCAGTCAAGATACTCTTATCCTCAGCCATCTCGATTCGTCTATCCTTTGCAAGACAGCTCTCCAGCTTACATGCGCATTCATTTACATTCATATCATATAACATACATTGTGTCATGCATCATGACATTGCATATAACTAACTCTTTACCTTTTCAGGTAAGATCAGTCAAAAGACTAGAATCACTATCCTCCGAGTTTCTTTCCAGGAATAGTTCGGATGTGACCCAGACATGGCAACATTCTAATGCTTATTCTAGATTTATCTAGATGCAGTTTTACACGAGCTCATCCTCAGGAAGCCCTACACCGGTTCCTCTTCAAGATTTCTGAAAACAGTTTATGGACGCTTCCCAACAACGGATGTTGCTCTATTGCTTATTCAACTTCAAGGTTTCTGAAAACAGTTTATGGATTCTTCCCAACAACGGATGCCAATCTATCAACTTGTTCAGATGCAACTTCTGAAAACAGTTTATGGATTCTTCCCAACAACGGATGTTAATCTATCACTTGTTCAGATGCAACCTTTGAAAACAGTTTACGGACGCTTCCCAACAACGGACGCTGCTCTATTGCTTATTCAATCCCAAAATTTCTGAAAATAGGTCACGGGTTCTCCAAGTAACGGATGTTAACCTATCGCTTGTTCA
Source organism: Vicia faba (assembly GCA_948472305.1). NCBI lineage: Eukaryota > Viridiplantae > Streptophyta > Magnoliopsida > Fabales > Fabaceae > Vicia > Vicia faba. Next base: position 145,065,377 of record OX451738.1, read on the forward strand.
GTTTCTTCTCAAGACTTCTGAAAACAGTCTATGGATTCTTCCCAACAACGGATGTTAATCTATCGCTTGTTCAGATGCAACCTTTGAAGACAGTATACGGACGCTTCCCAACAATGGATGCTGCTCTATTGCTTGTTCAACTTCAAGATTTCTGAAAACAGTTTATGGATTCTTCCCAACAACGGATGTCAATCTATCAACTTGTTCAAATGCAATTTTTGAAAACAGTTTACGGATTCCTCCCAACAACGGGTGTCAATCTATTGCTTATTCAGACCCCCAGTTCAGAGATGGTCCAAGGCATGGACACCTTCCTGATACTCATTCCAGATGGCATCTTTAAGCCCATCCTCGACAAGTTTCTATCATTCCTCCCGATGGCATCGTTAAGCCCATCTCCAAATGGCATCTCTAAGCCCATTCCCGCATCCATTGCTTTGACGAGTGCAAATTTAAGGGGCACTCTAGTGTCCAATCTCCTTTTACCCTCGAGTCGCGAAAGGCAAACTTACCAATCTAACTCTTCAGGTTCAAGAAGATTGAACAGGGGCAACTGTTGTACCCCAAAATTTTCCCTCCCATTTCTCAATGATTTCTCATCACAAAGCCCTTGAAGATCAGGATCTAGTTAGGGTTTCATCTGCTCAAGACTTCTCCTTGCATTGTTGACCCAAATTAGGGTTTGTGTTTGCACAAAGATGTTTTGACCTAAAATGCCTAAGATGACTTTCTTGCTTAATATTGGACTCCCAAGTTTATCCATATCAAGTTTCAAGCCTTGATTCCAAGTTTTGCCCAGTCAATTGGACAGTTGACCTAGAAATCAACTATATTGGGGAAAAAGTCAACTGTGGCCAATTGACAATCAAACCTCATGAAAATTGACCCACATCAACATTATGAACTCATATGAACCATTTGGTCAAGTTTGGATCACAATTCCACAAGAAATTTGATCAGATCACCAAAAGGGCAAAATGGTCATTTTTAGGGTTTTGATTGCACAAAGGCAATTTTTGACTGTTTGACCTAGCCAATGGCAAACCAAGTTCACATATGGACTCAAGGACCCCATGGATTTATCTTGACATGCTCAACAAGTTCAAAAGATCCCAAGTACACAAGATTGACAGTTGAATTTCCCAGTCAATTGATCAATTTTGACTGTATACTGAAAAGTCAAACTTTGACTTTTTGGTCAAAATCAAGGGTCAAGATTCATTTTTCATCAAAACATGCCAAATCATGAAACTTGTTCACCAAGAAATCAAAAAATGCAAATTAGGGTTAGAAATGAGAATTTTTCATAACTTAGAATTTTTTCTAAGTTATGAAAAACCCTAATTTTTTCCCAACTTTGCCCCACTTTCTCACCAAGATTCATTTGGATTCAAACAAAAGTCAAAACATGAAAGTTGTAGCTTGTTGCATAATCTACAACTTTGATTCACAAAGTTTTCCCAAATGAGGCTTGTATCTCAAGTTACAATTTTTGGAATAAGGGTACTAAACCATTCTTAACTTAGTGAAATTTTAACCTATTTTGGCAAGGTTTTCTACCTAACTTCAAGGCCATTTTCCATACACTTCCACTTGGAATTTCAATTTTCATTTCAAAGATGGATTGTAGTACACATTCCAAGCTTTCCAAAATGTCCAAGAACTCATCAAACAACCTCATAACTTGAGAGAATCGAATTTCACAATATGGCAAAAACTCACTTTTGAATTGGTCATGTACATGTTCATAACTTATGCCATTTGCAAGTCAGCTTGGTTTGTGCTGCATTACAGGTCCTTAAACCATCCAACACTCAATAATTTAATGCATGTTCATTGTGCTAAAGCTTTGTTTCATGAGCTTGTGCATTACATGTTGGATTAGTCCATAAATAGATAAAGCATTTCTTCCATATTTGCAAAAGCAAGCTTTATGTCATATTGCAAATCCAACAAGTACAGATGAAATCTAATTGGCACAAGATTATGAGCATAACACACTGATCAAGGAGGAGCTTTGCAGCATGATTAGGGGTCCTCTACCTGCCTAAACCTCAACTTGACATTTTCTTGCTTAAGTGTTAAGAAACATCCCATATCACAACATAACTTTCATCTCAGCATTAGAACACTTAAGCAATTGTTTTGTACACTTCCTAATCATCAAGCACAAGCTAGAACACGACTCCAATACCTCCACAAACTCAGAACCACCATCAAACTGCTCAAACAGAGCAACCTCTGCAGATTGAGTTCCAACTCTCAATCCTTTCAAGCATTCTTGCCCAAACCACTTCAGACACCTCCCTACCATCAATCCAAACTATCCAAAGCATTAGAAGCAACCTGTAACTCCTCTAACCCTTTTGGCCATTTTCACTTTTCTGATTTGCAGGTGAAGAGCTCTAGCACGATTCAAAAGGTTTCAAGACAAAGTAAAGCTTGGAATAGCATCCCTGGACATCAAGGAAACTATACCAATCATCACCTTGCACTGAAAGCTTCTCCATTGCCAGATAGAACTTCAACTGAACAGGTAAGTTCATGAACTCGTATCTCTCTTATTAGACATTGTTAGCTTTAGGTTTGTGAAGATAATATGTCACATTCATAGCCCTGAACATGCCCATGTAATTAGATTTCATTTATATTATGTGTGCTGCAAGAATTTTGAGTCTGAACATGGCAGAAAACTTAGGTCAGGATTTGGGAATGTCAAAATTCTCTCTCATTTCTGAGAGTTAGGATGAGTTTTTTATATATTTGGAATCGTGATTCAATGCTTAACATTTCTTATGTTGGAAGTTTGTGCAAAAGATCAAGGAATCAGGATGTTTGAACTTGATCACAGGCGCGCGTTTTTTGTGAACGTTTTTGGCTGAAGGTTGAAGAAGAAGTTTCATGGGCTGGGCCTTTGTGTTATTTCTTTTCACACACTCTTTTCACTTTGACACCCCCTGGGCCCATTTGGTTTATTTCAATGATTTTTTGACTTTTCTTTTTTCATTCTGACTTATTTATTTTTGCTTATTATATAAAAAATATAAAAAATATTTTTTATACCATTTTTCTATTTTTTAGCATTTATTTGTTTATAGGAATCATTTGTACATAAATATATATATATATATATATATATATATATATATATATATATATATATATATATATATATATATATATATATATATATATATATATATATATATATATATATATATATATATATATATATATATATATATATATATATATATATATATATATATATATATATATATATATATATATATATATATATATATATATATATATATATATATATATATATATATATATATATATATATATATATATATATATATATATATATATATATATATATATATATATATATATATATATATATATATATATATATATATATATTTATTAGTATACTTAGGGTAAAATACAAAAATACATTTATTTTTATTTTTATTAATACTTGACATAAAAAATACTTTTTATAAATATATTTCATTTTATTTTATTTTTTGTACATAATAAATAAATATTTGTGTAAATTAAATAATATATATATTACTTAATAAAAATTAGGGTTTCACCCTTAAAATACAAAAACTCCAAAAATAATACTTTTTAATTTTTTATTTATTTAACATAAATAATACTTTTTTCTCATACATATAAAAACCCTTTTTTTGCATTTTGCACCTTTATTTTATTTTCCATTTAATTTATGCAATCAATTATTTGTAAATATTCCAAAAATGATGTAATAGCTAGGTTTTAATTTCTTGCCTAAATATCCCCCCATTTGAACATTTGTACCCCCCTTCCCATATTGTGTTGTAATAGTGTAGGAATTTTACTTTTCGCACTTTAAACGCTTTCTAAATATACCATGCTAGAATTAGGGTTTGTATGCAAATAAAAAGAACAAAATAGTTTGACCTAATTTCAAGATAAACAAGTATGAAATATGGACAACACATATCACACTTGCACCCCTAGGGTATTCCACTTTGTTGCCTTCAAATAAATGGGCCATATTGCATGTTAGGTTTCTTTGGGCAAAACCAATATAAACCAATTGATCATAGTCCCTCGATGACGCTTTCGAAAAGTTGCCTAAAACGATCAAGTCCCTTTCAAAGAGAAATTGCCCAAAGATACTTAGCACTATTGCTATTATGGTCTAAACGATGACCCGCGCCCGTCCCTTTTACCTCCTAATACAAGATTGAAGGCAACAAAAATCTTTGAGAACTTTAGGGTAGATAGCTCTTAGGTACTTATCAACTTGCAAAACAAAACACTTGCCTATTTTCAAACCACACTTCACAAACACTTTCAAAACAAACTTTCAAAAACCTTGGAACATCTTTTCAAAAGACAAAACACCTTTTGTAAAACATTCGAGTAAAGAATTGTTACAAGGGTAGCCTATACAAGGCATCTTTTTCAAAGCATTTTCAAAACCACACACCAAGCACCATTTCAAACAATTGAAAACCAAGGCAAGTTGATCTAAGCAAGTAACTAAGAGCCCATGGATAACCAAGGATAGAAAGGGTGCTAATACCTTCCCTTTCTATAATCTACTCCCCGAACCCAAGAAAAATCTCAAAGGTTTTTTGCTGTGCTTTTTAAACCTTTCCTTAGGATAAAATAAAAAGTCGGTGGCGACTCTTGCTCAACCGAAACATTTGCGAAAACAAATGCAAAACCATAGTCAGTTCTCCCACTGTATCACAGTCCCCATAGCTGGGCGATGAGAAGGCGAGCAGAGCACTCCTTGTAATGCCGAGCGAGGAAGTAGCGAGCAGATCTAGCAGCATTTTCAAAGTGTCGTAACTTGAGTTTTCAGACTCTGTTTGATGCGTTGTTCGAAGTGTTGGGAAGCTAACGCACATAACTATATTATGATAGAATTATATATGTTGTTTGATGCATGATTCCAGTACATATGTGTTGTTGATACTGATGAGTATGATGTTAATGTGAAGTTATTATGAATTCGCTACCATGTTGTTATTGTGATGTGATTGATGTTATCTATGATGATGTTTTAATGATATGCATGTTAATGTGTATACATGTTATGTGATGATGATTATGTGAATGATGATGCAATTGACTAGCCGTGGTCCAATTTTATGTGATGTTGTTGTGCATCCTACATTCATAGCATTATTTTTGGATGGTGGTCCATTATTTTCGGACGGTGGTCTGCTTGTGACGAGCCTCAATCCCTTTTTGTGGATTGAGTGCGTTTATGATATGCTCCAGTTCCAAGAGGGAATCGATCATATGGTGGTGATCTTTGGAGGGTGATAAACCAGGTGTTCATAAAATATTGGTACCACATGAATTGAGTTAGTATTGTGCATTAACATCCTATGTGAAATTATTTGGTTTTGTTGATAAGTGTTGACGTGATGATAATTGTGAACTATGTGAGTATATGATGATTTTGATGATGAAGAGTGTCTAAGTGCTATTATGATGTAACTGCGAGTATGACGTGTTAATGAATAATATATGTTATTATATGATGAGGTTGTTTGTAACTACTCATCTTTTCCTTATATCTTTTATAATGGATTATGATTACTCACCCTTTCTGTTTGAATGTTGCCTCCACAAGGGTAATGCGCAGGTGCCCATAAGTAGTTTGTAGAAACGTCAATGATAGCTTCAGAGTGTTTTATTTAAATACATTAGTGGTGCCCATTTCTGATATGTAACATTGGGATGGGAACACTTGTTATGCGAATTTTGTGTTTTTTGTAGTTAACGTATTTTATGAGAATTTTGAAGATAATGGATTAGTTTTAATTTCAGTTTTTGATGAGATGATAATTATTATGAGTTTGTTTTATAAATAAGTTTATTATGAAGAGGATTTACATCACGATGATTTTAAATGATGCGGTGAATAATACTTAGATGCATGTTAAATATTGATGTTACCCGTGTTACGGACCAGGATTGTTGTTATGATGTTTTCTATGAGGTGTGACACCCTTGAGTGGTGATTTTATTTTATTTAATTCGTAAATTATATGAGAAAAACATGTGGGGTTAGAAGGGTGTTACATTAGTGGTATCAGAGCAGGTTGGTCTGTCCGGCCAGGTTTTTATATGATATCTATATCCCGGTGATCGATATATATGTAAACATAATCAATGTTTCATTCCTCTAAAGATGTTTTCCTGTATGTAGAGGGAAAAGGATAGAGGGAGAAATGATGATGCAATTGCTGAGGATTTGGAGTCATTGGCTCAGGTAATGGCCCAAAATTAACATATTCCCTATAATGCTGGAGGGAATGATGAGTTTCGTGCTTTGGAAAGGTTTCAGCGAAATAACTCACCGATCTTTAGGGAACTCGTGATCCTGATGGCACCTAAGTGTGGCTCAGAAAGACCGAGAAGATCTTTAGAGTGACAGATTGCTCAAAGGAGCAGAAGGTGCAATTTGGTACCACATGTTGGAAGTAGAGGATGAAGACTAGTGGTATAATGCATGATAGAGGATGGTGATTTTGGGTGCTGAGATCACTTGGGCTATTATAAGAGCTGTATTTTTGGAGAAGTATTTTCCTGAATAAGCATGTGGAAAGAAGGAGATTGAATTCCTTAAGCTGGAACAATGGAGTTCAAGTTTTGTTAAGTATGCTACCAAGTTTGAAGAGTCAGTGTTTCTCTCTGCATTATAATAATTCCACAGCTGAGGCATCTAAGTGTATCAAATTTGAGAATATGGTGCGTCTTGAGATTAAGCTGGGAATTAGATATCATGAGATTCGCTAGTTTCCCGTGCTAGTGAATAAGTGCAGAATCTATGATCAGGATACCAGAGTCAAATCTTCTTTTTACAAGAGTTATAATGAGAAGAAAGGGAAGAACCAGGATTGTGGTAAGCCGTATAGTGCTCGTGCTGACAAAGGGAAGTAGGAAGTTTCTGACGAGAAGAAGCCGAGTGGGGGAGGATTTCTCGCTTCAGTCAAGTGTTTTAAGTGTGGTGAGCAAGGCCACTGTGCTGATAGTTGCAAAAATAGGGTGTTAAGATGTTACAAATGTGGTAATACAGGTCATCATGCTTCTGAGTGCAAGAATGAAGGTTCGACTTATTTCAACTGTGGTGAACAGGGTCACATCAATACCCAGTGTCAGAAGCCGAAGAAGACTACTACTGCTGCTTAAACTAATGGCAGAATTTTTGCTTTGAGTTGTTTAGAGGTCTCCAAGAAGGATAACCTGATTCGAGGTACTTGTCTTATTAACAATGTTGAGTTGATTGCTATTATTGATATTAGTGCTACTCATTCATTTATTTTGCTTGAATGTGCTATGATGTTGGAATTAAAGATATCTTCTATGAATTGTAGTATGGTGATAAACACTTCTGTGAAGAGTTATGTTACTACTACTTTTGTGTGTTCGAGTTGTCCTTTAACTATCTTTGATACAATTTTTTTTGATGGATTTTGTGTGTCTACCCCTGCACCAAATTGATGTTATCTTTAGAATGAATTGGCTAGAGTTCAACTATGTTCATATCAAATGTTATAATAATATGGTGAGGTTCCCTAAGTTTGGTGATAATGGAGAGCTGATTTTTTTTCTCTTCTAAGCAAGTGGAGGAACTTTTAGAAGATGAGGTCTTGATATTTGCAATGTTTGCATCATTGCAAGTTGATCGGGAAGCTGTAAGTGTTGAATTACCTATTGTCTGTGAATTCCTAGATGTGTTTCAGATGACATCAATGATTTACCTCTAGAGCGTGAGGTAGAGTTTTCTATAGAGTTGGTACCAGGTACAAGTCCGATATTGATGGCTCTTTATAGGATGTCATCTTCAGAGTTGGGTGAATTGAAGAAACAATTGGAAGAATTACTTGAGAAGATGTTTGTTCGACCGAGTGTTTCTCAGTGGAGAACTCATGTGTTGTTAGTTAGAAATAAGGATGGTAGTGGGAAGTTATGTGTGGACTAGAAGCAGTTGAATAAAGTGACTATCAAGAATAAGTATCAACTTCTGAGGATTGATGATTTGATGGATCAGTTGGTAGGTGCCCGTGTGTTTAGTAAGACTTATTTGAGGTATGGTTATCATTAGATTCATGTTAAACCATATGATATTTTGAAGACGGCTTACCGAATTAGGTATGGTCATTATGAGTACACTGTAATTCCATTTGGTGTATCTAATGTGCCAGGTGTTTTCATGGAGTATATGAACCAAACTTTTCGTTCGTATCTGGATAAGTTTGTCGTGGTCATCATTGATGATATTCTGATCTATTCTAAATCAAAAGAAGGGCATGCAGAGCATTTGCGAAATGTATTGCAAGTGTTGAAAGATAAAAAGTTGTATGCAAAACTGTCTAAGTGTGAATTTTGGTTAAAGGATGTGAGTTTCCTAGGCCACGTGATTTCGAGTGGTGGAATTGTTGTTGATCCTTCTGAAGTTGATGTTGTGTTGCAATGGGAGACTCTTAAGTCTGCTACTGAGATTCGAAGTTTTCTTAGTTTGGCAGGTTATTATCACGGGTTTATTGAAGGATTTTCTAAGTTAGCATTATCGTTCACTCATTTGACTAGAAAGGGTCAAACTTATATGTGGGATGTAGCATGTGAAGAGAGCTTTGTGGAACTAAAGAAGAAGTTGACGACTTCTCCATTATTGGTTTTTCCTAATCCAAGTGGATCTTTTGTAGTGTATTATGATGCGTCGAAGATGGGTCTTGGTGGTGTATTGATATCGAATGGTCAGGTTGTTGCTTATGCTTCTAGATAACTGAAAGTTCATGAAAGGAATTATCCTACGCATGACTTAGAGTTGGCAGTTGTGGTATATATGTTGAAAATTTGGAGACATTATTTGTTTGGATCCAAATTCAAGGTGTTCAGTGATCATAAGAGTCTGAAGTACTTGTTTAGTCAGAAGGAACTGAATATGAGTCAGAGAAGATGGTTTGAGTTGTTGAAGGATTATGACTTTGATATGAGTTACCATCCTGGAAAAGCAAATGTTGTGGCAGATGCTTTAAGCAGGAAGTCCTTGCATATAATGATGCTTATGGTGCACGAGTTAGAATGGATAGAACAATTACGAGATATGAGCTTATTATGGGAAGAAAATCCTAACAGTGTGACGTTGGAGACGTTGAGACTGGCAGCGGTATTCTTGAAGAGATCAGGGAAAGAAAGAAATCTGATTTGAGATTAGTTGATCAGTTGACATTGATTAACCAGGGTAATGGAGATGAATTTCGAGTTGATGAAAAGGGTATAATGAGGTTGGGAAATAAAGCTTATGATCCAGATGTGCCAGAGCTTAAGAAGAGTATTCTTGAAGAAGGACATTGAATTGGTCTACGTATTCATCCTGATGCAACAAAGATGTATGAGGACTCAAAGAAATTTTTTTGGTGGCCTGGTATGAAAAAGGAAGTTGTTAAATTTGTTTATGCTTGCTTGACTTGTTAGAAGTCAAAGATTGAGCATCAGAAGCCTTTGGGTCTAATGCAGCTATTGAATATTCTAGAGTGGAAATGGGATAACATTTCCATGGATTTTGTGTCAGGTTTTCCTAAGACTGTTAAGGGTAATGATTTGATTTGGGTGATAATGGATAGGTTGTCTAAGTCGGCTCATTTCTTATTGATGAAGATCAATCATCCAATACAGAAGTTGGTTGAGATGTATATCGAAAAGATTGTGAGATTGCATGGAATACCTTCGAGTATTGTGTCAGATAGAGATCCAAGGTTTACGTTAATGTTCTGGTAAGGTTTGAAAATGCTTTTGGTACTAGTTTGAGGTTGAGTTCTTCATATTATCTGCAAACGAACGGTCAGACATAGAGGATTATCCAATCTTTGGAGGATTTGTTGTGGGCTTGTGTGATAGAACAAGGAGGAGCTCGGGATAGCCACTTGTCATTGATTTAGTTCACGTACAACAATAGTTTCCATGCGAGTATTGGAATGGCACTGTATGAAGTGTTGTATGGTAGGAGGTGTAGGACTCTATTGTGTTGGTATGAGTTAAGCGAGAGTGTTGTGCTAGGACCTGAGATTGTGTAGGAGACGACTGAGAAGATAAATATGATCCAAGAAAGGATGAAAGCATCACAAAATCGTAAGAAGAGTTATCATGATAAGAGGAGGAAAGCACTTGAGTTTCAGAAGGGAGATCATGTGTTTTTTAGAGTGACTCTGGTGACTAGAATTAGTAGGGCTCTAAAGTCGCAAAATCTTACACCGTGTTTTGTTGATCCATATAAGATTTCAGAGAGGATATGTGAGATGCCCTATCCGATTACTTTACCGCTATCGCTTACGAATTTTCAGGATGTGTTTCATGTATCCTAGTTGAGGAAATACATTCTAGATCCTTCGTATATGATCCAAATGGATGTAAATGTGAGAGATAACCTGATAGTTATAGCATCAACTGTGCAGATAGAAGGTCGGGAAGTGAAGAAGTTCCTTGGTGAAGGTGATGCGGGGTGGACCAACTGGTGGATGTTTGACTTGGGAGTGTGACGATCAGATGAGAGAGTCGTACCCGAATCTGTTTTCATCAGATAATTTTCGAGGACAAATTTTTTTTAAGTGGATGAGAGTTGTAACACCCCAAAATCTAGATTTAATAATTGATTATTTGTGATATATTGTGAGTTTGTGTGATATATGTGTGGTATGTCGGGGAGTAGTGAAGAACTAAGGTGCTAATTAGAATTATTTGAATTTAAATAATTTTGTTATATCATTTAGATTTATTAATAATTAAATAGAATAAATAGTTGTAAGGGAGAATAAGGGCATGGTGGTAATATATGATGATAAGTGACGGTATAAGGGGAATAACATGGAAAGGGTCCTAGGGGAAAAAAGAGAAAATAGAAGAATAGAGATCATTATGTGTGATCGTAGAATTGAGAGAAACGCGAAGAAGAGGCTAAAGCTCAGAGGAGAAGGCTATAGAACACGAAGGGACGAATCAATCGATAGGAATTTGAGGTAAGGGGTTTAATCTCGATTTATTATGATTGATAGCAATTAATGTGGATGTAGGTTATGTCCTATTTTATTGATTCAGTGAAATATGTGATGAAATTGTTGATTTATGATGTTTGTATGTTAAGATTTGTGTCGTATATGATGTGATGATGCATTTTGATGTCAATATGTGATATATAGTGGTTGTTATGCGTTTTGGACTGAGTTTGGTACTGGATTCAAATTTTGAATGGGGTTGGACAGTGCAAAATCACAACTGAGAAGTTGTAGTTTCACAAGCACCGTCGGGCGAGCTTGAGGTAAGCAGAGCGCTCCCAGCATCGTCGGGCGAGACAAGCGGCGAGGGAATTGGTGGAAAATAAGAGCTCTTGGAAAATTTATGGGGACAGGCTCGTCACCGAGCGAGTGAGGCAGCGATGGTCCCCATCACCAGGCGATGAGAAGGCGAGCAAAACGCTCCCAGTAGTGTCGGGCGAGGAAGTAGCGAATAGACTTGGCAGCATTTTCAAAGTGTCATACCTTGAGTTTCTGGACTCCGTTTAACAAGTCGTTCGAAGCGTTTGGAAGCTAACGTGCATAAATATATTATGATAGAATTATATAAGTTGTTTGATGCATGATTACAATACTTATGCGTTGTTGAGATTGATTTATTACATGTTTGATATGCTATGAGGTTCCATTTTTTATAATAATGAATAAGAGTTGTTGTGGTGTTTTTATGAAGTCACTACGATGTTGTTGTCATGATGTGATTGATTTTATCAGTGATGATATTTAATGATATGCGTGTTAATGTTTATACATGTTATATGATGATGATTATGTGAATGATGATGCAATTGACTAGCCGTGGTCGAATTTTATGTGATGTTATTGTGCATCAGAAGTTGGGAAGCAAACCAAGATGTCACACCAGAAGTTGCAACATCAGACTAATTCCAAAGTTACAGAACTTCCTCATATGGATTTAATAGGCCAATGCAAGTAGAAAGTCTTGGTGGAAAGAGGTATGTTTGTGTGGTTGTTGGTGATGTTTCAATTTACGTGAGTGAACTTTAGCAAAGAAAAATCATATTCCTTTGAAGTCTTCAAAGACCTTTGTCAACGCCTTCAAAGAGAACAAAGGAGAAAGATGGATCCCAAAAGTGATGAAGAGATGTTTATGGGTTATTCTATAAACAACATATCTACATGGTATTTAACTCTAGATCCAAGCTCATGATGGAATCCATTAATAATGTACTTGATGATTCAATTATTGAGAAAAAGACGGATGTCGAAGAAGATGTTGGAACATCGTCTCAGTAGACTGATGCTCTAGAAAATGAAGCAGACATTTAGTCTAACATTGAGCCAACATACACTGAACCAGAAAACTATCAAGCTAGCAAAGGTCCCTCTATCAGAATTTAGAAAGATCATCTAAAGGAACTTATTACTCGAAATCTTAATGAAGGAATAACCTCTAGATCCAGAGATGTAACATCCAATGTTTGTTGTGTCTCAAAGTTTGAACCTAAAGATATGAAAAGTTCCCTCTTGAATGAGTACTTGAATTAAGAAGTTAATGTTAAAATGATCAAGGATTAAAAAGGTGTTAGAATAAGATTTGGATTCTTATAATTAATCTCTGGAATTTGATGGTAATAATACATATATTTCATGTGTAAACAATTTTGTTTCTAATAGTTTCTTAACTGTGCAGATTAGAGTTTTAATTTGATTCAAGAATGTTGTCTAAAGAATCATCATAAAGCACGCATCAAAAAAGCTAGTGCATCCGCTTCTGAAGAAACATCAGTAGTTCTTGTAAGTTCTTTAGTTTTAAAGATTGGCATTAGTTTTTGTAAAACAAATAATACAACAATATGTTATATAGGATATATTAACTTTCTAACAGGAACAAGTTAAGCAAGAAGTCATATCTTATGTTAGGACATGTTGAGTTGAAGTGTTTCAACATTTGGAGTAACATGACGGATGAGATGTCCTATAAGGAAGCATACGACATCGCGCCTGAGCTGAACTGGACTGTTATATTTTGTTAAGTCACAAAAATTGAATATACTTTGACGATAAAAAGTATCTATATTATCCTATGTGGTGTTGTTTTGTAGGCCAAGAAGAATCAAGAAGAATATTGACTTTCTAAATATGGAGATGATTTAGGAAGATTTAATTGAAGACCTTGTTTGTAGCAGAAGTTACTGCTGTTTGTCATAGCTGATATGTTATAGTTTGAAGGCCCAAATCTAGTTAGGTTTAGGTTATAAATAGAAGTGTTTGTAACCTAGGAAAGGCACGGGTTCAAGATGTAGAAGTCTAGGGCTTTATCTTTTTGCCTCTGTCTAGGAGAGTTGGTGTAAGTGAACCACTCGGGTTATGAGATGGACATTGTTGTTCTCACTCAGAAGCTGTAAAGTAATAAGTTGAGTATTGTTCTTGATAGAAGCTTTGAAGCAACTCCAATTTATGGTCTTAGACAAGAGTCTTGGCTAGTGATTCTCATGGAAGTGTGTCTTCCTGTTTGTTCAGAATTATTGTTGATCCAATTGTTGTTTGTGATTGAAGAGGGATTGAGGAAGGCATCATATCTAGGTTAGTGTTAGATATAAATCTAGGAAGGGTAGTGACTAAGTGATTAGGCCGTAAACTGGAGGTTTTCTGTATGATCTATGAATTAATACTATTATAGTGGATTTTCCCCTGGCTTGGTATGGCCCCAGAGTATGAGAGTTGCTCTGAATTGGATTAACATTTTTGTGTGATGTTTATGCTTTTCAGTCTTGTTTTTATTGTTAATACCTTTACTGTTTATTAATGTTGAATCAGATGTCCCAACATGTCATAGGACATCTGAGTTTTGTCATAGAAGAATTTCAGTTGGTATCAGAACTGGCATCCTATGTGTTTTTGGATGAGATCTTAGGGGCATACTTTCTAGTTCATGGTCAAGGTAGAAATTTCTAGTGAAAAGTTGTTTGAACTTGGATAGTTCATATTGTTTTTGAAAGGTCCTTTGAAGTGGAGGATGGACTATTCATGACAAGGTATGTATTGGACCTGTCTGTTTTTATCATGTGTGCAGCCTTGATGGTGAGCTTTTGTGAGAGGTTTGATATATTTTCAAACCTAGAATGTTGTTGATTGCACCTGGAGACTGTTGAAGAGTTTTTTTTATTGTTGTGTATTTTGCTGCATGGTATCTGTTGTAAACCTGTTTTTTCATTGTGTCGCAAGTAAAGGAAGGGATTTAGGGTTTGGTCTCCTCAGTAGGTTTGGTGTGTGGGTGTGTAGTGTATGCAAGAAGAATTTCAATTGGTATCAGAACTGGCATCCTGCGTGTTTTTGGATGAGATCTTAGGGGCATACTTTCTAGTTCATGGTCAAGGTAGAAATTTCTACTGAAAAGTTGTTTGAACTTGGATATATCATATTGTTTTTCAATGGTCCCTTGAAGTGGAGGATGGACTATTCATGACAAGGTATGTATTGGACCTGTCTGTTGTTATCAGGTGTGCAACCTTGATGGTGAGATTTTTTGATAGGTTTGATTTATTTTCAAACCTAGAATGTTGTTGATTGCACCTGGAGACTGTTGAAGATTTTTTTATTGTTGTGTATTTTGTTGCATGGTATCCGTTGTAAACCTGTTTGTTCCTTGTGTCACAAGTAAAGGAAGGGATTTAGGGTTTGGTCTCCTCAGTAGGTTTGGTGTGGGGGTGTGTAGTGTATGTAAGAAGAATTTCAATTAGTATCAGAACTGGCATCCTGTGTGTTTTTGGATGAGATCTTAGGGGCATACTTTCTAGTTCATAGTCAAGGTAGAAATTTCTACTGAAAAGGTGTTTGAACTTGGATAGTTCATATTGTTTTTGAATGGTCCCTTGAAGTGGAGGATGGACTATTCATGACAAGGTATGTATTGGACTTGTATGTTGTTATAAGGTGTGCAACCTTGATAGTGAGCTTTTGTGATAGGTTTGATTTATTTTCAAACCTAGAATGTTGTTGATTGCACCTGGAGACTGTTGAAGAGTTTTTTATTGTTGTGTATTTTGCTGCATGGTGTTTGTTGTAAACCTGTTTGTTCCTTGTGTCGCAAGTAAAGGAAGGGATTTAGGGTTTGGTCTGCTCAGTAGGTTTGGTGTGGGGGTGTGTAGTGTATGCAAGATAATCTCAATTGATTTTGTGATGTTGCCAACGATACTTGAGTTTTATCTTTTAAGTCCACTCATAAAGGCACTTTTGATGAGTTTGTTGAAGAAAGATTAGAACCATTTATTTTGGATTCTTGTAGAGTCTTCCTAGTACTTGACCTAACTAGGAAAGTTACTCTGAGTCTTGCTACAGGTTGGTATTGCTGAAGCTTGGAATATTTTTGAACCTTAAAGGTGATCAAGGGTTATCTATTCTCTGAAAGTAGTGTTAGGCTTGAGAACCAAGCTTTGTTTTATGAGTTCTAAAAGTAGAGAACTAATGTCCTACAAGATGTTGGGACATTGTGTTAGCAGGCGTGCAGATTCCTATTATAGAATAGATGCTCTAGGTGTCAGTGGTTGTATCTAAGATGTTTTATCCAGAAACACATCTTGGATTGAATTGGTTGAGAGATGATCAACCAACGATGTGCTTCTTGGGTCAGTTTATTTCTGATTCAAGTTAGTAGAAATGTAGAGGCTGAACTTGAGTTCCCTGGAGAAATTTTTTATCGCAGGAAGTTGTTGTCATATGTGAAGGTCAAGTTCATATGTGAAGACTATTCTCTCTAAATTCTGGAAAATCCTTCTGATCAGAGGAGCCTGATTTACTTTAGAATCGTGTGTGTAAACAAGGAACATATTCTGGCTGTATTAAGAGAGTTATGTGGGTGTACACTAACACCATGTTGTACTTCTATTATGGAGGTAATCGTGTGATTATAAACGTGATCATATCAGTTTCTAAAGAAGAATCCTTAATCTGGAGTTAGAGATTCTTGAGATGTCAGATATAATGTCCTGACAACTTTTTATTGAGAATTTATTTTTCTCAACTTGGTTTGACTGGTGTTTCTCTCACACAGGATAGAGGTTGTTTACTAAAACTTGGTATACTTTATCAAGTCTATGAGAACATTGAATTCTTTATCTGCATATACGGTTAGCTGCTGAAGTATGCATCTCTTGTGTTCTCTTTCAAGTGTGTTTGTATGGATTTACTATGGGTGTTATCTTTAGAACCATATAATTGGTAGACTCCATATGATTGAGATTGATGTGTTATCTGATGTTGGAACATCATGTCAAGTGTGTTTGTTGCTTTAAAAGAAAGTTATACTGAAGATCATGGGGTGAGCATTTGATCACCATCGAATTCCAAAATTGGAATGTTTAACCATGATAGGGTATGAAGTACAGTCTTTGATCAAGTCTGGAATATTGTGAAGAATCCTCTTGTGCTAGGAATATGAAGAAGAAGGATGTCTGAACAAATGTTCGAACATCTGTTGAAGGGGAGCGTCATCTGTAGTTTGTGGGGAAGAATTCCTCTGATGACAAATACCTTGTCGGGAGTTGGGTATAAGTATGATCTTGTGAAGATGTGCATGTTACTGATGGTAAAGACCTTGTCGGGAGCTAGGTACTTATCTGAAGTATGAATGCAAATCTGATCTCTGAACTGTTAGTTCAGAAATTGTTTGAGAGTTTATTTCTCTCAAAGATGTTCAGGTGGTTGTATTGACCTGAATAAGTTGCAGAAGGTGTGATATTTTGAGATCTTCTTGTGTTTATTTGGATCTTTTTGAAGGACTTCTATGCAAAATAAGTCTTTTGAATAGTGTTCTAAGAACCTTGGTGCTTGGGTTCTGTGTTATGAAGATGATGTCCTAAATAATGTTATAACATTATGTTAGGTTGTGTTTGGAAGATGCTTGGGTTTGGGCATATGGAGTAGGGTGCTCAAGCACTATTGTCAGAAGTGGTAGTTCTGGCTATGTGGATTAAAATATGCAGATTTTGATTCTGTTCACATTAGCATGCTTGGGGAATGCATGACCACTGTGTTGAAGTCTTTACTAGTATAAGCAATTACTAGTGAATGTAAAGGCAGAAGGAAATTCAGATACTGAGGTCTGGTCTGAATATTTTTTGAAGTGTTCTTCGTTTGATCTGAATGTTTGTTTGACTCTCAGAAAATCTTTTAAGTAAGATGAGAATGTGTGGAGGTTGTGAGTTTGGTTTGCATGACTTCTCTTCCTTCCAAAGATTCTTAACAACTCATGCCCTTGAAGAAGTCTAAAGACCTAGGTGTGAATATGGTCAGCAGACATGTGAAGTTGTGATTCAACTTTCTAAGCATGTGAGAATCTTCATGTGTTTTAATCTGGTGTTGAAGAGGTCATGTTCACGAGGAGTCTTTATTATCAATAATATAGAGATTAAAGGTCTTGTCTATGGGTTGCTGCTGCAATGGTGCAGATTCTGTGGAGCCTGCGCGTGGTTCAAACTTGAGGAGAAAGTGATGTCAGACAACATGTTGTGACATGTGGCTATAAGTGTTTATTGGGGCCAAATGTATGGTTTGTTTGGAGATACCACTTGTAATGTTGTGGTATGTTGGACTGTGTCACTCTTGAAGGTTGAAAGGAGTGCAATTGAAGTTTAGTGGAAGATTGTTTTTGGGCATCTTGGTCTTAGTTGAATAATTGTTGGTCACAGTTGGTTTAGGTATAACAGACATTGTCTAACAAGAAGTCAGGACTTTGTTCAGGACATTTGTTTTGGGAAATCAACAAAAGAGGTTTTGAATGGTGGTTTCAAGCACGTGTCAGAAAAGAGAATTATGCAGGGTCTGACTGTGCATGTGCATGGTGATAAATGACATCTCCAGAAGGACTAATCCAAAAAAAATTTAACATAGAAAAAGCTATTTTAGACACAGTACAAATTTGGTGCAGTTTTGTTCTCCTAAAATAACGTTCGTGTCTGACCAAGACCTTGAAACAGTCAAGGATTGTTATGTATCAAGTGGATGCTCAGCTATTTATAGAAGTTACTTCTTTCCTCTTCCACCTTGAGAGTGTTTGGTGTTTGTGTTATGGAGTTTGTTCGTATCTGGTTGAACTACGCTTGGACATGGTTCTATGAAGGCTTCCTTTGCCTAAGTTTGGACAAAAAGGGGGAGAAAGGTGCACAAGGTGGTGCTCAGTTTAAGTTTAAGGTTGGTTATTCAGATATTTCACAAAGGTGTTGAATAGGATGCTTTATTTTTATTTTTTTTTTTGTGTTGGTTTTTGTGACTTATGATCTGAGTTGTGAAAGCAGTTGTGACATGTGATATGAGTTACCCAGGTTGACTAGTGGGTGCTTCATGGTTCTTGATTGTCACCAGTAAAATGAAAGGCCTATTCATCTGTGACAAGAATAGGTTCCTGGGTTAAGGGGGTGAAGAATATCTTCTTCCTAGTGTGCATCATGTGCATCCGATGGCTTTAGGACTCTCCTTCTTTTTAGCACGAGGTTGTTTCTCCTGGATGCTGAAGTTGGTTGTGCAATGGAGCTGATATAAGAAGATGTCAAACAAGATATCCTGACATCTTTACTGAAGACTAGCTCCATGATGCTATGTTGTTGTGCTTAGTAGCTTCTGAAGACTAAGCTGCTGTTTTTTTTGTATTGTTGTGACATTGGGTTGTAATTTTTAATGTATTTGTTTTAGCCAAAATATGCCAAAGGGGGGATTGTAAGTTCTCTAGTTTTAAGGATTGGAACTAATTTTTGTAAAATGAATAATATAGCAATATGTTAGGTATGATGTATTAACTTACTAACATGAACAGGTTGAGAAAGAAGTCTTATCTTATGTTAGGACATGTTAAGTTAAAGGTTTTCAACATCTATAACAACATGTTAGATGTCCTATGAGGAAGCATACGATATTGCGCCTGAGCTGAACTTGACTATTATATTATGTTAAGTCATGAAAACATAATATACTTTGAGGATAATAAAGTATCTATATTATCCTATATGGCATTGTTTGATAGGTCAAGAATAATCAAGAAGAACATTGAAGAATATTGACTTTCTAAATATGGAGATAATTTAGGAAGATTTTATTGAAGACCTTGTTAATATGTTGTAGTTTGAAGACTTAAATCCAGATGGGTATAGGTTATAAATAGAAGTGTTTATAACTGAGGAAAGGACGAGCTCAAGATGTAGAAGTCCAGGGCTTTGTCTTTTTGCCGCTCTCTAAGAGAGTTGGTGTAAGTGAACGACTTTGTGAGTTGGTCATTGTTATTCTCACTCAGAATCTGCGAAGTAATAAGTTGAGCATTGTTCTTGGAGGATAATTTGAAGCAACTCCAAGTTGTGGTCTTAGTCAAGAGCCTTGGCTAGTGATTGTCATGGAAGTGTGTCTTCCTGTTTGTTCAGACTTGTGGTTGATCCAATCGTTGTCTTTGATTGAAGAAGGATGAAGGAAGGCCTCATGTGTAGGTGAGTCTTAGATAGAAATCCAAGAAGGGTAGTGATTAAGTGATTAGGCCATAAATTAGAGGTTTGTTGTAGGGTCTATGAATTGATACTATCATAATGGATTTGTCCCTGGCTTAGTATGCCCCCAGAGTAGGAGAGTTGCTCCGAACTAGGTTAACAATTCAATATGTTGTTTAAGCTTTTCAGTCTTGTTTTTATTGTTAATACCTTATTGTTTGTTTATGTGTAATCAGATGTCCCAACATGTCATAGGACATCTGAGTTCTGTCATACTAGAATTTCAATTCTGAAGAATGTTGAAAGTTCGCCAGAAAGAAGATCTCAACGTGTACTTATTAATAAGCTGCTACTTCAAAAGTCACAAGTATTCAAGAAGAAAAAAATTATGTTACAGCTTGTTGTACCCCATAATTTATCCTCTCATTTTCAAAATAATTTCTCATGCTCCTAAGGTTATCAAGTGTTCAAGGCTACTCAAGAATGATCAGATGATCCTCCTTATAAGTAGTGGCCTATAATTAGGGTTTTTGTTTTCTCAGAGGAAATCGGACTTCTAATTCCTCAAGTGGACTTCATGGTTTCTCATATGTATCAAGGTATTCTCATGTCAAATTTCAAGCCTTGTAGTACAAATTTGCTCAGTCAATTGCTCAGATGAGTGAAAATCAACTATATTGAGTAAAATGTCAAATGTGGTCAGCATACAGTCAAACTTCAAGATTTTTGGTCAACATAGGGTTGATTATGATTCATCAAGAAAACTCAAGATTCGTCAAAAGTCAAAAGTTGTTGAATTAGGGTTTTCTTTAGGAGAAGTCAACTGAACTTTGACCAAGAATAACTTCCACACACTTCATCAGAAAATTCTCAACCAAAGCTAATTTTCAAGCAAATTCAATTATCTACAACTTTGTCTCTCTAAGCTCAAGGCCCAAAAATGCTTCATTTGAGAGATATGAGCAAAAACATTATAGGTCATTTTAAAAGTAAACAAAATGACACTTTTTGTCAAAGCAATTTACATCAAGTTAAATCTTAAAATGGAAAAATAACCAACATAGAGATTGTAGAGGACATCTTGAGGTTTCTAAAAAGTTCAAGATCACCTTCATGTGATAAAAATTGAGAGAGTGATGATTGGAGCAAGTTGGGAAATTTTGAGAAAATGCATGAAATTCAAATTGATCAAACTTGAAGTTTTGGGCTAATGGGCTTGTCTTTTGAGGTCTAAACGTGTTCCATAACTCATCATGAACCTATTTTTTGTGTTTTTTATTTATTTTATTTAATTAAAAGCAAAATTAATCAAATAAATACCAAATCAAAAGATATGAGGTGCATGGTTGTTGTTTGGAATCAAATTACAAAGCTGAAAATCAGATAATCAATTAGCAAAACACATGGGATTGATTGGCACATGATTGGCTCAAAAAAGGAAAATTACATGCAAGATTGTCAATCAAATATTTCACCATGAAAGACTTGGATTCAATTCAGTTTTGTTGACCAAATACCTTGCCCTATAAATACCCAAGACATTCATACACTAAAGACACAAAAACCTTGCAAGAATACTCCGACAAAAAACCTTAAAATTTCTTAAAGGTGGGAAAACTTGAAACTTTGTTTTCATCCTTTCTCCAAGCAAGATAATCATCCAAATCGATTCCAGTGACATTACAGAGTAAGTTGGGATCATCCTTGATGATCAAAAGAGCCTAAAATGAGCATCCATGCATCACCGACTTACATAAATTTTTGAATTTCGTATTTTAGATTTTTATCATGCTTTGATTCATACTAATGTTTCTAATGTGTGTCTGAGATGTAAATATACATGATTGAGCCATCACATGAGTCCCAATAGGCTTAAATCATGTGTTGCCATTGTTACACTAATTTACATTATTTTCTTGACATCCCTTTGTACAGGATGATTCAGCCAATTGTAAGGCTACCATTGATTTCACAACCCTCAAATTAGGCGGGGGGTAGGGTCCTACTTGTTCATTAATGCGTGCTATTTTGTAGGGTTTGGATAATATGCTCATTGGATAAGACGACCAGAGCTAGGGCTCCAGCACTTCTCCGGTCTCTCTTATGATGTTTATGTTATATTTATTTTGATTAATTATATTCATGGATGTACAGCCACTCCAGTGACAGGAGCACGCACGTTAAGGCATTACTATATTAGGGCATGGGTTCGATCCCTGCCTTTTGCAATCTTTTTTTCATATTTTTCCAATTCATGCAGGTTTATGCAACGCTCTTGTATTTCTAACACAATAAGCAGCTTGACGCAGTGGTAGAAGGGTGCTGGTGAAGCCAAGGTGAACACCCACCCCATGCATTATTTTTGTCTTTTTTCACTAACCTTATTTTTCTTCTTTTTTCACTTATTTTCTTTTAATTAAAACCCTAATTTAAATTAAACCTAATCTTAATTAGACCTAATAATTTTCTAATACTAATTAAATTAGGTTTAGTTTTTTTTAACAATTAAAATTTTAAATTTCATTTTTATTAATTAATTAAAACTATTTTTTCTTAAAATATTAAAATCAATTACAAAATTTTAGGTTTATTAATTATTTTTATCATTAAAATTATTTCCTAAAATACCAAAACTTATTCTCATATTTTCTTTTCTTTTTTGCAATTTGTTTTTTTTAGATAAAAGTGTATAGGTCGCATTATTTGATTATAATAATTTAGGTTTATTTTTCTCGCACTTTTTCTCTATTATGTATCTTATCCCAGGATGTAATAGTTTTAGGGTTTTATTTTCCGCATCTTAATTATGTAACTGCCCCGAACTCAAAATCTTCTAGGTATTTCCTGTTCTTTTTATCTTATTCTTATTGGATAAAAGAAAAGTAGGTGGCGACTCTAGTCGTCCCCACATTTGCGAAAAACGCAAAGTCAATTCTCCCACCATATTACAGAACTGGTGACTCTGTTGGGGATAGATACTTAAAAAGATGGGTTACTCTAGAGTATAGATCAATTTTTATTACTTTAACTATCTGAATTGTTTGCTTTACTTTAAAGGGTTAATTGGGTTCATTTTCTTGCAAGATCCTACACCCGGATCTAGGGTACCTTACGTAAGTAGCAATAAATCATATAAATTGTACAACGTAGACCGATATGGTTGAAGTGATGGCTACGGTTAGTGCGGCACTTTGGATTGTACAAATGTTCCTCGAGTCAGTCGAGGATAACATTAGGCTTCTGCGTGGTGTCATTAGCACTAACTAGACTTTTAGAACCTTAATTGACACATCTTGGCCATTAGAAGGTAGTGAGGTGGCCAACTTTCACAAAATCCAAGGTTGGTTGATACACGATGCTACACTCATTAAGATACGACTCACGGGATGTTTTGGTGGAATGTCAGTTGTTGTACTAAAATAAAACCTTCGAGAAAGGTCCGTGATATGAGATCCCTAGAACTCGGTTACTATTTTAGGACAAGTTGAGCCAACTTAACTTCAATAGAGAAGGGTACTTACCTACGGACCCCATGCAAGCCTTTAAACTTAAGGCTCTTGTACGATTTGTTTGTGTTTTCTATCTGTTTAAACATAAATATAACATCATGACATCATAACATATGACTTGGCATTTACTAATCGTTTCAAGGATCTTAGGGATCTTTGTTGTAGGATTTCAAGTCGTGCTGCTAGCAAGGGGCAAGAGGATTTATTTTCCTCTAACCAGATGCCATCAAAGATCAAAATACGTTCTTTGAGTCAAAGGATAGGACCCACTTGATATGGTGA
Organism: Vicia faba; assembly: GCA_948472305.1. Lineage (NCBI taxonomy): Eukaryota > Viridiplantae > Streptophyta > Magnoliopsida > Fabales > Fabaceae > Vicia > Vicia faba. The sequence continues at coordinate 145,088,693 of OX451738.1, forward strand.
GCTTGATACTTATAAAAGGACGTCCAAAAATGAAGACTCAATGTTCCATAAGTAAAAGATGCAGCCAGATTCATCTTCAATCTTTTTACCCCGCTAGATCCTTGAAAACATTGCATTGGCATCTACATATCATGCATTTCATTACATAACAGGTACCTTTCAAGACATGTTTTCTCATCTTTTAGTTGTTTATTACAGAACATAAAAAATGGATCTTGAACAGACAGTCAGAGATCTCTAAGCGTAGAATGCTCAATTCCAACAAATGTTCCTGAACTTAGCCAAGGGGAAGGAATAGCTGAAGGTACTGGTCACCAGTGGAAAGAAGAAGAAGACAAAGAAACCGATCGGTGTTATGAATATAGACAGAAGGTTCAGAGGTCCAGTGAGGCGAGTCCAAGACCTTGATATCCCCTCGGATGAAGAAGACAAACAGGATTAACACAATAAAAGTGTGAAGACTAAAAGAAGCCATCCTGGTTCAAACAAATGTCTTGATAAAGAGGAAGATGATTACTTGGATGGGCACTATCCCCCTGCTGATGAGAAGTATAAATTGTTGGAAGAGCGTCCGAGGGCAATGGAAATCCAGAAGGTGCCTGGTTTTAATTTTGATGATTTGGGTATGGTTTCCGGAGTTATTATTCCTCCTGAGTTCAAGACTCCTACCTTTTCCAAGTATGATGGCATTTCTTGTCCAAAGCTACATCTGAGGTCTTATGTTTGGAAAATCCAACAGCACACTACTGATAAGAAAATGTGGATTCATTTCTTTCAAAAGAGCTTGTCTGGAACATAGTTGGAGTGGTTTTATCAACTGGATGGGACAAATATTCACAATTAGGAAGATTTGGCTACTGTTTTTTATAAGCAATATCAATATAATGTTGATCTTGCGCCAACCAGTATGCAACTACAGAGCATGACCATGGGCTCGGATGAAGGATTTAAAGAGTATGCCCAGAAATGGAGAGATCTTGCACGCCGAGTTCAACCTCTAAAATGTCAAAGAACTCCTTGAGATCATTTTTGAGTGAGGAGAATCGAAGAGATGAAGTTGGCAATTTCTCACTTTGTTTTCAAGCCATTTCATGAAGAACAAAGTTCAAATCAGAACCTATGCTGCCTAATCCATGCTTTACAGGTCCCAAAATTGTTTCTTACTCCATAATTTAATGCTTAATCAGTTGACAAAGTCTTAATTCAAGCCCAAAGGTCTTTGTCCAAGGATTATTTCCATAAATGGCACAAAGTTGCCATTGCCATTTTGGAAAAGCTTCACTTTTGCAAATTTCCAATTCTTGAGCATTTGACCTGTCCTCTCTGCAGACACAAGTCCTACAGACCTAAACCAATTTGTATAGAGCTTATACCAACTCCAAGAAAGCCAGTACAAGCATGTAAAGACATGTCCCTTCACTTTGCTTCAAAAGCAAGAAAGTGTGCAAAAAGCCTACAACTCAAAGATCTGTTGTGAAGCTGACTTAAAACCTATTCCATACTAATACACAAACACATTACAACAGAAAACACGATTGCTAAAGTCCTAAAACACTCCAAAACTCCATATCACTAAAAAACTGTCAAAACTTGCAGTTTGTGCATAAGCATAACAATCCACAAATTGGCTCGTGCTTTTCAAGTTTCAATCATCCAAACACTTTACCTACTTCATATCTAAGTGATCCAGACCATCATCCCTGCACTGTAGCTCCTTCTCCTTCATCTGCCATTTTTGTTTTCCAAGCTTGCAGGTTGACTTGGATAGAAAGTTTCAGACACTTTCAAAGCAAGGTAAGGGTTGGAACACACTCAGGGATGTTCAAGCAAGCTAAAGCAACCTCCAGGCCTTCCTAAATCTAACTCAAACTCCATTCACGATCTCAGCTGAAAGAGGTAAGAATCTCAACTTCTAACTCTTCATACAGGCATCCATTGGCCACAATTTGTGAATAAACAATGTAGATATCATTGCTACAAAGCTGTACATATCCATAACTTGCATTTATTTGGCCTGAGTTGAGAGAATTTTGAACTTGAAGTTCCTGGAAAAATTAGGTTAAGATTTAGGGCCATTAAAATTCTCTTTAATCTTGGACTTATAGTTTTAGTTATGCACATGGTTAGAATCGTGAGATAAAATGCTGCAACATTCATGTTATCAATTTGCATTTTTGTTGAGAGATGAAAGAGTTAAAGGAGGTCCGACCAGCTTGAGGAAGAAGATGAAGTACAGGGCAAGGATATTTCTTATGTTATGTTTTTGTTGTTTCATATAAATCAACGGATGTACAGCTAACGCAGTGGCAAGGTAGCGTGCTGGTAAGGCCCAGGTCATGGGTTCGAACCTTGGCGCTACCTTTTGTTTTTTCATATTTTTCCATTTTTCATTTTTTGTTGTTTTGCAGGATGGGTTTGTTTCCTTGGGCCTTAGTGTTTTTTCTAACATATTACTCCATATCTCCTTACAACACCCCTGACCCATACTTTTATTTATTTGTTTTATTTTCTTTTTTTGTTTTATTAAATATTTTCTTAAATACATAAAATCATGAAAAATATAAAATATGACAATTTTGCATTTTGTTTATTTTATTTTATTTTCACATTAAAAAATATTTTTTGTTAAACTATATATTAATTATTTTTCTTAAATAAACTTGTAAACATAAATAAAATAGATTTAGTTTAATTTGTTTTATTTCCTTTTCATTCCATACTTGCAAATATTTATTGTGACATACAAAAACTAAATATTTTTCATAAAATATTATTTATTATTTAATACAAAAAATACATGGAAATAATATCTAAAGAACTTTATTTTCTTTTAAATTAGAAATTAGGGTTAACTTTGGTTTTCAAGAATTATTTTCTTTTCCTTAAATTTATTAGGTTTAGGTTAAAACTCTTTTACATAAAAACAAAACAAAATCTTTTTCTTGCATGTACATAATATGGCATATTTAATATTTAAGTGTTGTATTTATTCATTCCAATATTCGTACAAATTTGATTTGGTTGTAATAACTTAATTAGATTTACATTCTTGCAAATCCCCATTCATAATTTGTATTTCCCTCTCCCATAAATTGTTGTAATAGCGTAGTAATCTTTACATTACGCAATTTACCGCTTTTATATACCGTGCTAGTAATTAGGGTTTGTATGGAAAGATAAAAACAAATCAAATAGAAAACCCTAATACAAGACAAACAAATCATGAAAATAACACACTTGCACGCTAGCATCCTTAGGGTTTCTCCACTTGTTTGCCTTATACAAAAACGACCATATTACGCATGGGAAGTATCTTGGAAAAACAAACAAGTATAAGATCATAGTCCCTCGATGACGCTATTCTAAGTTGCCTTACAAAATGATCTTAGTCCCTCAAAAAATGCTAAGATACTTTGCAACATTGCTAATCATGGTTATACGATGACCCACGCCCGTCCCGTTTACATCCAAAGATATGGTTGCTTACCAAATCAATGGTAAGACAACAATGTCAAAGGAATAGAAAATGCATAAGAAAGACATTTGAGTAGGTAGATTGCTTCTAGTTACTTGCTCTATTTCCAAACAACTATCCTTACTATTTTCCAAAAGAAACACACACATTTTCAAACATTTTACAAACATTGAAAACATTTTCAAAAAGAAAAACGTCTTTGTATACATTCTTACGAACGAGAATCATTACAAAGATTGCCTAAACAATGGCATCTTTTACAAAATACTTTCAAAACCACACAAAGCACAATTTCAAAACAAAAAGCAAGTGATCTGGCAAGTAACTAAGAGCCCATGGAAAACCATGGATGAAAAGGGTGCTAATACCTTCCCTTTTCATAATCTACCCCCCGAACTCAAGAAACAATCTCAAAGGTCTTTCCTGTGCTTTTTCACCTTTCCTTTTGGATAAAAGAAAAGTCAGTGGCGACTCTTGCTAATCCCAACATTTGCGATAAAATGCAAAACCCTCAAGTCAGTTCTCCCACCGTATCACCAGAATTGGCGACTCTGCTGGGGAATATTATAAAAGTGGGGCTAGATCACATTTATTTGCTTACATTGTTTGACTTGTATGCTTTACATTATGGTTCTTTGTTTGGGTTTGAAATCCCCTACCCGGATTTGGGATACATTATAGGTAAATAGTAATACATTATGGAAACTGTGCGGGGTATATCGACATGTTCTAAGCAATAGCTATGTTAGTGTGACATATTTGTGGGTACCGGTAGCCTTTGAGTCAATCAAAGAGAATACGGGGCCGCTGAGTGATGTCATGAAGCACTAATGAACTTCTAGAACGCTTTACTTGACCAACTTGGCCTTTAGGATGTAGTGAGATGACCGACTTTGGTGCAGTCTGAAGTTGGTAGATACTCAATACTACACTTATTAAGGGTTGGTTTTTGGGATATTTCGGTCGCCATTAAAGAGGCTTGAGATGAAACAATGACCAAGGAAACAATCCGGTGATATTGAGCTCCTTAGTACCCGGTTACTATTACTAGGACAGGTTTAAGCCAACTAAACTTCAAGAGGGTACTTACCTATAAAACCCCATGCAAGCCTAAACTAAGAACTTGTTTGCTTTGCTTGTATATGTATATTTGTACATAACATCATGGACATCATGAACATCATATACATCACTCACCATTTCAAGGATTTTGGATATTCATCTTTGTTCTTATTTTGTAGGATATGGATTCACTTCGCATGGAAACTATCCAAGTCAACCTTGTAAGAATTCCTTCACAACTCAAGGAGCTAGCTTCAAGAATCCCTGAGAACTCTCCATTCACCGAGAGGCATGGTCGTCTACTCAACTTAGTCACCTCCAACATAGATGAGGATATGATGAAGGTGCTCTTCCAGTTCTTTGATCCTTTGCACCATTGCTTCACATTCCCCGACTATCAACTTGTGCCTACTTTGGAAGAATTCTCTCAACTCTTGAGGATTCCCATTCTTAATCAACTACCTTTCAACGGTACAGAAAGAGACCCAAAGCCAGAAGAGATTGCTCAAGCTCTGCACTTGCACTCATCTGATGTCACAACTCATTGGGAAACTAGGAGTGGTGTCAAAGGCTTCTTAGCAAAGTTTCTGTTTGAGAAAGCCCAAAGTTGTTGGAATTCCTTAGACTTGCAAGCCTTTGAGGAAATTGTGGCTCTCCTCATCTATGGGATGGTCTTGTTTCCCAACCCTGACCAACTCATAGATGTGAGTGTCGTCAAAATCTTCATGTCACGCAATCCGGTGCCTACATTGCTAGGGGATATCCTACACTCTTTTCACACTCGCACAATGAGGAAAAGAGGTGTCCTTATGTGTTGCACTCCTCTTCTGGCAAGATGGTTTATTTCTCATCTTCCCCAATCAGTCTTAAAGAATGAGCAAGGATTAAGGTGGTCACAAAGGTTAATGACGCTTAAACATTCAGATATTCATTGGTGTTCCCGATCCAAAGAGAATGTTATCATTATTGACCGTTATAGGGAATTCCCTAATGTCCCTCTACTTGGCATTAGGGGAGGCATCACCTACAACCCATGCTTAGCTCTAAGACAGTTTGGTTATGCCCGAAGGGATGGCCCGCATGAGATGCTGATTCAAGGCTTGGTATTCGACTACGACAACGACAATCAAGGTCTTTGCCAGAGATTTATCCGAGCATGGAGGATGCTAAACAAGGTGGATAACAAGACTTTGAGACACAAGAATTCCATCCCTCTTGAGCCTTACCTCAAGTGGGCACGAACCCGCGCCCAAAGTCTTATGATGCCTTATCCTTCCATCCTTCCAGTGATCATTGAGCCTGTTAAGGAGGGAGAAGTTCCATACACTATCCTACATCCTGACATGCCCACATCTCTTTAAGACCTACAAAGGGATTGGATACAACTCAAAGGAGAGTGAGATACTTTCGAAGCCTAATTCTACGCAAGCGAAAAGAAGGTTTTGGAACTCACTAGGCTACTTCATGAGGAGCAGACTCTAAATGCCTACATAGCACCAAAGAGGATGCGCACTACTTTTTTATCTTAGAGTGTTGTATTATTTTGCCCAAGGGGCATTGATGTATTCAAACTCTATCTTATTAATATAACGTGTGTTTTCTTTTTGTCTAAAACGAAATTGAATCTTTAAAAATCCTTGAAAACATTACATATGTGTGATCGGTGGATCTGGAACTGACTGTTTTAAAGCTGGTTCGCGAAATGTCGCGGAAGCAAGAGTCGCCACCGTCTTTTATTTTCTCCAAATGGAAAGGACAAAAGCACAGAAAAATTCCTTAAAAGAGATTGCTCTCGGTTCGGGAGGTAGGTTATAGAAAGGGAAGGTGTTAGCACCCTTTCTATCCATGGTTATCCATGGGCTCTTAGATACTTGCTCAATGTGTTTTCAAAATTGTTTGCTTGCTTTTCAATGTGGGTTTTAAAAGTTTCTTTAAAAAATTTCAGTTCGACTCGTACGTCAGAGTGTTTGAAAAATTTGCTTTTGAAAGCTTTTGAAAATGTGTTGGTGTGAAAAGAGTTTTTGTTTTGTTTGAAATTAGAGCAAGTATCCTTGAGAACCTACCTACCCTAAGGAATTCGTCTGTGTAAATGTCCTTGAAAGTAGTGCCATCCCACCATTGAGAGGTAGGTAGCACCACCGTTGGAGGTATTCGGGTCAACTCGAGTTTTAGGGACATGGTGATCACCAGAGCAATGGGAAGACACCTTAGAAGCTACCCTCATGCCAGGTTCCCGGATCATGAGGACTTACTAAGACGTTTTCTACTCGACGACCACCTTTCGAAAGGCAACAGTGAGGCGTACCCTAGGGGTGGTGTGTGAATTGTGTGTCATTTTCAGTTTATTGTTTGTCTTGTCATGCATTGGTGATCTAACGATTCGATTTTATTTTTGGGCATTCATTCTTTCATGTTATTGTTTAACAGTTAAAAGTGCGGGAATTTAAAGTGCGGAAAAGATAAAAGTCCTACGCTATTACAAAGGGCGCGGGTCCACATCGCCAAAATAAACCGGACCCGATTTAAAATAAATTGCAGAAAAGAAATGTCTAATAGCTATTACATGGCTTTGGTACATATACATAATTATTTACAACAATATAAATGTGCGAAATAAAGAGATTAAACAAAATTAGGGCGTTGGACCCTTTTACAAACAATTAAAATTAATCAAGGAATCTAAAATTAAAATTAAATGAAGAATAATATTTTTGTGTTTTTTAGACTAAAAAGAAAGAGAAAAAAAAGACAAATTAATTAAAATTAAAATGCTAAACCCTAGTTCTAATGTTTTTTAAGTTATTAAGAAAAAAGATTTAATTTCTAACCTAATTAAAACTAAATTAATTTATGTACAATTTTTAATTTATGAAAATAAATAAATAATATTATTATTCTGAAAAAAGGGAAAATTAAAAAAGAAAATAAAAAGTTATTAAACCTAAATTCTATTTTTGGATTTTTATTAAAAAGGATTAAAATTGAAAACCTAATTAAAACTAAATAATTACAAGTATTTATTTATACAAAAAAAAATAATATCTAAAATAAAATAATTATTAAAATTTTTGACTTTTCTGATTTTTTGAATGTTTTTTATGTTTTGCAGAAAAATAAACTAATTAATTAAAATAACAAAACAAAATAAAATAATCATTAAATGATATAAGAAAAATAAATTAAATGGGCAAACCAGGGTGGGGTGTAGCCCCATTGTGGAGGTGTTGATTTGAAAAGCCTGGCCCATTTGCTTGAAGTCCATTGACCTTTTTTGATCAGGTGTGATGCATTTGACTGAAGCATAGCATATTCCTCAATCCTTGCCTTTGATGTGGGTACTCAGGGACACGTGGATGAGCTGATTTTGAAGTGTATGGTAGGCATCAATGTTAGCGCTGCATGTGAACTCAAGTTGAAAAATAATATGAGAAATGTGTGAGACCTGGGTTTTGATCCCAGGTCATGAGAGTCTCTAGCGTACATCCCTGCCAGCTGAGCTACCACGCGTTAGTTAATATATTACAACAAATAATTAACAAAAAGAAATATTGGTTAGTGGCATTTAAAAGCGCGCAAGATTCAAAGTGACCAATAGCTGGTGGACACGAGACCGTCTTCTTCCTTTTCCTGAAACAAAAACGTATTGGCAACGGTTTTGCAACCATGGTGTTAGGGTGGCTATGGAAAAATAACGAATAGGGCTATGGTGTATATAAATTGATCGCGAGGTATGCTTCTTCTTCGTTGGAGCACGCTGATTGCAATGGTAGTGATCTTGGGTCCCAATTTTTCCTTGGGTGAGAAACCCCAATTCAAAAACTCTGAAAACCTAATTTTCAATCATGGTAGAATCCCATACACGATGCAAAAATCAAATTAAATGTAAAGGTTAGCTTGGAAACTTTGTAAGGAACATGAATATGTAATTAAAATGCAATGATCATGCTTAGAATTGAGAATTCGATTTCAAAAAATTTTCTGTACAGTTTGAGTACGATCCACCAATTCCTTACGCTTTTGTTGTTGTTTGTGATTGAGATTCGTTCAGGAGTGCCTCAGGATGCTAATGGGAAAAGAATTAAGGCTTGAAAAATCCCCTAGCACTGATTTCAGATTTGTCTTTTTATGTCAAAATTTCAAATTGCCAAAGCTTGTTTGGGCGCAGCTTATGATCTCTTAGGCCTAGGGTTTGACTCAGTGATGATCATGGAATGGAATTGGCTTGTTCTTTGGCCTTAATTCATGCTTAGGAATGAACAAGTCTTAGGGTTTTCACTCTTAACCATTTTTCCTCCTTTTTAGCCAAAACCTAGACCTAGTGTGCAAATGAACCCTAGCCTGATTTCTTGAGTTGGTTCATGATACATAGAAATTGTCCAAGTTCACATGACACTATTCCATTGGTTTTTAAATTTTATTTGAATTTTCAAAGAATTAAAATGAATTAAATCATCAAAAATTAAATAAAATAAAAAAATCAATATTTGGTCTTGAAATTAACCATGGGACACGTGTGTGGCATGACAAGGATGAACCAAGTGGAAAAAATGGGGCCCTTTTGTCAAAAATTGGATTTTCAAGGATAGTTGACTTTTGCCATTTCACAAAAATTTCCCAACTTCTACAAGGCATAACTTGCTCAATTTTTAAGCTTTTCACATGTTCTTGGACATTTTGGAAAGGTCTTTGAGTCCTTTAACCAATGCCTTTGGTCCCATGTCATTTTGATTTACCAATCCCAAGTTATGGCCTTTGACTTAAAGTCCCCTTTTGTTGACTTTTGAAAATGACCTGTAATGTTGAAATTGATAACTTTTTGTGAGAGCATTTCTTGGACTTGAAGTATGAAGATGAGTTGTAGGAAATGTCTTTCTCTTCAAAATGAGCTTTGGATGGAATTTTTCTGATAATCCATGTGAAAGTTATGCCCTGGTCAATTTCAGTTGACTTTTTCAGCTGTCCAAATATAGCAACTTTTGCATCTTTGATGATTTCTGAGCCAAATTTTGAGAATCATGATCAAGCATTGATCAAATGATGTTTGTGGCTTCAAAATGATATGTTGACCAAAAATTTGAACTTTTAACTGCCAAATGACCATTTTGCCCTTACAGTTGACTGTAGTGCAATTTAGGGTTTTGACTGTGCAATCTTGAGCTGAATGCCTTGAAACTTGATATGGGGATGCTTGACCATGTTTGTAAGCATATGAGACTTGATTGGGCCTTTGAACACTCCATTTTCTTGATCAGCACCCAAACCCTAATTTTGACTGTATAGGAGACAGTTGACCTGCACACCCTTGGGGAATTTTGTGACCCGGCTTGGAAATTTCTTGAGGAATATGGGAGGGCAAATTTTGGGGTATAACAGTTGCCCCTGTTCAATCTTCTTAGACCTGAGGATGCAGATTGGCTGACGTGCCTTTCGTAATCAGAGGGTAGAAGATGATTGGACACTAGAGTGCCCGGAAATTTGCGCTCACATGTTAGCAGTGTGATGGAAATGGGCTTATAGATGCCATTTGGGGGTTGATGAATAGGATGATGGGCTTATAGATGCCATCTGGATGTTGATCGCGTAGGAGATTCCTTAACGAGATCCTGCATACCTGCAAAACAAAAAATGAATACCTGACACGTTGCAGGAGCTGATTTTTAGATGCTTGGTACTTGATGTATCCTGACTGGTTACAGGAGCTGAGTCTGGAGCTTCAAACGGCGATGAAAGAGCCAGGGATGGTTACTACCTTAGCATGAATGGTAAGAGAGCCTTGGGCGACTTTAACTTCAACAACGCTCGTTGAGAAAAATCTGGGGTGTCTTCTACTGGGATAAGAATCAGGGAGATCTTAGGGTCGATCTGACTGAACCAGAGAGGCCTTTGACTGGGTAAGAATCAGGAAAATCTTGGGACGATTTAACTGAACCGGTCTAGGTCTTGAAACGTCTTCAACTGGATAAGCAATCAGGAAAATCTTGGGACGATTTAACTGAACCAGAGAAGGCCTTTGACTGGATAAGCAATCAGGAAAATCTTGGGACGATTTAACTGAACCGGTCTAGGTCTTGAAATGTCTTCAACTGGATAAGCAATCAGGAAAATCTTGGGACGATTTAACTGAACCAGAGAAGGCCTTTGACTGGATAAGCAATCAGGAAAATCTTGGGACGATTTAACTAAACCGGTCTAGGTCTTGAAATGTCTTCAACTGGATAAGCAATCAGGAAAATCTTGGGACGATTTAACTGAACCAGAGAAGGCCTTTGACTGGATAAGCAATCAGGAAAATCTTGGGACGATTTAACTGAACCGGTCTAGGTCTTGAAATGTCTTCAACTGGATAAGCAATCAGGAAAATCTTGGGACGATTTAACTGAACCAGAGAAGGCCTTTGACTGGATAAGCAATCAGGAAAATCTTGGGACGATTTAACTGAACCGGTCTAGGTCTTGAAATGTCTTCAACTGGATAAGCAATCAGGAAAATCTTGGGACGATTTAACTGAACCAGAGAAGGCCTTTGACTGGATAAGCAATCAGGAAAATCTTGGGACGATTTAACTAAACCGGTCTAGGTCTTGAAATGTCTTCAACTGGATAAGCAATCAGGAAAATCTTGGGACGATTTAACTGAACCAGAGAAGGCCTTTGACTGGATAAGCAATCAGGAAAATCTTGGGACGATTTAACTGAACCGGTCTAGGTCTTGAAATGTCTTCAACTGGATAAGCAATCAGGGAAATCTTAGGGTCGATCTGACTGAACCAGAGAAGGCCTTTGACTGGATAAGCATCAGGAAAATCTTGGGACGATTTAACTGAACCGGTCTAGGTCTTGAAATATGATTGAGAATTTAACTGGATCTTTCCTGAAAGGTAAAAGTCAGTCATATGCAATGCATGATATGGATCAAGCAATGATGCTCTCAACATAAATGAGATTTGTATGATGCAGTGCGTTATGCATGCTATAATGATGTATGTGATGTTTTATGTATGTTTTCGTCTAGGAAAATAAATCCTTGACGGGTGCCAGGAAGTCGTATCCTGGGCTGATGTTGAAGTATAGATTTTGCTTCCGCTGGGGATGACAACTGCAAGGATACCGGTAGGAGAAGATGACTCCGTTGCGGAATAAACTTGGCGAACGGAAGATTCTGCGGGGAGAAGATATACTTTAGCGATCATGCTGGAAAGCAATACTCTGTGGGAAGAGATATGCCTTGCTGAGTTGTTGACAACCTGTTGAGGATACCGTTGTTATGTTGAAAGTATTGATGGACTTCGCTGGGGATAGGAAAGAATTACGTTGACGACGACCTTTCCTTGGCTTTTGGCTGAGGATAACCCAGTTATATCCTGTTAAGGAAATAACTCTTTGAATAAAGCCGGACGACGCGTTCGTGCTCTGCGAGGGGATAAGCTTCCAGAATCTACTGGGGATAAGCTTACTGCTTGGAGAGATGAATTCCAATTTTCCTGGGGAAACTGGATTGGACTCTTCTGGGGAGTTTTGGAATGTAATTTTATACGTTGAAAGGGGGAACCTATGTAGGGTTGCATGCTGATGAGTTTGTGTAAAACTTCGTTTTTTTGGAAAGGGAGAACCTGTGTAGGGTTTCTGGGTGACGAGTCCATGTAGAACTGCATCTTGAAGAGAAGGAACCGATGTAGGGTTGCTTGGTGAGGTAAGTTCATGTAAAACTTCTTGATGAACCGGGGTGAGGTTATCTTGAGCTAAATCCATGTAAGACTTCTGGGGGGAACCAGGGTTAGGTTGCCGCAGGATAAGTTCGTGTAAAACTTCTTGACGAACCGAGGTAAGGTTATCTTGAGATAGGTCCATGTGAGACTCTTGGAGGAACCGGGGTTAGGTTACGGCAGGATAAGTTTGTGTAAAACTTCTTGATGAACCGGGGTTAGGTCATCTTGAGATAGGTCCATGTGAGACTCTTGGAGGAACCGGGGTTAGGTTACGGCAGGATAAGTTTGTGTAAAACTTCTTGATGAACCGGGGTTAGGTCATCTTGAGATAGGTCCATGTAAGACTTCTGGAGGAACCGGGGTTAGGTCACTTCGGGATAAGTTCGTGTAAAACTTCTTGATGAACCGGGGTTAGGTCATCTTATGGAGGAGGAGTCTGTGTATGACTTTGTCTGAAGGTTGAGCAGAAACCGGTGTTGGGTTGCATGATTTTGATTAAGTGGATAATTGTCCTGTTTGGTCTCGGACGTTAGTCCACGATCTGGAATTTGTAAAGGTAGATGGTAATCATTTTTATGTTGATCTGTCCTTTGTAATTTGGTTGACAGAGCAATTGGATCGCCTGGATAGCTCATTATTGCCCCTGCTTCGGAGGTGAGGGAAGAGGATACCTGTGCGGGTAGTTGACAAATCTTCGGGTAGACAAGTGACGAGATACCGGAACATAGTCGTACGCTTCGATCCCTAACTTTTGCCTGGACCGCCCTTTCGGGTTTTCAGTCCACCGGGATACCTATTTTTTGCCCCAGCCGCCTTTTCAGGTTTTCGACTTGCCGGGTGTACATGTTTTTCGTTTCATCCCTTCATTTTGCCCGAACCCTTTTAGTTCGCCGGGAAGCCCTTATTTTTGCCTAGGTATGTCAACCTAGCGGGTCTTTGATTGTGCGCAGTATTTTTCCGACTATGTCCGTTCTCAAAATATAGGGAGTTGCCCCTGTTAGAAGTGTTTTGTCATGCCACCAGAAGATGTCTGACCGGGCAAGATTCGTTGCTGGAGTGCCCCAAGTGACTCAGACAGAGATTTGCCCCAGGCTTTTTGGCCTTTTGAGAGATTCTCCGAATCTTGACTGGATTGCCCCAGATGAAGGACCATGGTCATGTCTGCCCCTTGATTGGAGGTACTTCTATTCATTAGGCATTCGTCATGCAAATTTCCCTGTTGTTCAAACAAAAAGTCATGTGCAAACAAGGTTATGTTAAAAATGCAAAGCTTATGTCTGTCTCGAAGATTTTGAAAATGCATTCTTTTATAAAACAAATTAATGTTTGTAAAACATGATGTCAACTCTGTATTTACCGTAGGCCTTCAGGAGTCAGGATACCTTTCGTATGCTTTCAAACTAACCCATGCTTCAGCTAGGACTTTTAAGGGTTATAACATGGCCTGGTTCACGGTTTAAGAAACAAAGGATAAAGGCTCAAATTATTTGTACCCACCCGCTCTTCGTGATATTCTCCAAGCCTAAACTCAGTTGATCATACGTTAGACCTAGTTTGAGTCTTTGTTCTGATTTTCCAGTGATGGTTCGGATATTGATGATTTATTCTGAATAGGCAGTCATCATTTTGTCGAGGGTTTGTGGGACCTCTTTCTTTTTGATTTTGTCATCCCTATTTTTTTTGCCTGAACTGTTTCCTTTTTTGGAATTACAGTCAGCGGGATGCCCCAGTTTTGTAAGTCTGCTTCGTTGGCTTTTGACTTAAGGGGTTTTTTATTTTTGAGATAATGACTGCCTTTCTTTATTGATTATTCGGGACCATCACTGTCTTTCTTCGTTTTGTAAAGATCTCTTCGGTGCTATTCGTCATGCACTTGGATCAACTGAGAGAACTACCCTGCCCCAGTTTATGATAAAGGGTTTTAAATTTCGAAAAGAAAAACTCCTATTTCTTTGGCTCAGAGGGGTTGGCGAGGGATTATCATCCTTATAACTCCAGTGTTTAGGGATTGAAACAATGCCCGTACCTCATCAGCGGGGTCTGTTCAAAAGCATACTGTAGATTATGGTATTGTTTTCGTCATCCTCCCTCAAGAGGCTTAGAATTAACGAGAGTTGACATCAGAAAAAAAAATATGAAAACAGTTTGCATACAGTAAATGCGAATATATTGATTCAAAATAGACATAAGCGATGTATTAATGAAATAACAATGTTTTAATCATGAGTAAATGTTGAACAAAAGAAAATTGCAACTTGAACATTCGAATGAACAAAACTTTCTAGTCTCAGGGCTTGTCACTTCAAATGGTGATCCTTGGAGGGATGGTAGAAAAATTCAGCCTGACCATCTTGTGTGAATTCCAGTGCTCCTTCATCAATCAGGTCCTGGATCTTGTTTTTCAAAGCCCAACACTCGTTTGCATTATGTCCTGGACAGGCAGAGTGGTAGGCACACCTTTTATTGGGATCATAAGCAGGATGTGCTGTGTTGAGGTTCTGGGGATGAGCCCTTAATGTGATCAGGTTCAATCTCAACAGGCGTTGTAAAGCTTGAAACAGCGACATATTGAGCGGGGTGAACTGCCTCCTGGGCTTGTCTGTCTGAAGTTGATGAAGTTGCTGCTGAATTGGTGATACTGGAGCCATATGAGGAGCTTTCTCCTTGCCTCTTTGTCTCAAAGGTGGTTGAACGATGATTGGCTTTTTATCCTTAGATGTTTGCCCCAGTTGGTTGCCCTGAAGCAGTTTGTTGACGAGAACCCCGAGCTCATCTTGTCTTTGAGTTAAACCCTGAATGACAGTCATCTGTCCCAGCATTTGGGCTTTCATAGCATCCATCTCAGCTTGTAGACGTTTCAGCCTTTCATCCTCAGCACTGTTCCTAGCAAAAGTCTCCATGAGAAGTGTCCTTAGCTCCTCCTGCCCCTTGGATAGATTCAGGAGGATTTCCTCGAACCGAGCCCCTTGAGCAAGAAGGTCCTGGTTATCTTGTTGGGAAGCCATTGCTGAAATAAACAGCGGGGAAGGTAAGTGACCTGCAACAAAGATGCCTGTTATGTAAGGATGAGTATGATATGCATGCAATGATTTCAAGGACCTCGTGGGGTAAACCAAGAAAATTTGTTAGCATTGGAATTTAGAGCCTGCTTGAAGGACACCCATGTTATTGAGAACTCTTCTTCAAGAGTCAAAGGCTCACCATATCAAGTGGGTCATAGCCCCTGACTTTAGTCATCATGTCTGGTTTTGATTTCCAAACAACCTTGGTTAGGGAACCTTCTTCAGGAGTCAGAGCTCACCATATCAAGTGGGTCATAGCCCCTGACTTTAGTCATCATGTCTGGTTTTGATTTCCAAACAACCTTGACTAGGGAACCTTCTTCAGGAGTCAGAGCTCACCATATCAAGTGGGTCATAGCCCCTGACTACATTGGCTAGAGGAAAATAAATCCTCTTTGCCCCTTGCTAGATGTTTGATTTATATGACCTGCATCACAAACCCTTGAGATCCTTGAAATGGGTTAGGATGTATGCAATGGTATGATGTCATGATGCATGGGGTAATGTAGGTAACCCTGTTATGAGTCCCAATTAAGGACTGCAAAAACCTGCAAGAAACTTAGGATACCCTGTTATGAGTCCTAATTAAGGACTACAAACACAACCTGCAAGAGACAAATGTCAGGTAATAAGCATGCAAGTAGTTCAAGTAGGAAGGCACACAAGTCACACAAGAGAAACCCTTAAAGTTTAGGCCAGCATGGAGTCTGGGTAGTACCCTCTTGAAGTTGGTGGGTTCAACCTGTCCTATCAAAGTAATCGGGTTCTAAGGTTCCCAATATCACGGGATTGCTTTCATTGTTCATCGTTTCGATTTAGCCACTGAACTGGCGACCGAAATATCCCAGGAAAGCAACCCTCAATTGAGTGTAGTATCGAGTATCAACCAACCTCGGACTGCACCAAAGTCAGTTATCTCACTACCCTAAAGAGGCCAAGATTGTTCAATTAAGGTTCCTAAGGTCTGTTGATGCTTCATGACACCACATGGAGGCCCCGTACTCTCCTTGACTGACTCAAGGGTTACCGGTACACACCAAAAATGCCACATCAACGTAGCAGACTGTTTCAACCATGTCGGTATACCCCGCACAGTTCCCTCACAGCCTTGTTGCTACTTTCTAAGAAGGTATCCCCCAGATCCGGGTTTAGGATCTATAGAACTCCCAAGCAACCCACAATTTAAAGCAAGCAAAGAAGACAATTGAAAACATAGTTATGAGCTAGCCCTAAGGTATACCTCACTTTAAGTTTGTTCCCCAGCAGAGTCGCCAGTTCTGTGATCGGTGGATCTGGAACTGACTGTTTTAAAGCTGGTTCGCGAAATGTCGCGGAAGCAAGAGTCGCCACCGTCTTTTATTTTCTCCAAATGGAAAGGACAAAAGCACAGAAAAATTCCTTAAAAGAGATTGCTCTCGGTTCGGGAGGTAGGTTATAGAAAGGGAAGGTGTTAGCACCCTTTCTATCCATGGTTATCCATGGGCTCTTAGATACTTGCTCAATGTGTTTTCAAAATTGTTTGCTTGCTTTTCAATGTGGGTTTTAAAAGTTTCTTTAAAAAATTTCAGTTCGACTCGTACGTTAGAGTGTTTGAAAAATTTGCTTTTGAAAGCTTTTGAAAATGTGTTGGTGTGAAAAGAGTTTTTGTTTTGTTTGAAATTAGAGCAAGTATCCTTGAGAACCTACCTACCCTAAGGAATTCGTCTGTGTAAATGTCCTTGAAAGTAGTGCCATCCCACCATTGAGAGGTAGGTAGCACCACCGTTGGAGGTATTCGGGTCAACTCGAGTTTTAGGGACATGGTGATCACCAGAGCAATGGGAAGACACCTTAGAAGCTACCCTCATGCCAGGTTCCCGGATCATGAGGACTTACTAAGACGTTTTCTACTCGACGACCACCTTTCGAAAGGCAACAGTGAGGCGTACCCTAGGGGTGGTGTGTGAATTGTGTGTCATTTTCAGTTTATTGTTTGTCTTGTCATGCATTGGTGATCTAACGATTCGATTTTATTTTTGGGCATTCATTCTTTCATGTTATTGTTTAACAGTTAAAAGTGCGGGAATTTAAAGTGCGGAAAAGATAAAAGTCCTACGCTATTACAAAGGGCGCGGGTCCACATCGCCAAAATAAACCGGACCCGATTTAAAATAAATTGCAGAAAAGAAATGTCTAATAGCTATTACATGGCTTTGGTACATATACATAATTATTTACAACAATATAAATGTGCGAAATAAAGAGATTAAACAAAATTAGGGCGTTGGACCCTTTTACAAACAATTAAAATTAATCAAGGAATCTAAAATTAAAATTAAATGAAGAATAATATTTTTGTGTTTTTTAGACTAAAAAGAAAGAGAAAAAAAAGACAAATTAATTAAAATTAAAATGCTAAACCCTAGTTCTAATGTTTTTTAAGTTATTAAGAAAAAAGATTTAATTTCTAACCTAATTAAAACTAAATTAATTTATGTACAATTTTTAATTTATGAAAATAAATAAATAATATTATTATTCTGAAAAAAGGGAAAATTAAAAAAGAAAATAAAAAGTTATTAAACCTAAATTCTATTTTTGGATTTTTATTAAAAAGGATTAAAATTGAAAACCTAATTAAAACTAAATAATTACAAGTATTTATTTATACAAAAAAAAATAATATCTAAAATAAAATAATTATTAAAATTTTTTACTTTTCTGATTTTTTGAATGTTTTTTATGTTTTGCAGAAAAATAAACTAATTAATTAAAATAACAAAACAAAATAAAATAATCATTAAATGATATAAGAAAAATAAATTAAATGGGCAAACCAGGGTGGGGTGTAGCCCCATTGTGGAGGTGTTGATTTGAAAAGCCTGGCCCATTTGCTTGAAGTCCATTGACCTTTTTTGATCAGGTGTGATGCATTTGACTGAAGCATAGCATATTCCTCAATCCTTGCCTTTGATGTGGGTACTCAGGGACACGTGGATGAGCTGATTTTGAAGTGTATGGTAGGCATCAATGTTAGCGCTGCATGTGAACTCAAGTTGAAAAATAATATGAGAAATGTGTGAGACCTGGGTTTTGATCCCAGGTCATGAGAGTCTCTAGCGTACATCCCTGCCAGCTGAGCTACCACGCGTTAGTTAATATATTACAACAAATAATTAACAAAAAGAAATATTGGTTAGTGGCATTTAAAAGCGCGCAAGATTCAAAGTGACCAATAGCTGGTGGACACGAGACCGTCTTCTTCCTTTTCCTGAAACAAAAACGTATTGGCAACGGTTTTGCAACCATGGTGTTAGGGTGGCTATGGAAAAATAACGAATAGGGCTATGGTGTATATAAATTGATCGCGAGGTATGCTTCTTCTTCGTTGGAGCACGCTGATTGCAATGGTAGTGATCTTGGGTCCCAATTTTTCCTTGGGTGAGAAACCCCAATTCAAAAACTCTGAAAACCTAATTTTCAATCATGGTAGAATCCCATACACGATGCAAAAATCAAATTAAATGTAAAGGTTAGCTTGGAAACTTTGTAAGGAACATGAATATGTAATTAAAATGCAATGATCATGCTTAGAATTGAGAATTCGATTTCAAAAAATTTTCTGTACAGTTTGAGTACGATCCACCAATTCCTTACGCTTTTGTTTTTGTTTGTGATTGAGATTCGTTCAGGAGTGCCTCAGGATGCTAATGGGAAAAGAATTAAGGCTTGAAAAATCCCCTAGCACTGATTTCAGATTTGTCTTTTTATGTCAAAATTTCAAATTGCCAAAGCTTGTTTGGGCGCAGCTTATGATCTCTTAGGCCTAGGGTTTGACTCAGTGATGATCATGGAATGGAATTGGCTTGTTCTTTGGCCTTAATTCATGCTTAGGAATGAACAAGTCTTAGGGTTTTCACTCTTAACCATTTTTCCTCCTTTTTAGCCAAAACCTAGACCTAGTGTGCAAATGAACCCTAGCCTGATTTCTTGAGTTGGTTCATGATACATAGAAATTGTCCAAGTTCACATGACACTATTCCATTGGTTTTTAAATTTTATTTGAATTTTCAAAGAATTAAAATGAATTAAATCATCAAAAATTAAATAAAATAAAAAAATCAATATTTGGTCTTGAAATTAACCATGGGACACGTGTGTGGCATGACAAGGATGAACCAAGTGGAAAAAATGGGGCCCTTTTGTCAAAAATTGGATTTTCAAGGATAGTTGACTTTTGCCATTTCACAAAAATTTCCCAACTTCTACAAGGCATAACTTGCTCAATTTTTAAGCTTTTCACATGTTCTTGGACATTTTGGAAAGGTCTTTGAGTCCTTTAACCAATGCCTTTGGTCCCATGTCATTTTGATTTACCAATCCCAAGTTATGGCCTTTGACTTAAAGTCCCCTTTTGTTGACTTTTGAAAATGACCTGTAATGTTGAAATTGATAACTTTTTGTGAGAGCATTTCTTGGACTTGAAGTATGAAGATGAGTTGTAGGAAATGTCTTTCTCTTCAAAATGAGCTTTGGATGGAATTTTTCTGATAATCCATGTGAAAGTTATGCCCTGGTCAATTTCAGTTGACTTTTTCAGCTGTCCAAATATAGCAACTTTTGCATCTTTGATGATTTCTGAGCCAAATTTTGAGAATCATGATCAAGCATTGATCAAATGATGTTTGTGGCTTCAAAATGATATGTTGACCAAAAATTTGAACTTTTAACTGCCAAATGACCATTTTGCCCTTACAGTTGACTGTAGTGCAATTTAGGGTTTTGACTGTGCAATCTTGAGCTGAATGCCTTGAAACTTGATATGGGGATGCTTGACCATGTTTGTAAGCATATGAGACTTGATTGGGCCTTTGAACACTCCATTTTCTTGATCAGCACCCAAACCCTAATTTTGACTGTATAGGAGACAGTTGACCTGCACACCCTTGGGGAATTTTGTGACCCGGCTTGGAAATTTCTTGAGGAATATGGGAGGGCAAATTTTGGGGTATAACAATATGCGCACATCATTCATCATAACATAAACAAGTCTTTTGTAATGAGTTTCCTCATCTCTCTACTGTTTATTTCAGTAAGATGGATCTCGAACAGACAGTCAAAGATATTCAAGTTCAAAATATGCAGTTTCAACAGTTACTCATGACCCTAGCCAAGGGGAAAGAAGAGCTGAAGACTCTGTTAGCTGAAGAAAGAAAAAAGAAAACAAAGAAAGCCACTAGGGTTTTGAACACGGGGAGAAGGTTTCAGGGACAGACTAGAAGAACCTTGAATTTTGCAACCACTTCCGGGGAAGGAGAAGGGAAAGGAAAGGAAACAGCGGTTCCGTCAGAATCTGAAGAGGAGGAAGAAGAGGAAGACTACTCCGAGGAACAGTATCCTCCAGCAGATGATAAATACAGACATCTTGAAGAGCGTTTGAGCGCTATGGAAATACAAAAGGTGCTTGGTCTAGACTTTGAAGAATTGGGACTCGTGTCAAGAATTGTGATCCCACCGAAGTTCAAAGTGTCGTTGTTTGCAAAATATGACGGGGTGTCATGTCCTAAGATGCACCTCCGGTCATATGTGAAAAATATCTAGCCGCACTCCGCTGATAAAGACTTGTGGGTACATTTTTTCCAAGATAGCCTATTTGGAACACAACTCGATTGGTTTTACCAATTGGAAAGGGACAATGTCCACAACTGGGAAGATCTTGCTGCAACTTTCTATAAGCAATACCAATATAATGCAGATTTGGTGCCTACCCGTACTCAACTTTAGAGTATGGCCATGGCTTCTAATGAGGGTTTCAAAGATTATGCGCAAAAATAGAGAGATCTAGTTGGGAGAGTGCAACCCCCTCTGTCTGAAAGGGAGTTGGTGGATATGTTCTTAGGCACTCTATCGGGCCCTTTCTTCAACCATCTGATTGGAAGCTTATCTGTCGGATTTACTGAGTTAATACTGACCGGAGAAAGGGTGGAAGCTGGCATAAAAAGTGGAAAGATTCAGAAGGATCCATCTGCCTCTACAGCTGTAAGAAAGCCTTTCATTGGGAAGAAGGAGGTACCTGCTGTTTATCCACAAAGGAACCAAGGGAGAGCTGAACACCAACCAATGGTAGGGGCCGTTATGATCCCAAAGCCTACATCTGATCAACCAAGAAGTAATCAACCGAGGATGGAAAGACCAGTCCGGCAATTCACCAGAATCAATATGACTCTAGCCCAGGTTTTACAACATCTTCTGAAATCCAATTTGATAACTCTGAAGGAAGCTCCAAAGAACCCCAACACGGCGTCCCCTCATTATCACCCAAATGCCAGATGTGCATATCATTCTGAAAGTCCGGGTCATGACACTAACAACTGTTGGGCCCTGAAAAACAAAATTCAAGACCTTATAGACGCAAAAGAGATTGAGTTTGATGCGCCCGAGAAGTCGAACGTCATTTCTGCTCCTATGCATAGGCATGGTCACCACACTAATGTTGTTGAAGAAGATTTGTTTGTCACCACCATTGATGAACTCTTGACTCCTCTCCCAATCATTAAGATAAACTTGTTGAAAGCCGGTGTATTCCCGGGTTGTAATGAAGACTGCCATCTTTACTTATCCTCACCATCTGATTGCCTTTTGTTGAAAACAAGCATTCAACGCTTGATAGACAACCAAGAGATTCTGTTTGAAAGTACCCCTGTTTCACCTGTTCTTGTTGAAGACGTTTCAATCATCACCATATCCGCCAATTCTTCCAGGGTCCCCAAAAGACCTGTTAGGATTACATCGGTTCCAAAAACTACTCCTCTTATAATCACAATGCCCGGGCAGTCCCGTATGAATCAGACAAAACTGTGTCGTGGAATTACGGTGGAGACATCTACTACCATGGTATCAAACAAGATGGGCTGGTCTCCGAAGAGATAAACTCCAAAGAAGAAGACTCCGACATTAGCAATATTACCGGAACCAGTATGATTATCCAAAGCGGTAGAATCTTCTCTCTAGAAATTGCCCTTCCAAAGGCAGTTTTTGAACCCGTGGCTGTTCCAAAGGTTCCCTCCATACCAATAATCATATCTGCAAGTGCTCCTATTAACAAAGACGACACAACCCCTGCTGTTATCCCTACCAACACTTCTACTACTGAAACTCGAGGAAAAAGTATTCAAGTAGAGCCTGTCCGGATGAAGGCTCAACCACTGACTATCCCCGAAACCTCAAAGAAGGAAATGGAGGAGATCCTGAGAATAATAAAGAAGAGCGACTACGACGTAGTTGAACAGTTGGGGCAAACTCCCTCCAAAATATCCATGTTGGCATTGTTGTTGTGTTCCGAAGCACATGCGAAAGCCCTGGTGAAATTCCTAAAGACAACCCATGTGCCTCAAGAGACGTCTGCTGACCAATTTCAAGATTGTGTGGCTAGCTTGACAACTGATAACGGCCTAGGTTTCTCTGATGCTGATCTGACACCAAGGGGAAGAAAGCACAACGAGGCATTGCATGTCTCTGTGGAATATAAAGGAACAACTCTAGCCCATGTCTTGGTGGACACTGGCTCATCTTTGAATGTTTTACCGAAGAAAGCTCTCGATAGATTAGACTGCGAAGGACTGGCGTTGAAACCCAGTAACATAGTCGTGAGAGCATTTGATGGCTCAAATAGGACGGTGCACGGGGAGGTGGATATCCCCATAAAGGTTGGGACTCAAACTTTCAACTCAACCTTCTATGTAATGGACATCCGCCCCTCTTACTCCTATATGCTAGGACAACCGTGGATTCATAATGCCGGTGCTGTCACCTCTACCCTGCACCAGATGCTGAAATATCCGGTCCACGGAAAGATTATCACTATCCACAGAGAGGAAGAGTATATGATTAGCCTCCTCAATTCCTTCCAGTATATGGAATTGGACGGCGAGTTCATTGAAACTCCTTTTCAACATTTCGAGGAGGTCCCCCAAGAGGTAGCAGTAACCAAGACTACGTCCCACATTCCCAAGATTACAAGACCTCCGCTCTGGATGTCATCTCTGAAGGACGCCAAAGCAGTAGTAGAGGAAGGAGGATGCACCATCTGGGGGCAACTTCTTGATATTCCATATAAATCTGACAAGTTTGGCTTAGGGTTCACTTTAAGTGCTCAGAAGGCTGTGCGTCGTGCCCATGCTGGAGGGTCACCCTTGAGGATTAGCAACCGAGAGGTCAATGTGGTAGAAGACGGTGAAGAGGATTGCAGCTTGGAGGATTGGATCTTTCCTACTATCAACGGAGAACTTCGCAATTGGGAAGCCAGAGACTTTGTCCCAATAAGTTTCATCCCTCAGTAACTTATCTTTACATTTCAGTTGGACTTGTAATATTCATAAACAATTCACACATTTAAAACCTTGTGTCTTACCCGAGGCACAATGGTCCATTTGTAAGGGTTTTTATTTCATCTTCATATGACATTCAATGAATCATGGACGTTTTTCACATACAAAATTTTGTGCTCATTGTTTTTTTTTCTTTTTACATTTTATTTTTAAGGATGGCTATACCCTTACACACACCCACACTCACAAATGCAAGTACCCCTCCATTCCGGATCCCATGGGTAACGATACTGCTATGGCCTTTTGTGACTCTGAAGATCTAATCTACCAAGCCGAAGACGAAGGTGAGGAAGATTGTGAAGTACCAGGGTAACTGACCAGACTACTGCAACAAGAGGAAAGAGCCATTCAGCCTCACGAGGAACCTGTGGATACAATCAATATGGGTACCAAGGAGGATAAAAAAGAGGTTAAGGTGGGTGCCAATCTGGAGCCTGGTGTCAAGGAGCGTCTGATTCAGCTGTTGCATGATTATGTTGAGATCTTTGCCTGGTCATATGAAGACATGCCAAGACTTGATACAGACATCGTGGTACATCGTCTGCCAACAAGAGAAGACTGTCCACCAGTAAAACAAAAAGTCTGCCGCATGAGACCTGATATGTCAGAGAAGATCAAAGCGGAAGTCATGAAACAATTCCATGTTGGATTCTTGGCTTTCACTTCCTATCCCCAATGGGTTTCCAACATTGTTCCTGTGCCTAAAAAGGACGGCAAAGTACGAATGTGCGTGGACTATAGAGATTTGAATAAGGCCAGCCCTAAAGATGATTTTCCACTCCCCCACATAGATATCCTGGTTGACAATACAGCACAGCACAAAGTGTTTTCCTTCATGGGCGGATTCTCAAGTTACAACCAAATTAAAATGGCACCTGAGGACATGGAGAAAACTACATTTGTCACACAGTGGGGCGCATTCTGCTACTAAGTGATGCCATTCGGATTGAAGAATGTTGGGGCAACCTATCAGCGCGCCATGGTAGCTTTGTTTCATGACATGATACATCATGAAATAGAGGTATACATAGACGATGTGATAGTCCGATCACAAACAGAAGAAGAGCACCTTGATCACTTGCAAAAGTTGTTTGAGAGGTTGAAGAAATATAAACTAAGGTTGAACCCAAACAAGTGCACATTCGGAGTACGGTCCGGTAAACTCCTAGGTTTTGTCGTCAGTAACAAAGGCATTAAGGTCGATCCTGCCAAGGTTAAAGCAATACAAGAAATGCCCGCTCTTCATGCTGAGAAGGAAGTCATAGGGTTCTTAGGACGCTTGAACTATATTGCTAGATTCATTTCTCATCCAACAGCTACTTGTGAGCCAATCTTCAAACTATTGAAGAAAGATCAAGTAGTCAGATGGAATGATGAATGCCAAACTGCTTTCGACAAAATCAAAGAGTACTTACAAGAGCCTCCTGTTTTGATGCCACCAGTCGAAGGAAGACCACTAATCATGTATCTGACTGTTTTAGAAAACTCAATGGGGTGTGTATTGGGGCAGCATGATGAGCCTGGCCGAAAAGAGCACGCTATTTACTACCTGAGCAAAAAGTTTACCGACTGTGAAACCAGATATTCACTGCTCGAGAAAACTTGTTGTGCTCTAGAATGGGTTGCTCGCCGGCTAAGACAGTATATGCTGACTCATACTACTTTGTTGATATCTAAGATGGATCCAATAAAATACATCTTCGAAAAGCCTGCTCTGTCTGGGAGAATAGCTAGGTGGAAAATGATCCTAACAGAATATGACATACAGTATACTACCCAGAAAGCTATAAAGGGCAGTGTGTTAGCTGATCATCTTGCTCATCAAGCTGTAGAAGATTATCAGTCCATGAAGTTTGAATTCCCGGATGAGGACATCATGACATTAGACAACTGTAAAGAATTCAGGCCATATGACAGACCTGAACAAGGATCCCGATGGACCCTGTTCTTTGATGGAGCATCCAATGCACTGGGTAATGGAATCGGCGTTGTACTCATATCTCCATAAGGGTGTCATACTCCTTTTACTGCCAGACTTTGCTTCAACTGTACGAACAACATGGCGGAATATGAAGCATGCATCTTTGGTCTCAGAGCTGCCATAGACTTGGGAATCAAATCTTTAGTTGTGTTATGAGATTCAGCTTTGGTCATCAGTCTGATCAAAGGGGAATGGGACACTAAGCACCCAAACCTTATCCCTTACAAAGAACATGTGTTGACATTGCTACCACATTTCGAGAAGATTACCTTCGAGCATTTCCTGCGAGAAGAAAATCAGCTAGCAGACGCTCTAGCCATAATGTCATCTATGTTTAAACTTAATTGGGATAACGAGGCCCCCCAGATCACCATTGAACGAATGGACAAACTAGCACACTGTCACAAGATTAATACTGAAGAAATAATGGACCAGCCTTGGTTTCATGAAGTCAAAAGGTATCTTGAGGCTCAAGAATATCCAGAAGGAGCTTCAATCAATGAAAAGAAGTTCTTAAGGAGATTCTCTACTAAGTTCTTCCTGAGTAATGACATTCTGTACAAACGTAATCATGACTCCATTCTGCTTCGGTGTATGGATAAGGTTGAAGCGGAAAAAATCATGGCTGATTTACATGAAGGTACTTTTGGCACTCACTCCAATGGACATACGATGGTGAAGAAAATACTATGGGCGGGCTATTATTGGTCTACCATGGAAGCAGATTGCTATCAACACTCTCGGACCTGTCATAAATGTTAAATTTATGCTGATAAGGTGCACGTACCTCCGGTTCCTCTGAATGTCTTGACGGCTCCTTGGCCCTTTGCTATGTGGGGAATTGATATAATTGGGGAGATCAAGCCTACAGCCTCCAATGGACACCGCTTCATCCTAGTGGCCATTGACTATTTTACAAAGTGGGTCGAAGCAGCTTCCTTAGCTTCTGTTACTAAGAATGTTGTTGCCTGCTTCATCAAGCAAAATCTCATTTGCCGGTACGGTATCCCGGAAAGGATCATCACTGACAATGGTACAAATCTTAACAACACTATGATCACCGCCTTGTGCAAGCAATTCAAGATTCAGCATCATAATTCTTCCCCCTATCGGCCAAAGATGAATGGTGCTGTCGAAGCTGCAAATAAAAACATTAAAAAGATCATACAAAAGATGACAGTCACGTACAAAGACTGGCATGAGATGTTACCATTCGCTCTCCACGGGTATCGTACCACGACTCACACATCAACTGGGGAAACACCCTATTCTTTGGTTTACGAAATGGAGGATGTTCTACCTAGGTTCAGATTCCCTCTCTGAGAATTATGAAGGATGCAGGTTTGAATGAAGACGATTGGATCCAGACTCGACTTGATCAACCGAACTTAATTGATGAAAAGAGACTTACTGCTATTTGCCATGGTTAGATGTATCAAAAACGGATGATCAAGGCTTTCAACAAGAAAGTCAGACGCCAAGTATATCAAGTTGGGGATCTAGTGATCAAACATATCATCCTGCCACAAAGTGATCCCAGGGGCAAATGGACTCCTACCTATGAAGGACCATTTGTAATCAAGAACATATTCTCTGGTGGGGCAATGATCATGACCACCATGGATGGTGACGACCTGCCACACCCTGGAACGCGGACATAGTCAAAAGATATTACGCCTAAGAGACCCGCTAGGTTAACACACCTAGGAAAAAAGGGGCATCCCGGCGAACCAAAAAGGTTTGGGCAAAAATTAAGGATAAAATAAAAAAATTTGTACACCCAACAAGTTGAAAACCCGAAAAGGCGGCTTGGGCAAAAAAGGGTTTCCCGGTGGATTGAAAACCCGAAAGGGTGGTCCAGGCAAAAGTTAGGGAATTAAAGCGTATGACTATGTCTCATCGGATCACTTTACGGACAACCTTTGACTTCACTGACAAACTCGGAGTTTTTCATCAATTCAATCATTTTCGGACGAAGCAACAAATAGACAAGATATTCGGAGATATGAAGGCTATAGCAGAATGGGAACCCCATGGGATTATTACACATAACTATCTTTCTTTGTATAAATTTTTCTTGTTTTATGGCACTATTCTCTTACTAGAATGTTTGTCTCCTTTGTACAAAATACTTATTCAAAGTCAATACAAAGATATCTCTTTGAAAGTACAGAAAACTATTTGTCTTTTTCTTTACACTTGTGTTTTATTTGCAAAAACGTCCAATGATTCATTAATGAACATATGCATTTGAACATAATTACTGTTTACAAATAAACAAAATGAGAAAGACAATTACTGGTAGGTTGAAAGGACAGGAAAACGTCTCTAGGCTATTTCATGAGTAATCCCCATAGTACGTCATTTGGATCCCCAGCTGAACAAATTTCACATTATTAATCCCAGTAGAAATCGTCAAATTTCTCAGGATTCCCCAAACAGATCTTACAAGCAGTACATGGCATTTCCCTCACAACAGAATTTACTTCTCTCAACAAGAGTTCGTCAGTGCTTCAACTTCAAGACACGAAATTTCAACATATCCTCAACAGCATTCAAGGATTTATTTGCCTCAATCAAACAGCAATACAACAAATCAGCTTACATGCGCATACATTACATCCACATATCATAAACATTGATAAAGCAAATGCATTGCATCATACATTTCATGCAATATAACTTTGTTTCAACTAACATTTTACCCTTTTTCAGGATAAGATTAAACAACTACCATTAACAATATGCAATCATGATACACTCCAGATACACTCCAGACACGGATACCATTCTGATACTCATTGAGATTTCAAGTTCAGATACAGTACGGATACGCTCCAAACATGGATGCCATTCTGATATTCATTCAGATTCAACCATTAGATACGGTGCAGATACGCTCCAGACACGAATGCCATTCTGATACTCATTCAGATTTCAAATTCAGATACAGTGCAGATACGCTCCAAACACGGATGCCATTCTGATACTCATTCAAATTCTTTCAGATACAGTTCAGATACGCTCCAGACACAGATGCCATCCTGATACTCATTCAGATTCAACTTTCAGATACAGTTCAGACACACTCCAAACACAGACGTAATTCTGATACTCATTCTTTCAGCTTACAACTTGCAATTCAACAAACATCCTTGGATGGCATCTGCAAGCCCATCTCCAACAAGATTCTGTCACTTCTCCAAATGGCATCTTTAAGCCCATTCCCTCAAACTACACATCATCGAGTGCAAATTTCTAGGCACTCTAGTGTCCAATCATTCTCTCACCTTCGAGTCACGAATGGAAAAACTCGCCAATCTAACTCTTCAGGTCTAAGAAGATTGAACATGGGCAGCGGTTGTATCCCAAAATTTGCCCTCTCATTTATCAAGACTTTTCTCACAAGATCTCTTTGACTCAAGACTAGATTAGGGTTTGGTCAGCTCAGGACATCTCATCTCACATTGATGATCCAAAATTAGGGTTTGAGTTTGCACAAAGATTTTTGGGCTATCAATGCTTCATATGATTTTCAAACATCATTATGGACCCCCTAAGTTTACTCATGACAAGTTTCAAGCCTTGAACCACACTTTTGATCAATCAATTGGACAGTTGACCTAAAAATCAGTTGTATTGGGGAAAAAGTCAACCATGGCCAATTTACAGTCAAACTTCATAATTTTTTATCCACATCAACATTTTAGACTCATATAGCTATGTGAAAAAAACATATAGCTATGTGGAAATAATCTCGTCAGGTTTCAACTCTTCTATTGCCTTTATGTCTTCGAGCATGTCATCCCTTGTTGTCGGAAGAAGTTGACTGAATTGATCTGTTCCATTCGAACTTGACGTTGGTAATAAAGCTCGCTATAAGTGATCCAACGGGACATAGTCATACGCTTTAATCTCTAATTTTTTACTAGACCGCCCTTTCGGGTTTTCAGTCCACCGGGATACGCTTTTTTGCCCAAGCCACCTTTTCATTTTTTGACTTGCCGGGTGTACAAAGCACTTCGACCAAGTCAATTCAAAGCACTTAGACCAAAAGCCATATGCAAGTTTTCTTTAAAAGTTGAAGACAAATTGTATTTAGAAAGCCATGAAAAGCTTTTATAGGACGTTTGTCATGATTTACAAATTGTATTTTGCCTCAAATCCCTCTTTTAGTGATCATTCGAAGCTTTTAAGTATGGTGCGATTTCTTATACATACATGATGCAGTGTGAATTTCGTTAGAGTGGGGTGATTAATTCAAGATCGCTTTGGAAGAATTTATTTAGAATACTTGGAATTTTCATCATGTGAATTCAAGTGTTAACTAAATAGGAGTTATCAAAAGGGCTCATTCAAGATTCAGATCATTCATCATATTGCATTTATTCAAGATTATTTTCAAGGGCACAATATTTCAAAGTCATTCAAGGCATGTGATTAATTCCATTTTAAATGGAAGACTCCAAATTTCAAGACAAATCCATTCCAAATTAAAATGAAATATTTCTAGTCACATTTAAATCCAAGACTTGTTACAATTTTGATAATTTTTCAAGTTTCACCCATGATTCATCCAAGTCAAAAATTCCATTCATATTCATTCAAGAGTTCCATTAGAAGTGTCAAGTGATTTTATTTGGAATTATCACTACAAAGTTACAAGAGGGATTACAAGTTTACATAGAAAAATCAAAACGATAATTCTAATGTCCTAAAGCTTCATGCTTCAAACATGCTTCCCATTTTCCAGCCATGTTTCAACACAATAACAGTCCCATTTTTGTGGTACTTTTGCAGTCCAAATAGCAGCCTGCAGATCAGTCCAAATAGCAGCCTACAGATCAGTCCAAATTCTTCAAACAACACTGCTATAAATCAGCCTAAACCAGTCTAATACAGTCTGCTATGTCACTGCTGCCCTGCATCATAACAGCCAAGATGTTACACCAAAATGGAAACTCAAAACTGTATGAAAAAAGCATCAAAATCGGGCATTCATATTTGTTCAAAATCTCTACAAATTTCCCTCTCAATTCCACTCCACTGTGCTTATAAAAGGAGACCAAAGACAGCCACCTAGAGAGGGAGAAAAGAAAGAAATTTGTTCAAGATTCACAACAAGAATCAGAGCTAAAGAAGCTTGAGAATCAACCAGAGAGGGAGGGAGAACTTATTGTTTTTTTGAAACTCCATCGAAGAGACTCCGATAGGTATTTCTTCTCCCTATTACTTCTGCATAATTTTCTCGTATATACATTAGCATCATACATAACAAGGCAATTATCCTTAAGCACAAGGTATCCTTGAAGCTAGCAAAGAAGAGCAATAGTGAAGGGTTCATGCACGTGGGAAAATCTGTGAGTTTAAAACATTGTGCCTGTGATGCTCAAGTTATATTCAATCCTAAGGGTTTCTGTTTTAATTGATTACTTGAGGCTGATTTTGTTAATATCAAGATGACAATCGTTTCTCAAGTCCAGGCACAACACATTATTTAGACTTATATATGGCTGGATTTTTTTTTTATAAATGCTAATATTTTCTGTTGTTATTATATATAATCCTAAATATCAACTAGGTAATTTTAAACATAGCAAATTTGCATATACACATGAGAACAGAAGTAGTAATGGTATAAGTTATTATATCTGTATGTTGAGTTTCAAATAAATGACAAAACACAATTGTACATGGTAATAAACCTTTTTTCCAAAAACCTCTTGTACGCATTTCCTTCAAAATTTCTGTTCACGCTTACATCTGGTTTAGCTTCAATCACAGTCTGCGATGATACTTCATTCGTCAACTTCTTTTCTCCCATCCACATCGTCCCACCATCATCATTAAAAAAAAACCCACATCAACAGTCTCGTTCCCAGTAGCACACTCAAATTTCTTTTGCAGCAAATCCAAATTATCACAAAAACAAAAACTGACGAACAATTTTCACCTCTGTTTCTGACGAATAACACCATTCCCATACCGTAAATTCAACTAACGCCCACTAATATTCATCTTTCTTGTTCCCTTTTACCTCACAATACTTCTTTGTTCACACTAGTTTACACCACAAAAACTTTCAACCATCTCATTTCCTCTTCTACTTTCACCAACCTTCACCGCCGAACATCATCAAACAACCCACTATCGACTCTCCTTCTCACTGTCCTATACATATCCTCACCGATCGAACTTTCGTTCTCCAATTTTCCCTCCGCCGATTAAACCCCTACACTTCAACCACTTTGAACAACTACCTCACTATCCCACTTCAACAA
This sequence comes from Vicia faba, assembly GCA_948472305.1. Lineage (NCBI taxonomy): Eukaryota > Viridiplantae > Streptophyta > Magnoliopsida > Fabales > Fabaceae > Vicia > Vicia faba. Next base: position 145,120,625 of record OX451738.1, read on the forward strand.
CATAACAACCACGCTCCCTCTGTATCTCCACTTCCGCCAACTTCACATAACAACACTTATCTCTTTTCCACCGTCAACAACAACAACAACCTCGAACCTTCTTCATTAGCCATGTTCCCAAAAAACAAACTGGAACCACAATTTAGCCCTAAAAATCAGAACTTACAATAGCTCTTAGGAGCGATGCGCTTGTTGGTTGTTGTTGTGAATTTAGAAAAAAAGAAATTAAGAGATTCCAAATAGAGGCGATTTTGTGAGCAAGCGAACGAGTTCAGATTCGGCCTTGTTATTGTTTCGTTGTGAAATCAAGATCAAGAGAAGAAACCTGGTTGCGAATCCATGGGGATTTGAGTAAATTGTTGTTGTTTTATCACTTAAGTAGAAGATGAAGCCAAAGAAATTTAGCAGAGAGGTTTGTTTAAATTTAAGAGAAGATGAAGTTTTCAAGAGAGGGAAGGACGAATTGGAGAAAGCCGTGGAAAGAGCAAGGATAGAGAGATGAAGAATTTGGAATAGGGAAGAGAGTGTTTTAATTTTTGTTTTTCACGGTAACCATAGAAAATAGAGTTTATTGGGAATCAATTAAATCTGAAACTTTCCCTTCCCAATAACAAATCTGGAGCCTCCCTTTTGTTTAGGGTTCCAAGACTTTGACTTTACACTTTCTAAACCGGGTCGGTCCTTTGGGCCTTTTAGCCCAATTACGTTTTAGTTTTCCTTTTTTTAGTTTAATTAAGATGTACATATGATAAGAAGATAACAATAGCTCAGTGGCGAGGCATATCACTTATGGCCAAAAAGACTTGAGTTCAACCCTTTGTAAGGCTTTTTATTTCGTTTTTTTAGTTCTTTTAGCCTTATTTCCCCAAATTTTATATTAGTTTAGTTTATTTTATACATACAATTATTTCTTGCCATTATAAAAATACAAAAATACATGCTATTAAATTAGTCTTTTTTTTGATTTTTATTATTTATTTAATTGTTCAATAATACATGCTAGTACAAATTTCGCTCTTATTTAATTTTTGTTTAATTATTTAATCGTCATTTTAATTAACTTTATTCTCGATCATTTAATCTTTATATCTTTCGTTCGTCTAAATTCCAAGGGAAATGTTTTAACTTTGTTGACTTCATGTCATCAAATATATCTTATACGATTGTTTGAAACCCCTTCATACATTTTAGTTTTTGTTAAACTTAAGTTAATTTTCCTAAAAGACTCAATTTTAAAATTCACACATTTTAAGTCAAAACTTCGACACTAGGTCGTCGTATCTTCAAAATCTCATTCACACCCATTTTAACCAAACAAACAATTTTAACCAAAAAACAGATATTTAAAAAGGTTCATGTGGAGTACTGTAGATGCGTTGGGTGCTAGTACCTTCCCTTTGTATAACCAACCCCCGAACCTTCAATTCACTTTCAAAAAATGCATTGTATTTTCATTACTTTTAAGTACTACTTTACATTGCATATTTAAGGGTTTTATTTCGCTATTTTCCCTTTTCCCTTGGAAATAATAAAGTGCGGTGGAAACTCTTGCTTTTACGAGTCGAGTTAATTAATAGCTCGATCTCCAATTTACACCGCTACATTTTTTATCGCTATAGAATTGGCGACTCTGTTGGGGAAAGATTGACCTCTTGCTAGTCCATCCCTAAGTGGGTTAAGCCTAATTTGTCATATATATTTTTATTATTGTTTGTTTGTTTGATTATATGTTATATATTATGGTTATTTAGGTGTTGATGATACTTACAAAGGACAAGTCATATACCCAGACTAAGTTACACTTAAGAATAGAACAGACGGTATAGTCATGTTAACTTTGAGGGAGTAATCCCGAAGAAGGAAATATGAAATCCCCCAGTCAGTGGAGGCCCCTTTGACTGTAGTATTCGTTTATCGAGTAATCGGGAAGATGTTACTGCTTTCGACCTCGGAGCCATAGAAGCTGAGAATCGTAGAACCCTTAACCTATCTTGGCCTCTTAGGTGTAATGCGAAGACTATAACAGAGTAATCCAGAAGTAGTTGTCACACGATGCTGAATTCAGACGAGTTTCTCTTGAGAATGTTATTAACTACCGAGTAATCGGGATGTTGGTAATATCCGAAAGAGGAACACATACTCTGGGAAATTTTATAACCTTGTTTTACAGGTGTGATTAAACCTTTAGTACATACCTTGGGGGTGGTCTTTAGCTTTGACTCCATGCTCGTAGCGTTGAACCTTTGAACCCCCATGTGAGCTTATGTGTAATTGTTGCATTATCATTCATTCATGCACCCATAAGCATTCTTTAAACATGTTTTTCAAGGAACTTAAGAATGATTTTTGCAGACATCTCAAGTACTTTTTACCATGGATTTTGGAAAAAGGAACACTCGGAGTTACAGTTTCAAGGATCCTGAGATTGAAGAGTTGAAGAGTTTGATTCCCAAGATTGAGAACCTTACGAATTTATGAAAGAAGTATGGGTCTATTATTCCTCTTATGAAGAGCAAGATGAAGGAGGGTATCCTTACTACATTGGTCCAACTCTATGATCCATTGGAAGAGTATTCTTATATACTTGGTTTACCAATCACCGACTGTGTTCCTTTCTTCGGTTTAGAAGGGGATCCTAAGTCTCATGAGATAGCAACAATTACCCACTTAAGGAAGTTTGAGATAGAAGATAACATGACTACCAAGGGAGGAATCTGAGGCTTACTATTGCTTTTGAAGCTGTCTTTGCTTTGCTTGCCTATGGGTTGATCTTGTTCCCTAACATCGATAAGTTCGTGGATATCGACGCCATTAGGATCTTTTTTATTGGAAATCCAGTCTCTACGCTGCTAGGAGATACCTTCTATTCCATCCATCTTCAGAATTCCTACCAAGGTGGGATGATTATCTGTTGTACACCATTATTATACCAGTGGTATGTTTCCCACTTACCTGGGTCTGATATATTTTAGGATCTCAAGAAAGAGCCGCGTTGGGGGCCAAAAATTATGGCTCTTACTCATTCTAACATTGATTGGTATAATCAAGCTTATTATGATGTGAAGATCATCGATAATTGTGGTGTTTTTCACAATGTGCCTCTTCTTGGTATGAAGGAAGGAATTAACTATAATCCTGTTCTTGCACGACGCTAGTTTGGATACCCAATGAAGGACAAGCCAAACAACATTCATCTGAGTGGTTTCTTTCTCCAAGAAGGAAAGGATCACAAAGCAGCTAAGGAGGAGATTGAAAGGGCTTGACGTCATGTCCATAGAAAGGGAAGAGACATGTTAGGGCAGAGAGGTGTTGTTTCTTTGGAGGCATTCCTTCAAAGGGTTCGTGCTAGGGGTTATGCTCTCAAGATGCCTTATTATCACGAGAAACCCTTATTCCCTATTACTACACCATCATCTACTGCCATTCCTATTGAGAACATGAAAGAGTATCAGGAAAATCTAGCTAGAATGGAGTCTGAAAGAGATGCTTGGAAAGAAAAATATAGTATATCAGAATATGAAAATAGGTTCCTAACTAGACAACTGAAGGAGAAGGAGGATATGTTATTTATTCAAGATGGTTGGTTTATTGATCGCGATGAGAAGCTTCGTTAGAAAGATGCATTGCTAAAGAAATATGCTAAGGAAAAGAAGAGAAAGAAGGAAGATTTGATAGACGTTACATCTATTCCTAATCCATGGAAGAAAGTTGTTGATCATTTGATAGCCGAGAAGACATGGATGGAAGACTTCTATGAAAAGAAGATTAGGAAGCTCAAGCTACAAGTAGCATTTGGTCCTTCGTCCGATGATAATTCTGAATGATCAAAGTCCCTAGTTTTTATTACTTATGCCATTTTGTAAAACTCTTTAAAGGGCTTTTATGTTCCAAAGTTGTAATTTTCTGCCTTTTATTAATAAAATAAGTTTTGCTGTTCCAAAGTTCTTTACCATTGATGTTTGCAAAGTTATCAAGATTTTAAAGTTCCTTGAAAAAACTATCAAAAATAAATAATGATTTGCATCGCATATCATGCATCATTCAACATCCAATCTTACATGTTTTCTAGAGTCTTATTCTTGCTTCTTTTTTCCACCCTGATAGATCGTCAAGCTGTTTCACCAGTATAATACTCGAGTCAATCATCGAAAGAGAATGGAAGATGAGCAAGAAAATCATGAGCTTCTCGAGGAGGTTACTACTCTTCGTACTAGAATGGAAAAATTGACCGCTTTGGTGGAAAGCTTGATGGATGCTCAGAATAAGCCATCGGCTTCAGCCACTAAAGCTCAAGCTCAAACTACTATGGATTTCGAGGTCGTCACTGCTCCAGCCTCTTTGGCTCAAGTAAACCCTTCGCAACATCAAATGCCGAGAGGTTTTCCATGGGGTATGCCTTAAAATTTCATGCAAGAATGGTACCAGCCTACTGTGCAACCCATGATTCAACTTATTGTATATTTTCCTCAACCTGAGATGACTACTATGCAACCTGTGATCCATCCTATGGTATTTTTCCCTCAGCCTATAATAACTACCGCTGCTCCCGTGGTTCACACTATTCCATATACAAATGAACCCATTTATCATGTTGGACCTGCTGAAAGTTTAGGCATCTTCGATAAGATGGATGAGTTCCAAGACCAATTCCAAGAAATGCAGAGGGAAATTAGAGCACTTAAATGGAAATACTTGTTCGGGAAAAATGCTCACGAGTTGTGTTTGGTCCCAAACGTGAAAATCCCAGCTAAGTTCAAAGTGTCGGACTTTGAAAAATACAAAGGTGACTCATGTCTGCAAAGTCACATGACCTTGTATGTGAGAAAGATGTCCACCTACTCTGATGATCATAAGCTATTAATTTACTACTTCCGGGATAGCTTAACTGGTGCCGCCCTGAAATGGTACATAGGTTTGGATAACACCAGAATCTGCAACTTCAATAACCTCAGTGAGGCTTTTGTTCGTCAATACAAATATAATGTTGACATGGCCCCATACCAAGATTAACTTCGAGCTATGTCCCAGAAGGATAGGGAATCTTTTAAAGAGTATGCCCAAAGGTGGCGTGATATTGCTGCTCAAATCTATCCTCCCCTCGAAGAAAAATAAATAACGAAGATTTTTTTGAAGACATTAGGTCCTTTCTGCTATGAGAGAATGATCGTAAATGCGCCTAGCGACTTCACGGAGATGGTGAACATGGGTATGCAACTTGAAGAGGGAATCTGTGAAGGGCGTCTAGCCAAGGAAGGTGGTACATTTAGTGGTGTTAAGAAATTTGGGAGTGTCTTCCCCAATAGGAGGGAACTAGATGTTAATGCAGTTTTTCCATGAAGGCCGAGAAGATGATATTCACACGTTGCAGCAGTCACTCCTGCTATCCACCCAACAATGGTAGCTTCAACCTATCAAGCCTCTCCAATTCAATAATGACAGTTTCAACAACAGCCTCGACAACAGGCTCCTCAATTTAACAATCAGAACCGTTCATCGAGAAAACCATAGTTTGATGCAATCCCAATGACTTACACCGAGTTGTTCCCTGCTTTGATCCGGAAGAATCTCATAACAACGAAACCTCCTCCTATTGCACCAAATAATTCTTCCCCTTGGTACAAGGCTGGTCAATTCTATGCATATCACTAAGGTTCGCCATGACATAATTTTGAAAGTTAGTTTGCTTTGAAGTCATATGTCCAGAGGTTAATCAAGAGTGGTATTTTGTCTTTCAAATATATTAACCCAAATGTTCAAGTTAATCCATTGCCTCAATAAGGGGCAGCATCGGTAAACATGGTGAACGGGTATCCTGGAAAGTTTCGAGTCTACCAAGTTGAGCATATAAGGGACTCACTGATCAGAATGCATCAAAGTTTAAGTAGACTTGCCTTCTTTAAACATCGAAATAATTATGACATTTGTGAATTTTGCTTAGGAGAAGTTGATTGCCCTGTTGTGAAAGAAGATATTCAGAAGTTGTTAGATCAAAGGGTCATTACCATCACATATGACAGAGATCCAGATGATGAGGTAAATGTTATAGTGCCACAGTTCAACATGCCTGAACCAATGGAGATTTCTTATGATAGTCAAATTCATCTACTGCTCCTTTGGTTATCTGTCCACCTGGTCTCGTTCCTTATAACTCGGACAAAGCCATACCATACAAATATAATGCAATAATGATTGAGAATGGAGTAGAAGTCCCCATACCACCGATGCCATCTTTTGTCAATATTGCTGATGTGAGTAGAGTCATAAGGAGTGGGGGTATCTTTCCAGCTATACCATTGAAAAGGCCTGAAGTTCAAGTTAGAAAACCTATACTAGTGGAAGTTGTGATGATTAATGTTGAACCAAGGGTCGAGGCAGGCCGATCCAGTGGTCTTAACCTACATCATGATGATGATGAGATTTTGAAACTCATTAAGAGAAGTGAATACAAGATCGTGGACCAACTATTGCAAACTCCTTCCAAGATTTCTGTGCTCACTTTACTAAGAGATTTTGGTGCCCATAAAGAGGCTTTAATGAAGGTCTTGGACCAGGCGTTCGTAGATCATGATGTGGCGGTAGACCAATTTGATGGAATTGTGGGAAACATTACCTCATGAAAAAAAATTGGTTTTAGCGATGAAGAGCTTCCGGAAGATGGAAGGAACCATGATATGGCTTGTATATCTCAATAAATTGTGGAAATGATACTTTGTCAAGTCTGCTGGTAGATACATGTTCATAATTAAATGTACTGCCCAAAACTACATTATCACGACTATCACATCAAGGTGCTCCTATGAGACCTAGTGGGGTAATTGTCAATGCGTTTGATGGTTCTAGGAAAACTGTCATCAGTGAAGTGGATCTCCCCATGACAATTAGTCATCATACCTTTCGATTACTTTTCGAGTAATGAATATTCATGCTACCTATAGTTGCCTATTGGGTCGCCCATGGATCCATGATGCTGGGGCAGTCACTTCCATGCTCCATCAAAGATTGAAGTTTGTGAGGAATGAAAAGCTGGTAACAATTGGTGGAGAACATGCTATGGTGGTAAGCCACTTGTCATCTTTTTCCTATATTGATGTTCATGAGGCTAATGGAACCCAATTCCAAGCTCTATCTATCGCTAATAACGAAGTAAAGAAGCAAGGGGCATCTATTTCTTCTCTTGAAGATATGTGACGAGTGGTTGAGAGTGGTTCAGCAGAAGGATGGGGCAAGATCTTGACTTTTCCTAAGAACAAGTTTGGAGAAGTTCTTGGTTTTTATCCCGTGTCTACAAGAGCAAAGCAAGATACAGTCACCCGCTCGATACAAGAAGTTTCCCGAAACACAGGTTTTATCCATCCGACTCCGCCCGAAGTTAATGCTATAATGAAAGATAATTCTGAAGAGGATTTACCTGACTTTGTAGTGCATGGAGTGGTTTTCCAGAATTGGACTGCTGTTGATATTCCTTCTGTGATACATATTTCTGAGTAATGCTTTGTTCTATTTTGAAAAACCTTTCGCTCTGCCCAAGGCGAGAGAGTATTTGTGTCAGGCTATGTTTGGGCCTTTGTTTCAAGTATTGCCAATCATAAATAAAAATGTTATTTTGTCCCCCATACTATTTTTACTTTTCGCTTTTTCTGGAAAATGGTAACAAAAAAAGAAAAAATAATAATAATAAAGAAATATAATAACCTTTTTTATATTTTTGTACAACCTTCACATTAATCGAGTTCTAAAATAAAGCATAAATCATATGTGCTGATTAATCCATGACCTAACCATTGAAAATAATGACCCTATGCCCCTCCCCCAACTTCAAATTCCCTATGTTCGAAGCTGAGGAAGAGGATAGTGAAGAGATCCCTGATGAAATTTTCCGCTTACTTGAGCACGATGAAAAGATCATTCAACGGTTCGAAGAGCCCGTGGAGATAATCAATTTGGGTAATGAATAAGACAAAAAGGAAGTCAAGATTGGAGTGTTGCTTATCCCAGAGGTAAAAGAAAAAACGTTGGAGCTTCTCAAGGAGTATGTAGACGTGTTTGCTTGGTCCTACCAAGACATGCTAGGATTGGATAACAATATTGGGGAGCATCGATTGCTGTTGAGACCTGAATTTCTGCTGATTAAGTAGAAGTTGAGAAGGACTCGTCCTGATATGGCTGACAAGATCAAAGAAGAGGTCTAGAAACAAATTAACATAGGCTTCCTCGTTACATCAGTTTATCCTTAGTGGTTAGCCAATATAGTGCATGTTGCTAAGAAGGATGGCAAGGTTCGAATGTGTGTAGACTACGGAGATTTGAATAGAGCCAGCCCAAAGGATGATTTTCTCATTACCACATATTGACGTATTGGTCAACAACACAATAAAGTTTAGAGTTTTTTCTTTTATGGATGACTTCTCTGGTTACAATCAAATCAAGATGGCACATGAAGATATGGAGAAGACAACCTTCGTTACACCTTGGGGAATATTTTGTTATCGAGTAATGCCATTTGGTTTAAAGAATGCTGGTGCAACGTACCAGAGAGCCATGACCGCTCTGTTCCATGATACGATGCATAAAGAGATGAAAGTTTATGTTGATGATATGATTTCCAAATCGCAGACTGGAGAATATCACGTGGAGCATCTATTAAAGTTATTCCAGCGTTTGAGAAAGTATAAACTCTGTCTGAATCCTAACAAATGCACTTTTGGTGTTCGTTCTAGAAGACTTATATGTTTCATTGGCAGCTAACGAGGTATTGAGGTAGATTCTGATAAAGTCAAAGCTATTCGACAGATGCCTGCACCCAAGACTGAAAAGCAAGTAAGAGGATTCCTTGGAAGGTTAAACTATATTTCCAGGTTTATATCTCATATGACTACTACATGTGGGCTGATTTTTAAGCTTCTTTGAAAAAACCAAGGATGTGTGTGGACAGAAGATTGTCAGAAAGCTTTTGATAGCATCAAAGAATATTTGCTTGAGCCTCCCATCTTGATTACTCCAGTGGAAGGAAGACCTCTGATAATATTGGAAGATTCTATAGGATGTGTGCTTAGTCAACAAGATGAGACTGGAAGAAAGAAACATGCCATATATTATCTGAGTAAGAAATTCATAGACTGTGAGTCTCGATATCCAATGCTTGAGAAAACATGTTGTGCTTTAGCTTGGGCTGCTCGCCGTTTGCATCAATATATGATTAACCACACTACTTGGTTGATCTCCAAAATGGATCCGATAAAGTACATCTTCGAGAAGCCCACCTTGTCTGGAAGAATAGCTCGTTGGCAGATGTTATTATCTAAATATGACATTGAGTATCACACCCAGAAAGCGATCAAAGGGAAGTGTTCTAGTCGATCATTTAGCTCACCAACCAATTGATGATTATCAATCCATCAAGTTTGACTTCCCAAATGAAGATGTTATGTACTTGAAGACCAAAGATTGTGAGGAGCCATTACTTGGAGAAGGACCTGATCCTGAATCCCATTGGGGTTTGATATTTGACGGGGCTGTAAGTGCTTATGGAAATGGAATTGGGGCAATCATCATCACTCCTTGAGGTACTCATATCCTGTTCACCGCGAGGTTGAAGTTTGACAGTACGAACGACATGGATGAATAGGAAGCATGTATTGTGGATCTCGAAAAAGTAGTGGATCTAAGGATCAAGTTTCTTGACATATACGGAGACTCAGATTTAGTAATCAATCAAATCAAAGGAGAATGGGAGACTCGTCATCCTGGTTTGATCCCTTACAGAGATTATGCTAGAAGATTGTTAACTTTCTTCAACAAAGTAGAATTATATCATATCCCTAGAGATGAGAACAAAATGGTTGATTCTTTAGCTACTTTATCTTTTATGTTCCAAGTGAATCATTGGAACGATGTGCCTTCAATCAAAATTATGTGCCTCGACAGACCCGCTCATGTGTTCTCAGCAAAAGAAGTCATCAACAACAAACTGTGGTTCTATGACATTAAACGTGTTCTTCAAACTCAAGAGTACCTACCTAGGGCATCCAATAAAGATACGAAGATGTTAAGGAGGTTGGAAAGTAGTTTCTTCCTTAATGAAGAAGTATTATATAAAAGGAATTATGACATGGTTTTGCTCGGATGCGTGGATAGACACGAAGCAGAGATGTTGATGCAAGAAGTACACGAAGGATCCTTTGGCACTCATGCCAATGGACATGCAATGGCTAAAAAGATGTTGAGGGCTGGCTACTATTGGATGACGATGAAATCCGATTGTTGTAAATATGTGAATAAATGCCATAAGTGCCAAATTTATACGGACAAGATACATGTGCCACCGACCCTACTCAATGTTATCTCTTCACCTTGGCCTTTCTCTATGTGGGGCATTGATATGATTGGAATGATTGAACCTAAGGCTTCAAATGGTCATCGTTTCATTTTAGTAGCCATTGACTACTTTACTAAATGGGTGGAAGCAACATCATATGCTAATGTAACCAGACAAGTGGTAGTCATATTTATCAAGAATCAGATCATTTATCGATATGGCATCCCAAGAAAGATCATCATTAATAATGGTTTATACTTGAATAACAAAATGATGAGAGAGCTTTGTGAAGAGTTCAAGATCGAACATCATAATTCTTCTCCCTACAGACCAAAGATGAATGGGGATGTTGAAGCTGCTAATAAAAACATCAAGAAGAATATCCAGAAGATGGTGGTGACTTACAAAGATTAGCATGAGATGCTCCCGTTTGCTCTGCATGGGTACCGTACTTCAGTTCAAACTTCAATAGGTGAAACTCCATTTTCTCTAGTATATGGCATGGAAGCAGTACTCCCCATGGAAGCTGAATTACCGTATATGAGAGCTTTGATGGAAGCTAAGCTTTCTGAGGCTGAATGGTGTCAAAGTAGATATGATTAGTTGAATTTGATTGAAGAAAAGAGAATAACAGCGTTGTGTCACGGCTAACTATATCAACATAGAATGGAGAAGGTATTTGATAAGAAGGTTCGGCCACGCGAATTCAAAAAAGGTGACCTCGTGCTCAAGAAGATATTATCTTTCCAACCTAATTCTAGGGGCAAATAGGCTCCGAATTATGAAGGATCGTATGTTGTGAATAAGGTTTTCTCCGGGGGTGCCATGATTCTTACAAATATGGATGGTGAGGAGCTCCCGCGCTCCGTGAATGCTGGTGCAGTCAAGAAGTACTTCGCCTAAATTTAATATGACAGTTTGTGAAGTTGAAAATGCGAAGGGGCGGCTTAAGCAGGCTTTTGATCAGACCAGTCACAAGAAATTTGAGCACATCTTATAATTCAAAGTTATCATGGAGAATAGTGGTCATTGTTTTCGTAACCTTTTCTTTCATGTACCATTTTCTAGATTTTTGTAAACCTTTGGAGTCGCGCCATTAGCGGACTACCATCTTATTAATGGAATTTAAGCATTTATCCTTTGTTGTGTTTTTTCTATCGGACAAAAACTCAGTTTTTATAGCAATATTTGAAACAAAGTTAATTAGAGTATTCCTATCTTGAAATGTGTCGTGAATACTAGAAGGAATATTAACAGTTGCTCCGAGAATGGTTAAGCCTTGAAATTCAAAACAACATAGTAATTCATCCTTGTATGATGAATATTGGTTTCTTCATTCAAAATTATCATGAGGTGTTGGTTGTGTAATCTTGTGTTCCCAGTAGGGTACTAAGCTTGGTGACTCCCCAGCCATCCCGGTTAAGCCTTGATTCAGTTATTCTAGTTGAGTAAGTTTTTTCTCCCTAACCAAAGTGATGTGCATTTTGTTGTCATTTCAATGGTTTATTGATGTTAGAAAATTGAAATTTGGGTATGGTCCTCTTCAAAGAGACTTGAGCCTTGTAATATGATATGCTCTGACGATGCCTTTTGTTCTATCTCCAGTTATTTTTCCATCTCTTTGAGATTAGACGAGTATTTGGTTGTTTTGTGATGTCTTATCATCTTCAGTTTATTTCCTCTATCTGTTTTGTCAGCATATACATGACATTCATTTATTCATTTACACTTGCATCATGCACGCACATTTGTATTTATCGATGTTATTGGGTTCGTATACCTTGGTTATATCTATTCAAACAACATATTGTCTCTTTCCAAATAGAGTGTCAACTTAAGCAGAAAGTGTGCCTCCTTTCTAATTCCCCAACTGAGTTAATCCTCATGGAAGAATCTTTCTTTAACTATCCTCTTCCATATCTGGATAGGATAAATCCCCAATTGAGTTGTTCCTCATTGGGTGGAGTTTTATTTGATTGTTTTCTCTCTGGTTTATTCCTGGATTGAGCTTTGTCTCTTGTATATGTTACCCCGTGGTTTTCTCTAGGCTACGAAACCTAGATGAAGAGCGCATTTATTTTGCACATTTAAATACTTGGTCTCCTGAGGAAGAATCTATTCATGGTTTCCCATTGAAGATGAACTTTGTTTCCCAGTAGTGTTGTTGCAACACTCTTTTGGAATCTCAACATGAATAAAGTGGTGTACTCTTCATGAGCAGCTTGTGTATTATTGATATCTTTGGAAGACAACAAGTGGCAGACTCTTGATGAGCAGCTTGTGTATTATTGATATCTTTGGAAGATAGCAAGTGGCAGACTCTTCATGAGCATCTTGTATATTATTGATATCTTTGAAAAGTAGCAAGTGGTAGACTCTTCATGAGTAACTTGTGTATTATTGATACCTTTGGAAGATAGCAAGTGGTGGACTCTTCATGAGCAACTTGTGTATTATTGATACCTATGGAAAGTAGAAAGTGGCGAACTCTTCATGAGCAGCTTGTGTATTATTGATATCTTTGGAATATAGCAAGTGGCGAACTCTTCATGAGCAGCTTGTGTATTACTGATATCTTTGAAAGACAGCAAGCGGCGGTCTCTTCATGAGCAGCTTGTTTGTATTAATATCCTTTGAAGATAGCAAGTGGAGGCCTCTTTATTTGAGAAGCTTGTGTATCCACAACAATATGTTATCTCAGCAGCAAATGGTATCTCTCCGGAAAAGTCCCGCAGAGAAGTTTGTTATGAAATCTCTACCTTCAGTAAAAAAATCGGTAGTTTATTATCAGTAAAAGTTGGTGTATCTTTTTGTCTACCTTTACCCTGAGTTGTAAACTCACCATCATCTTGAGTCAAGAGCTATTTATCTTTTCGTATCCTATGCAAGTTGTTTTCTTTGTTAGAGTCAGAAAATTGCTTTCTCTCGAAGTTATTCCCCAATAAGAGTCTCTCATTTAAATTTTGTGGCTCTCTTTCTCCATTAGAGTTATAATCTCTTCCCCTGTGGATTATTTTTTTTCATGTGCTTGATTTCTCAAGCATTAGTTTGTCTCATGTGGCATCATACCCCATAAGATTCATATCATAAACACAATGGTGGTATCTTAGGGCCAAAAATTACGTATTCTGTATTTAAGTCCCTTCAATCTCGTCGAGACGAAGATTTCAATCTTCATATCTCCGGATAGAAGAAACTTAAATAGGGGCAGCTGTCATACCCCAATTCTTGACCTAATATCCCATCTTGATTTGCATTTTTTTTATATACATCAAGGTCACGAAATATGGTCAATTTTGAACATCTCACCTTCGAGCATTGTCAGTGGTAGAGATTATCGAGAGTTGTGAATGTTTTATCTTATGCATGACTAACTTCTAATCAAGCACGAAGTGTATGTTTTTGTTTCTTTGATTTCATGTGCAGAAACAGGTTTGAATCAAGAGCATCAGGCGTCACGCCTTAATTAAGGTGTTGAGTCTCTCAAGCCAAAAGTACAATTGATCATTGATTCTCGAAGACTGATTCATCAGAGCATAACTTCTAATCTCAGAGCATAGAGTCTCGAACATCGTTCAGGCTTATTTTGATCACGGATGTCTCAAGTATAATAGTTTGTTTCAGGGAACTTTATGAGAATCGTGTGTTTATTTCCACGCTCTGTTCAACAGTTAGCCTCAAGCTTCTCCGAAATTCTTCAAAAAAACAGTCAAGGTTCCATGATCACTAGTTCACGTGTGTTTTACCTTGCCTTGAAATACAATAAAAATCAGGCTATGCGAGTCTATTCAAAGCACTCCGACCAAAAGTCATCTGCAAGTTTTCTTTAAAAGTTGAAGACAAATTGTATTTAGAAATCCATGAAAAGCTTTTATAGGACGTTTTTCATGATTTAAGAGTTTCTGGATCTTTAAGTTCAGTTCATTGTGCCAAATTCTCAATGCGATAACATTTCGCCTCAAATCCATCTTCTAGTGATCATTCGAAGCTTTTAAGTATGGTTCAATTTCTTATATGACACATGGTGAATTTCATTAGAGTGGGGTGATTGAATTCAAGATCGCTTTGGAAGAATTTATTTAGAATACTTGGAATTTTCATCATGTGAGTTCAAGTGTTAACTAAATAGAAGTTATCAAAAGGGCTCATTCAAGATTCAAATAATTCATCATATTGCATTTATTCAAGATTATTTTCAAGGGCACGATATTTCAAAGTCATTCAAGGCATGTGATTAATTCCATTTTAAATGGAAGACTCCAAATTTCAAGACAAATCCATTCCAAATTCAAATGAAATATTCTAAGTCACATTTAAATCCATGACTTGTTACAATTTTGATAATTTTTCAAGTTTCACCCATGATTCACCCAAGTCAAAAATTCCATTCATATTCATTCAAGAGAATTACATGTTACACAAAGTCCCCAAAATCCATTAGAAGTGTCAAGCAATTTTATTTAGAATTATCACTACAAAGTTACAAGGAGGATTACAAGTTTACACAGAAAAATCAAAACTATAATTCTAATGTCCTAAAGCTTCATGCTTCAAACATGTTTCAAACATGTTGCCCATTTTCCTTCCATGTTTCAACACAATAACAGTCCCATTTTTGTGGTACTTTTGCAGTCCAAATAGCAGCCTGCAGATCAATCCAAATAGCAGCCTATAGATCAGTTTAAATCCTGCAAACAAAACTGCTATAAATCAGCCTAAACCAGTCTAATACAATCTGCTATGCCACTATTGCTCTGCATCATAGCATCCAAGAGGTTACATCAAAATAGCAACTCAAAACTGGATGAAAAAAGCATCAAAACAGGGCATTCATATTTGTTCAAAATCTCTACAATTTTCCCTCTCGATTCCACTCCACTATGCTTATAAAAGGAACCCAAAGACAACCACCTAGAGGGGGAGAAAAGAAAGAAATTTGTTCAAGAATCACAACAAGAATCAGAGCTAAAGAAGCTTGAGCATCAACCAGTGAGTGAGGGAGAACTTACTATTTTTTTGAAGCTCCATCAGAGAGGCTCCGATAGGTATTTCTTCTCCCTATTACTTCTGCACAATTTTCTCGTATATACATCAGCATCATACATAATAAGGCAATTATCCTTAAGCACAAGGTATCCTTGAAGCTAGCAAAGGAGAGCAATAGTGCAGGGTTAATGCACGTGGGAAAATTTATGAGTTTAAAACATTGTGCCTGTGATGCTCAAGTTATATTTAATCCTAAGGTTTTTTGTTTTAATTGATTACTTGAGGCTTATTTTGATAATATTAAGATGACAATCGTTTCTCAAGTCTAGGCACAACACATTATTTAGACTTCTATATGGCTGGACTTTATTTTATAAATGCTAATATTTTCTGCTTTATTATATAATCCTAAATATCAACTAGGTAATTTTTAAACATAGCAAATTTACGTATACACATGAAAACAGAAGCAGTAACGATATAAGTTATTCTATCTATATGTTGAGTTTCAAATAAATGACAACACACATTTGTACATGGTAACAAACCTTTTTTTTCCAAAAACCTCGTGTACGCATTTCCTTTAAACTTTCTGTT
This sequence comes from Vicia faba, assembly GCA_948472305.1. Classification (NCBI taxonomy): domain Eukaryota; kingdom Viridiplantae; phylum Streptophyta; class Magnoliopsida; order Fabales; family Fabaceae; genus Vicia; species Vicia faba. The sequence continues at coordinate 145,136,523 of OX451738.1, forward strand.
CACGCATACATATGGTTCTGCTTCAATCACAGTCTATGACGATACTTCATCTGTCAACTACTTTTCTCCCATCAACATCGTCTCACCATCATTATCCATTAAAATAAACCCCACAACAACAGTCTCGTTCCCAACAGCACACTCAAATTTGTTTTGCAGCAAATCCAAATTATCACAAAAACAAAAATTGATGAATGATTTTAACCTCCGTTTCTGACGAATAACACCATTCCCACACCGTAAATTCAACTAACACCCACCAATCTTCATCTTGCTCGTTCCCGTTTACCTCACAATACTCCTCTATTCACGCTACTTTACACCACACAAACTTTCAACCATCTCAATTCCTCTTCTCCTTTCACCAACCTTCACCGCCGAACATCATCAAACAACCCATTATCAACTCTCCTTCTCACTGTCATGTATATATCCTCACCGATCAAACTTTTGTTCTCCAATTTTCCCTCTGCCGATTAAACCCCCACACTTCAACCACTGTGAACAACTACCTCACTTTCCCACTTCAACAACATAACAGCCACGCTCCCTCTGTATCTCCACTTCTGCTAGCTTCACACAACAACACTTATCTCTTTTCCTTCATCAACAACAACAACACCCTCAAACCTTCTTTATTAGCCATGTTCCTAAAAAACAAATTGGAACCTTAGTTGGCCGTTGCTGTGATTTTAGAAAAAAAGAAATTAAGAGATTCCAAATAGAGGCGAGTTTGTGAGCAAGCGACTAAGTTCAGATTCGGCCTTGTTACCGTTTCGTTGTGAAATTAAGATCAAGAGAAGACATCTGGTTGCGAATCCATGGGGATTTGAGTAAATTGTTGTTGTTTTATCACTTTAGTAGAAGATGAAGCCAGGGAAATTTAGCAGAGAGGTTTGTTTAAATTTAAGAGAAGATGAAGCTGTCAAGAGAGGGAAGGACGAATTGGAGAAAGTCGTGGAAAGAGCAAGGAGAGAGAGATGGAGAATTTTTAACAGGGAAGAGAGAGTTTTAATTTTTGTTTTTCATGATAAAAATAGAAAATAGAGTTTATTGGGAATCAATTAAATATGAAACTTTCCCTTCCCAATAACAAATCCGGCGCCTCACTTTTGTTTAGGGTTCCAAGACTTTGACTTTACACTTCCCGAATCGGGTCGGTCCTTTAGGCCTTTTAGCCCTGTTACTTTTTAGCTTTTCTTTTTTTAGTTTAATTAAGATGTACATATGACAAGAAGATAGCAATAGCTCGATGGCAAGGCATATCACTATGGCCAAAAAGACTTGAGTTTAACTCCTTGTTAAGGCATCTTATTTGGTTTTTTTAGTTATTTTAGCCTTATTTTCCCAAATTTTATTAAATATTTGATAACGAAATATTAGTTTAGTTTATTTTATACATACAATTATTTCTTTCCATTATAAAAATACAAAAATACATGCTATTAAATTAGTCTTTTATTTGATTTTTGTTATTTATTTATTTGTTCAAAAATACATGCTAGTATAAAGTTCGCTCTTATTTAATTTTTGTTTAATCATTCAATCGTCATTCTAATTAAATTTATTCTCGATCATTTAATCTTTATATCTTTCGTTCGTATAAATTCCAAGGAAAATGTTTTAACTTTGTTGACTTTATGTCATCAAATATATCTTATACGATTATGCAAAACCCCTTCATACATTTTAGTTTTTGTTAAACTTAAGTTAATTTTCCTAAAACACTCAATTTTAAAACTCACACCTTTTAAGTTAAAACTTCGACACTAGGTCGTCGTATCTTCATAATCTCATTCACACCCATTTTAACCAAACAAACAATTTTAACCAAAAAACAGATATTTCCAAAGGTTCCTGCAGAGTACCGCAGATGCGTTGGGTGCTAGTACATTCCCTTTGTATAACCAATCCCTGAACCTTCAATCTCTTTCAAAAAACACATTGTATTTTCATTACTTTTAAGTATTACTTTACATTGCATGTTTAAGGATTTTATTTCTCTCTTTTCCCTTTTCCCTTGGAAATAACAAAGTGTGGTGGTGACTCTTGCTTTTGCGAGTCGAGTTAATTAATAGCTCGATCTTTGATTTACACCGTTACATTTTTTATCACTACACCCATGCCAAAGCGTAACAAGTTTTCTCAAGCAGTGAGTATCTTGTTTCACAGTCGGTGAACTTTTTGCTAAGGTAGTACATTGCATGTTCTTTTCGACCAGACTCGTCATGCTAGCCCAGTAAACACCCCATTGAATTCTCGAACATTGTTAGGTACATGATTAGAGGTCTTCCTTCAACTGGTGGCATTAGAATCAGAGGTTCTTATAGGTACTCCTTGATTTTATCAAAAGCTATCTGGCAATCGCCATTCCACTTTACTACCTGATCTTTATTTAGCAAATTGAAGATTGGCACACAAGTAGGAGTCATATGGGAAATACATCGAGCAATATAGTTTAGTCGTCCTAAGAAACCTCAGACTTCCTTCTCAGTACGGGGAGCCGACATTTCTTGAATAACTTTGACCTTGGCGAGACCGACTTCAATACCTTTACCACTTACAACCAAACCTAGGTGTTTACCGGATCTCACCCCAAAGGTGCACTTATTCAGATTCAACCTCAGCTTGTACTTCTTTAGTCTCTCCAACAACTTATGTAGATGGTCAAAATGCTCCTCTTCAGTCTGAGATCTGGCTATCATATTGTCAACATAGAACTCTATCTCGTGATGAATCATGTCATGGAATAAAGCTATCATGGCACGCTGATAAGTTGCACCGACATTCTTCAATCCAAAAGGCATAACCTTGTAGTAGAAAGTGCCCCACTGTGTGACGAAGGTAGTTTTCTCCATATCTTTATACGCCATTTTGATCTGATTATAACCTGAGAAACAGTCCATGAAGGAGAATACCTTGTGCTAAGCGGGTTTGTCGACCAAAACGTCAATATATGGAAGTGGGAAGTCATCCTTGGGGCTCGCCCTGTTTAGAGCCCTGTAATCTACACACATACGTACTTTGCCATCTTTCTTAGGTACCAGAACAACATTTGCAACCTATTGAGGGTAGGACGTAACAGCTAAGAAACATGCATTGAATTGTTTCATAACCTTGGCCTTGATCTTCTCTGACATCTCGGGATGCATGCAACGAACCTTCTACTTTATCGAATAATAACCCTCTCATCGACGGACGGTGAACCACAATATCAGTATCGAGCCCTGGCATGTCTTCGTATGACCAAGCGAAGATCTCAACATATTCATGCAACATTTAAATTAACCTATTCTTGCCACTGTCCTCTAAGTTAACGCATAGCTTGACTTCTTTCTTGTCTGTCTCAGAACCTAGATTTACAACTTTGACTAGCTCTTCATGCGGTTGAATAGCCTTTTCTTCTTGCACTAAAAGTCTGGAAAGTTCTCCAGGTATTTCATAATCTTCCCCACCTTCATCATCAGCTTGGTAGATCAGATTTTCAAAGTCATAAGTGGCAATAGCAGAATCGTTATCAATGAGATCCATAGTGGATGTGGATCTGCGATGTAGTGAGTGGTTGTGTGTAAGAACACATTAGCTATTTGAAAGTGCAATAAAGTAAAAGAAAGACAGAGAGCGTAAAATTTGAATGTAAAACATCCAATGTTTTTATTAAATGAAAATATGATTATGAAATGTCAACCCTTAACAAATGAACCATTGTGCCACGAGTAAGACACAAAGTTTAAAGTCATTTCTTAAAAGAAATTACATAACCAAAACTTTTTAAAGCAATAAAACAGGAATGTAAATATTACTCCTAACTAAAGGAGATAGAGATAATGTCTTCGGCCTTCCAATTGCTGAGCATGTTGCCAATGGTAGAAAAAATCCAGCTATCAAGGTCATAATCACTATCAGCATCCTCTATATCGTTGACTCTGTTATTGTTGACATGGAACAGAGGTCTTCCAGCATGAGCACGACGAACAACCCTTTGACCCTTTGTAGTGAAACCCAAACCAAATTTGTCAGATTTTTACGGAATGTCAGGAAGCTGACCCTAAATAGTACAACTTAAGGACGGAAAAACACAAGAAGGGGGGGTTGAATTGGGGTTTTGAAATCTAAGACAAAATGAGACTTGATTTTTATCCTGGTTCGTTTGAACTCAAACTACTCCAGTCCACCCGCCAAGGTGATTTTTCCTCTCTCCAAGGAGGTCTTAATCCACTAATCAAACTTGATCACACAAATACAATGACAATTGTCAATGTCTTCTTGAGTTTAAACCACAGCCCGGTTTCCTCAAGGAATTATAAAATATGAATAAAAAATGTGTACAGTAGTGTTTCTAGAAAAATATATCACAACTGTGATTTTTTACACAAAGTTTAAGCACAATGAAGATAATATAAAAATAGCTTAAGAGAGTTCTTTGTACGTATGTATACCCAAAAAAAATTTATTCTTCAAGTCTTCTTTATATAGGCAAAGCTTTTGAGAACCGTTGGAGACACCAGAATTTATTTTTGGAATGTTGATGAATAGAGATGAATGCACATTCCAAAAATAAAGATCTTGTCTAGAAACTGCCATTAATTTATGATGAGCTTTTAAATGAATTGTAACGCTTCAGAACAACTTTAGTACTTAGAACATGATACATCAGAGTTTGACTTGCGCTTGGTGCTGAGTCTTTAGAAATTTATTTTGAGACTTCTTTTGTTCTTCTAGAACTTCTCTTATCAGAGTCAGACTTTTACTTGCAGCGTTTGGTGCTTCAGAAGTTGTAACATATAACTTCTTCATTTAGCATTTTACACGGATTTGCTTCTAAGTATGTTGTGTCTGAACAAATCTTCAAAATGAAAATCTCTTATCTTCTTACATCGAAACTTCCAGGGATGTAGAACAAAAACTATGTTCTACATCAGAACTTCTTATCTTCTATGCTTCTTACATCAGAACTTCTCTGCATATTAAAATACTTTTTTAGAGAAAATATATGTTCTTTATATATATCATGTGTTTGTTATCATCAAAACTCTTACATGGATGTAAAACCAAACTATGTTCTAACAATCTCCCCCTTTTTGATGATGACAAAAAAATATTTTGATAGAATACTTAAAGAACATAAAGCATAAAAGTCTCCCCCTGAGTTGGATACTCAGATGAAGAAAAAAACTTCCCTAAAGATTTCTGATCAGAGCTTTGAGAAGGAGTCAAAATATATTTCATTCTCCCCCTTTTTGTCAAGAATCAAAAAGTAGGAACAACACGGGAAAAATAGAAGATTAAGATGAAGCAGCGAGCAAAAACAAAATAGTTTTCAGATCTTCTGAGTTGTCTTTTTGGGATGGGATCTTCAGATGTTTTTGTAATGTTTGTTTCATCTTCTTTTGTATTACAGTCACGAAGGCAACTTGTGGAGACACTTTAGCAATTCTGTTTTAGGGACTCTATCATTTACCGAGAAGGCAACTATAGGGTCATCGAGGGACTATGATCTTTTGATTTTACGGGTCTTTGCCAAAGTGTTCCTGCCACATGACTGTTTTTAAAGGCAACCAAAGTGGGCGTACCTTAGAGGTGCTTGTGTGCAAGTGTGTTCAATTCAGTTATTTTATCTTTAAACATTTAGGTGTTCTAACGTTTGTTTTCATATCTTGTCATGCAATCCTTGTTAGCATACATCTAAGCAATTAATATATGTACAGGAATTTAGAGTTCAGGAATTGTAAATCCTACACTATTATAAGGCTTCGGGGAGGGAGATTATTTACATGTCCAAAATTAGGGGAATAAAGCAGTAAAGTGTAAAAGTCCTAATTAAGCTATTACAAACCAGTAGGCGGTTACAATAAAATAAACACGCGCGAATTTGAAAATAACGTCTAAAAATCCTAAGAATAAAATCTTTTTGTTGTTTTGTTTTATTTTGGGAAAATGATCTAAATCTTCTTAATTTTAGTTTTGAGAAAATGTTAAGATAAATAAATGATTAATTAACAAAATTAATTTAATAGAAAAAAACTAGCCTAATGTTTTTGTGGTTTTTTTTATTGATTTTATGTTGATAAAAAAAGGAATAAAATAGTCAAACCAAGGATGAAATCGAAAGAATAGGCAGTAAATCAAGAAAAGTGTGATTCTGAAGGCCTAGATCGAAAGAGGCTTGGGTTGTCTTTCGATCCAGTGAAGAGGCTTAATCAAAGGTACATGAAAGGCTGCACATTGAGGGTGTTTGATCTGGATATGTCATCCTTTGATCTGGGAACCCTGGATCTAGTTCGAAGTTAAACTGCTTCGAAGCTATGAACAAGATTCTAAAAAGATGTTTCCTACAAAATGAAACAAATGTTAGAGATCTAGGGGGGACTTTACCGCCCTGATTCGAATCTCCTCCCAATTCGAATCCTTCCTCAATTCGAATCTGCTGAGTTTGGGTATGGGTCTGGGTTTGTTTTATCTTGAGATTCGAAGGAAAAAACTTAGATTGTGCCCCAGCAATGGCACGATCTCATCTCTGTGAAGGATACTCTGAAGTTCCAATCGAAGGACCTTTTGGAATGCCAATCGAAGGGCCTTTGTCCATACCAATTGAAGGCCCTGTTGAAATGCCAATCGAAGGATCTTGCTACAAGGACAATCGAAAGGCTTTATTGAAATGTCAATCGAAGGATCTTGTTAAAATGCCAATCGAAAGGCCTTGTTAACAGGCCAATCGAAGGACCTTTGTCCATGCCAATCGAAGGGCGCTATGTAGATGCCAATCGAAAGGCATTTTGGAGATGCCAATCGAAAGGCATTTTGTTCTGATACCAATCGAAGTACCTTGTTAACTGATCAAAAACTTCGTTCTTCTCTCTTTGATTTCCTTCAGTTTGGACCAATCGAAGTGACGTTAAAATGCCAATCGAAGACCCCTTTGTTCAGATGCCAATCAAAAGACATTGTTAAATGCCAATCGAAAGACACCTTGTTCAGATTCCGAATGAAAGAAATTTTGTTGACATGCCTTCGAAGTACACCCCATCGAAGGACATTTTGACCAACTTCAAAATTTGTTATTTTTCTTCAAGCAAGTGTTTGTAACCACCCATGTAAGAGAAGATCTTGTAAAAAAAGAGAGGGCAAATTTTGGGGTACAACAGTGGTTAAAGCGAAAATAGGGGTACTGTTTGGAAATTTGCTTGGCCCAAATGAATATTGAGCCCAGGCCACGCTGGATCAGGTGAGGTGAGGCCTCGAGGGTGCATGGTGGATTCCCTAAGGAATCCCTTAGATCCAGCTCAATGATGATCTGATGGCTAGATTTGATGGTGGATGATGTGCAATTAGCCTTGAGGAGGAGCACTAAATCTACATGAAAATGTTAGGAAAATAAGAAAATGCAGGACCTGACACTCGAACCCAGGTCCTCTCCCTCACACCAACGCGTTTTACCAGCTGAGCTACTATGTCATTCGTTTAAATAAATAACAAAACAAAACTATATCCAAAATAAGGTCAAAAATGTATTCAAAAAAATAAAGCACGCATTGATTCAAATTATCCAATGGGAGGGAGACAGTCAAGCGCCGGAGTCAGCGACCGGAGTCAAACCTCCGATCACCTTCTCCGGCCACACCAAAATCAAAACCTGCAAAACATGAGATTCATGAATGGTTAAAGGGCCTATCATACATAAAATCGAGCCCTGAACTCGAATTTGGCCTTAGATCTGTCTGAAAGTCCCTATATTAAGAGATTCAGCCCTAACAGTCATGGATGCCCTAACAATGGCATCCAGTGTTCTAGGTCCCAAAACTTCCATGTGAAGCATCCATCATGTCCTAATGAAGGTCCTGAGCAACAATCAAAGCATTAAAACATTCAACAACGCGGAAAAAAAAGATTTGATTTTCATAAATTTACCAAATGGTGATGATTGAAGATGGTGGTTCTTGCGTGTGTTAGACTTGTGTGATGATTGGAATGGACTCCTGGAGCCTTCAGGGAGTTGATGGAAGTCTTGGTTTGGATGGATGATGGCTGGAACTTAGGTTTTGGATTTTCACGATTTTGACAATTTTTTTGAAATTTGGTAGAGCTCTTGTACAGTGTGTAGGTGTCCTTAACGCTTGAAAACATGCTGCTTATATATAGTAGAAGGAGGGGACAAGGTAGCAAGGGAGTAAACATCCATAAACATGTGTTTTAAGAGCCATAACCAAACATTTGAAAAATTGAAAAAAGTGTGCATTCTTGTCCCTTTTTGAATTTGCTATGAACTTAGACATGCTAACCAAGCTGGACACGAAATATAGGGACCTTTCATGCATCAAACCAAGCCCAAGCACTAATGGCCCATATTATTTGCATTAATTTTGATTTATTTGATTTTAATTTAAATAAAATGAATATAAAATGAAAATAAGATCAAGACCATGAAAAAATGGTCTTAGGGGTCCTTAGACATGTCATGAACATGTTTAGGCCCTAAAAATTAGGCTTATTAGCTTGAAAAATGATTTTACCCAAAGTTGACTCCATGCATTTTCTTGAAAATTACCCAAATTGTGCAAGCCATAACTTGCTTAATTTTTATCTCATGATGATGATCTTGGAATTTTTGGAAAGCCTGAGGTGTCTACTTCAATCCCTATTTTTTATCAATTTATAATTTGAAGATTTTATCTTGATGTAAAAGGTCTTGACGAAAAGTGACTTTTGTTGACTTTCTGAAAATGACCTGTAATGTATGAGCTTGTATCTTTCGAATGGTGCATTTCTTGGACTTGAGGGATGAAGAGAAGTTGTAGGGAATTGGATTCTCTTCAAAATAAGCTTTGGTCGGGGTAAATGGATGAAGTGTGTGAAAGTTATGCCTGGTCAAAGTTTGGTTGACTTTTCCTATAAAAACCCTAATTAGCAATTCTTGACTTTTGATGAATTAGGAGAATTTCTTGAGGAATCATGATCAACCCTTGATCAATGATGGATATCACTTCAAAATGTTGAGGTTGACCAAAAAAGTTGAAGTTTGACTGTATATAGGCCACAATTGACTTTTGACCTAGTATAGTTGATTTGCAAGCATTTGATCAATTGACTGAGCAAACTTGTAGTTTAAGGCATGAAATTTGGCTAGGACAATCTTGAAGACATATTAGGACCATGTAAAAACATTTGAGACCTTTGGAGCTCACATATCTTGATGAAAATTGAAACCATAATTAGAGGTTCATAGCCTTAGGAGGAGAATTTGCCTGGTCAATTCTTGGTCATCCTTGAGCAATTGGGAACCTCAATGAGCATGTCTTAGGTAAAATGGGAGGGAAAATTTTGGGGTACAACAGTTGCCCTTGTTCAATCTTTTTAAACTTGAGGATTTAGATTGGCTTGTCTGCCTTTCGTGATCTGAAGGTGAAAGATGATTGAACACTAGAGTGCCCAGAAATTTGCACTCGCATAAAGTAACACTATTAGTTGATGATGTCAGGAATGGGCTTACAGATGCCATTTAGAGAAGATGGCAGAGAGTCGTCGGAGATGGGCTTAAAGATGCCATCCAAAATAGATGTTGACTTCATAAGAGGTCTCTTCATGGGATTCATGTTCCTGTTGTCTGAGGAGGACTCCGCTGGGGAATATTGATTTATGTTGTTCTCCTACTTGAGGAAAACTCTATGGGGAATAGAGTCTAGGAGCTTCAGTTGTCCAAGGCTCTGCTGAAGAGTTATCTATGGAGAGATAAAAGTTTGTTGTTTTCTGGTTGAAATCCAGGCTTTACAGTAACTTACTGGGGATAATGGAATTAACCGTTATTTGAAAATGTATTAGAATGAGCCTGTGTGGCGATGCTCAGGATGAGTTTGTGTTAGACTGCATCTAGAAAGTTGAGAAGGAATCCGTGTAAGATTGCTTCGTTCGGTTGTGTAGATAGCTTTCTTATCTAGTTTCAGGTGTTAATCTACAAATCATCTGTTCGCAGATAGTTGTCATGTCTGGTTTCAGGTATTAATCTGGAAACTGAAAATTGTCGGTCGTTGAGATAGTTGTCCTGGCTTGTTACAGGTATTAATCTCTGACCTGAGAAAGAAAGATAGTTTTCCTGGCTTGTTACAGGTATTAATATTCAATCTTTTCATGTGGATAGTTCTCTTGGCTTGTTACAGGTATTAATCTGTAGTCGATCGTCCATAGATAGTTCTCCTGGATTATTACAGGCATTAATCTAGGACTTGTTTTTGTTGGTCGTTGAGATAGTTGTCCTGGCTGGTTTCAAGTATTAATCTCTGACCTGCTGTATTTGTTGGTAAACCCATCTTTCTTTGGGAGTTCATACCACTTAGTTGTGTAGATAGTTTCCATGTTTGGTTTCGGGCATTAATCTTTGACCTGCTGCATAAATTGATAGTATTTGTATGTCTGCTAATTTAACCTGAAAAGGTAAAATCAGTTTCATACAATGTCATGATGTATGATCTGCATGATTCTCTCAAAATAAATGAGATTGCGATATATGCATTTGTGTTGCATATGCCATAATGTTTGTAAAATGATGTATGAATGCAATGTATGAACGTGTCAGATGTTCTGCTGTAGTGTTGTTTGAATTAGGGAAAATAAATCACCGACTGTTGCTGAGAGTGAAGAATGTAGGTCTTCAAATTTGTTTGAGTTGAAATGCTGGGAGATGAACTTCCATTGTTAGATAAATAAACTCTGTTGGGGAACTCCGTGCACTGCTTGGGGATTTTGTTGAAATCCTGCTGAGGAATCCTGAGAAGCTTGGCGACTTCACTGGGGAATTTTTGTTGGAGCAATAATTTGAAGATTATTTCTCTGCTGGGGATATGAGAACACCTGACACCATTAGGTTGTATACTATAAATGTGTCAGAGACCTTGTAGTAGGATGTCCCTGCCTCTGTACCTGCTGGAGAAGGTATTTGCCGGGGAAAACATCTGCGGGGATTTTGTGGATGGCCCTTGGATATTATCCCATTTCTTAAAGTCGTTAGCAACTATCTTTATGTTTTTAGGTGCATATTTGTAAGCAATAATCATATTCAAATGCATATGTTCAAGAATAATCACTAGACATTTTTGCACACAAAACAAAAAAATAAAAACAGAAATTTTACACTTTCAAAGGAATAGTTTTGTATTAACTTGAAATAATCGTTTTTGTAGAAGGAGACATACATCCTAGTAAGAGAATATCGTCGTAAGAATGGAAATCATACAAAAATAGTATACAAATAAAGACAACTATATGAAATAATCCCATTGGGTTCCCATTCTGCTATTGCCTTTATGTCTTTAAGCGTCTCATCCCTTTCGCTGCTTGTCCGAAGCTGATTGGATTGATTAGTACCGCTTGAGCTTGTTAGTTGATAATGAAGATTGGTTGTATGATGATTCAATGGGACATAGTTATACGCTTTAAATCCCTAACTTTTGCTTGAACCGCCCTTTCGGATTTTCAGTCCACCAAGATACCCTTTTTTGCCCAAGCCGCCTTTTTAGGTTTTCGACTTGCCAGGGGTACAGATTTTTTAAGTATATCCCTAAATTTTGCCCGAACCCTTTTGGTTCGCCAGGATACCCTAATTTTGGCCTAGGCCAATCGACCTAACGTGTCTTTGTTTATGCGTAGTATCTTTTTACTATGTCCACATTTACAGGGTGCGGAAGGTCGTCATCATCCATAATGGTTAGGATCATGGCTCCACCAGAAAATATATTCTTAATCACAAATGGCCCTTCGTATGTGGGAGTCCATTTTCTCCTGGGATCAGCTTGCGGCAATATGATGCGCTTGATTACCAGGTCACCAGCCTGATATACCTGAAGTCTAACTTTCTTGTTAAAAGCTTTGATCATACATTTTTGGTATATCTGACCATGGCAGACATCCGCGAGCCTTTTTTCGTCAATCAAGTTTAATTGGTCAAGTCGATTCTGAACCCATTCATCTTCGCTCAACCCTGCATCTTTCATGATCCTTAAGGAAGGGATCTGGACCTCAATGGGGAGGAGAGCCTCCATACCGTATACCAAAGAGAAAGTAGTTGCCCCTGTTGATGTGTGTATTATGGTGCGGTAACCATGAAGAGCATATGGTAACATCTCATGCCAGTCTTTGTATGTCACCGTTATCTTTTATATGATTTTCTTGATGTTTTTGTTAGCAGCTCCTACAACGCCATTCATCTTCGGCCGGTAGGGAGAAGAGTTATGATGCTGAATCTTGAATTCGTGTAGAGCTCGGTGATCATTGTATTATTGAGATTGGTACCATTATCTATAATGATTCTTTCTGGAATACCGTACCGACAGATGAGGTTATGTCTGATGAATCGAGCCCCAGCGTTCTTGGTAACATAAGCAAATGGAGCTGCCTCGACCCACTTCGTGAAGTAATCAATGGCAACCAGGATGAAGCAGTGCCAATTGGAAGTTGTAGGTCTGATTTCCCCAATCATATTGATGCCCCATATTGCGAACGGCCAAGGAGCAGTCAAGACATTTAAAGGAACCGGAGGTACATGCACCTTATCAGCATAGATCTGGCATTTATGGCAAGTTCGTGAATGCTGATAACAGTCTGCTTCCATAGTGGAACAGTAGGATCTTTTTAGCCATTGAGTTCCCACTAGAATGAGTGCCAAAGATACCTTCGTGTAAATCAGCCATTATCTTTTCTGCATCACACTTGTCTACACACCGAAGCAAGGTAGAGGCGTGATTGCGCTTGTAAAGGATCCCGTTACTGAGGATGAACTTAGAAGAGAACCTTCTTAGGAACTTCTTATCATTGACCGAAGCTCCCCCAGGATACTCTTGGAGTTTGAGATATCTTTTGACTTCATGGAACCAAGGCTTGTCCACTACTTCTTCAGTACCAATCTCATGATAGTATGCTGGCTCGTCCATCCTCTCAATGGTGATTTAAAGAGCCTTGTTATTCCACCTGACCTTGAACATGGATGACATCGTAGCTAGCGCGTCCACTAGTTGATTTTCCTCTCATGGAAAATGCTCAAAGGTAATTTCTTCAAAGTATGGGATTAGTGTCAATAGATGCTCTTTGTACGGGATGAGATTATGATGCTTTGTATCCCATTCTCCTTTGATTTGGCTTATTAATAAGGCCGAGTCTCCAAATACACTCAAGAATTTAATCCTCAGGTCGATAGCAGCTTTGAGACCCATGATACATGCTTCATACTCAGCCATATTGTTGGTATAGTTGAAACATAGCCTGGCAGTGAAAGGAGTATGACAGCCTTCAGGAGATATGATCATAGCGCCAATGCCATTTCCAAGAGTGTTGGAAGCTCTGTCAAAAACCATAGTCCATCAGAATTCTTTTTCAGGTTCTTCATCCGGCCCAGGTCCTTCACAATCAGTTACTAACATGATGTTCTCATCTGGGAACTCAAAATTCATGGATTGGTAGTCGTCCACGGCCTGATAATCCAAATGATCAACTAATACACTTCCCTTAATTGCTTTCTGGGTTGTATATTGAATGTCGTATTAGGTCAAGATCATCTTCCATCTTTCTATTCTTCCCGAGAGAGCGGGCTTCAAAGATGTACTTGATAAGATCCATTTTAGATATCAACAAGGTAGTGTGAGTCAACATATACTGTCTTAGTCGGCGAGAATCCCATGCCAAAGCATAAAAAGTTTTCTCGAGCAGTGAGTATCTTGTTTCACAGTCGGTAAACTTTTTGCTAAAGTAGTATATTGCATGCTCTTTTCGACCAGACTCATCATGTTGTCCCAACACACACCCCATTGAGTTCTCTAATACTGTTAAGTACATGATCAGAGGTCTTCCTTCAACTAGTGGTGTCAAAATTGGAGGCTCTTGGAGATATTCTTTGTTTTTGTCAAAGACATATTGGCAATCATCATTCCACTTCACTGCTTGATCTTTCTTCAGTAATTTGAAGATTGGCTCACAAGTAGCAGTCAGATGTGAAATGAATCTGGATATGTAGTTTAGGCGTCCCAAGAATCCTCTAACCTCCTTCTCAGTGCGAGGAGTTGGCATTTCTTGTATAGCTTTGACCTTTGCATGATCCACTTTAATGCCTTTGTCGCTGACAACGAAACCTAAGAGCTTACCAGATCTTACTCTGAAAGTGCACTTATTTGGGTTTAGTCTCAGTTTATATTTCTTCAGCCTGTCAAATAGATTATGTAGGTGATCAAGGTGCTCCTCTTCAACGTAGACCTCTATCTCGTGATGGATCATATCATGAAATAAAGCTACCATGGAGTGTTGATAGGTTGCACTGGCATTCTTTAGTCAAAATGGAATAACTTTGTAGCAGAAAGTGCCCCACTGTGTGGTAAAGGTCATTTTCTCCATGTCCTTAGGTGCCATCTTGATTTGATTGTATCTGGAGAAACCATCCATGAAGGAGAATACCTTATGTTGTGCGGTGTTGTCAACTAGAACATCAATATGGGGAAGTGAAAAGTCATCCTTGGGGCTTGCCCTGTTCAGGTCTATGTAATCCACACACATACGTACCTTACTATCCTTCTTAGGTACTGGAACAACATTGGTGACCCATTGTGGATAAGACATGATAGCTAAGAAACCGACATTGAACTATTTCATGACTTCAGCCTTGATCTTTTCTGACATATTCGGCCGCATACGACGATTCTTCTGTTTCATTAGAGGGAAATCCTCTTTTGTCAGTAGGCGATGAACCACAATATCGGTGTCAAGTCTCGGAATGTCTTTTTACGACCAGGCAAAAACCTCAACATAGTCATGTAGCATCTGTATTAACCGCTGTTTGACACTGGGCTCCAAGTTAGCACCTACTTTGACTTCTTTTCTGTCCTCTTTAGTACCCAAGTTCACTATCTCAACTGGCTCCTCATGAGGTTGTATTGCCCTTTCCTCCTGTTGTAACAGTCTGGAAAGCTCTCCTGGTACCTCACAATCTTCCTCACCTTCGTCCTCGAATTGGTTAATCGGATTTTAAAAGTCATAATGAACAATAGCAGGACTATTATCAATGGGATCCAGAGTGGATGTGGATCTGTAGTTTGATATGTGAGTGTGTGTAAGGGCATAGCTATATATTTTTGATAAAGTAAAGAGGCAGAAAAGAAAAACAAAGAGCATAAAATTTGTATGTAAAACGTCCAATGTTTTATTGATGACATATGAAAATGAAGTAATTACCCTCACAAATAGACCATTGTGCCTCGGGTAAGACACAAGGCTGTAATGTTTCAATTGTTTAAAAATTACATTTCCTTAAAACAAAAAGACAAATTACTCATGAATAAAAGTAATGGGCACAAAGTCTTTAGCCTCCCAATTGCTGAATCCACCGATGATGGTTGGGAAAATCCACTTGTTCAGGTCATAATCACTATCACTGGCTTCCAGGGCATTAATTCCATGGTTGTTAATCCGTAAAGGTGGTCCCCCGGTGCGAGCACGACGAACAACTTTCTGGGCTCCTGAAGTAAAACCCAAACCAAATTTGTCAGACTTGTAGGGAATATCCAGAAGTTGGCCCCAAATTATACACCCACCTTCTTCAACTACTGCTTTGGCATCCTTCAGAGAAGCCATCTTCAACAGAGGCCTAGTAGTCTTTGGAGCACTGGTAGTGGTCTTGGTTGCAGCAACAATATGTGGAACCTCCTCAAAGTTCTGAGAGGGAGTCTCAATGAACTCGTCGTCCATTTCAACGTACCTGAAAGAGTTCAGGTGGCTCACCATGTACTCCTCCTCCCCATGAACTGTGATAATCTTACCATTGACTGGGTACTTTAGCATTTGATGTAGGGTGGAAGTCACAACACCAGCCCTATGGATCCAGGGTTGACCCAATAAATAGGAGTAAGATGGGTGGATTTCCATCACAATGAAAGTGGAATTAAAAGTATGAGTACCCACTTTGATAGGGATGTCCACCTCCCCATGCACCATTCTTTTAGAACCGTCGAAGGCCCTCACCATAATGTTACTGGGCTTTAGTGTGAGCCCTTCGTAATCCAACCTGTCTAGAGCGTTCTTGGGTAAGAAATTCAGTGATGAACCTGTATCTACCAGAACATCGGCTAATGTAGTGCCCCTGCACTCAATGGAGACATGTAGGGCATCATTGTGTTTCCTTCCCTTGGGAGTTAGGTCTGCATCAGAGAATCCCATGCCATTATTAGCTGTTAAACTAGCCACACAATTCTCGAATTGATATGCAGAGGTCTCTTGAGGCACGTGGGCAGACTTCAGGAATTTTACTAAAGCCTTGGCATGGGCTTCAGAGCACAACAGTAGGGCCAGCATTGAGATTTTTGAAGGGGTCTGCCCCAATTGCTCCATGACATTGTAATCACTTTTCTTAATTATTTTCATTATCTCTTCCATCTCCTTTTTAGAAGCCTCAAGAATGGCTTCTGGATGTGCCTTCGTCCAGACAGGCTCAACCAATACCTCTTTGCCCTGAGTCTCGGCCGACTCGGTAGCAGGGATAACAATAGGAGTAGCCATTGGAATATTGACAGGAGCAGCAACATGAATAATCACCGGAGTAGTAATGGGAGTATTAACAGGAGCAACAGCATGGATGATCATGGGAGTAGCAACAGTTTTAGGAGAGATCTCGGGAGAGAAAATCCTTCTGCTTCTGGTAACCTTGCTGGTCCCGACAATGTTACTAATGTCAGGATTAGAGTCTTCAGCATCTTTTTCTTTAACAACCAACAGATATTGCTTGACGCCATGGTAATAGACATCATCCCCATAATTCCAAGGAACAACTTTATCTGAGGAATATGGCATAAGTCCAGGAGAAGTAATCATCAACAGAGCAACTTTTGGAACAGATGTAATCCTGACAGGTCTTTTGGAAGAGACCTTGGGAGGATTGGTGGAAATGGTAATGATAGAAACATGTTCACACGGAGCACTTGTAACCAGAGTCTTTTCAAACAAAATTTCTTTATCATCCATCACGCGCTGAACACCTTCCTTTAATAAATGGCAACCATTAGGCAGAGACAAACATAAATGGCAACCTTCACCATAACCCGGAAATAAATCAGCTTGAAAGAGATTCTTTTTAACAGTCAGGAGTGGAGTAGTTAGTTCATCAACAAAAGCAACAAACATGTCGTCATCAATAGCATTAACACCATGGTCGTGCTTGGGCATGGGGGCAGTTATAACATTAGGGGTCTCAGGAGCGTAAAATTCAATCCCCTTTGCCTCAATCAAATCCTGCACCTTATTTTTTAAAGCCCAATAGTCGTTTGTATCATGGCCTGGACTTTCAGAATGGTAAGCACGCCGAGCATTTGAATTGTAGCAAGGAGATATAGTGTTGGGATTTTTAGGAGCCTCTCTCAAGGTAACCAGATTGGATTTCAGCAAATGTGGCAAAACTTGAGACAAGGTCATATTAATTCGGGTAAACTGTCTTCTAGGCTTATCTGTTATGGACTGATTATTTTGTTGCTGGCTTAATGCAGGATTGGAAATCATAACAGCCCCTACCGTCGAACGACGCTCGGTTTTGTTAAGAATTCTTTGGCCATAAGCAGCACTGACTTCCTTCTTCCCTGTGAATGGTTTCTTTGCAGTGCTGGAGGATGCATCTCTCTGTATTTTACCACTTTTAATGCCAACTTCTACCCATTCGCCAGTCAAGATCAATTCAGTAAACCCAACAGAACAAATTCCAACCAGATGGTTAAAGGACAGCCCAGATAACGTGCCCAAGAACATGTCAACTAGCTCCCTATCAGACAACGGAGGCTGGACTCTTCCCGCAAGGTCTCTCCATTTTTGGGCATAATCTTTAAAGCCCTCGCCAGAAACCATAGACATACTCTCAAGTTGTGTACGGTTGGAGCGAGGTCAGTATTATATTGGTACTGCTTGTAGAAATCAGCAGCCAGATCTTCCCAGTTATGGATATTGATTTCCTCCAGCTGATAGAACCATTCTAATTGAATCCCTGATAGACTGTCTTAAAAGAAATGCACCCACAAATTCCTGTCAGCAGTGTGCGGTTGGATCTTCTTGACATAAGATCTGAGATACAACTTAGGACATGAGACCCCATCATATTTAGAAAATGCAGGCACTTTGAACTTTTGCGGGATAACCACTCTAGAAACAAACCCTAGCTCTTTGAAATCCAGGCCGTACCCTCTGAACTTCCATGGCATTGAGACGGTCTTACAACTGTTTGTACTTATCATCAGTCGGAGGGTATTGTTCCTCGGTGTAATTAACTTCATCCTCTTCAGACTCCCTTAGACCGTGGTCTTCTTCTCTCAGCTCTCCTTCCTAATTGTCTCTTTCACTTGACGGAGTTGTGAGCTCTGAAACTTGCCTCACTGGTCCTTTGAATCTTCTTCCCGTTGGCCTCTTTTTCTTCTTCTTGTCCTTGAGAATCAGAGCTTTCAAATCTTCTTGTCCCTTAGCCAGATTCAGGAACATTTCTTGGAATTGAGCATTCTGTGCTTGAAGCTCCTTAACTATTTGTTCAAGAGCCATTCCTGAAATAAACAGTGAAGAAGATAAGAAGCCTATCCTAAAACCTGTTTATGCAATGATATGTATGCAATGTTTTCAAGGATTTCTAAGACTTAAATTTGCTCAGCCAAAGGAAAAAAAACGTTAATTGCATTAAGAAGTTTAAGCGGTTACAATGATGCCTCTCGGGCTTACAAAGGAAGTAACAAAGCAAAAAACTCTCAAAGCAAAAAAAAGGACTCAAGCTTCCCACGGGTGCATCCTCTTTGGTGAAATGTAGGCATTTATACTCTTCTCTTCGTGAAGTAGCTTTGTGAGCTCTAAAACTTTCTTCTCACTAGCGTAGAAATGGGTTTCAAAGGTATCTCGTTCCTCTTTGAGTTGAATCCAGGATTTATGAAACTCCTCGAAATTAGTCGGCATGTCAGGATGAAGAACAATGTAAGGAGTGTCTCCCACAACAACTGGCTCCATGATGATGGGTAGAATGGCCCCATTAGACATCCTGAGACTTTGAGCACGTGCTTGTACCCACTTAAGATAAGGCTCCAAAGGAATGGAGTTCTTATGCCCCAGTGTTTTGCTATCAACTTTATTCATCATGCCCCAAGCTCTTATGAACCTCTGGCAATAACCCTGAACATCATTCTCATAATCGAATATGATTCCTTGGACAAGAGTATCATGAGGACCATCCCTCCTAGCATAACAAAATTGTCATAATGCCAAACAAGGATTATAAGTGATTCCTCCTCTAATACCTAGGAGAGGGACACTAAGGAATTCCACACAATGGTCAATGATGGTAACATTCTCCAAGGATCGAAGACACCAATGAATATCCGAATGTGTGAGGGACATCAACCTATTAGACCATCTCAAGCCCTGCTAATTCTTTAACACAGATCGAGACAGGTGTGAAATAAACCACCTAGGAAATAGAGAAGTGCAACCCAGGAGGGTCCCTCTTCTCTTTATAGTACGTGTATGCAGAGAGTGTAGAATGTCTCCAAGTAAAGTAGGCACCAGATTATGAGACAAAAAAGCCTTGACCGCATTCACATTTATGATTCGGATTAGGAAATAGTACGATCCCATAGATTAGAAGGGCCAACACTTCTTCAAAAGCTTGTAAATCTAGGGTATCCCAAAAATGATGAGCTTTCTCAAATAGAAACTTAGCTAGAAACCCTTTGACGCCTTTTCTTGTTTCCCAATTTGCCACTACATCGGACCATTGTAAAGACAAAGCCTGAGCAGTCTCTTTAGGTTTTGGGTCTCTTTTCATACCATTGAAGGGTGACTGATCAAGAGTGGGAACCCCTAATAACTGAGAAAACTCCTCCATGGTAGGCACCAATTGGTAATCAGGAAAGGTGAAGCAGTGATGTAAAGGGTCAAAGAATTGAAAGAGCACCTTCAACATTTCTTCATTAGGGCTTGAGGTGACCAGATTGAGAAGTCGACCATGTCTTTTAGTGAACGGAGAGCTCTCAGGAACCCTTGATGCTAATTCCTTTATTTGAGGAGGTACCCTTATGAGGTTGACTTGGATAGTATTCCTACGAGTCGATGCCATGTCCTACAAAACAACACAAAGATAAGTCCTAAAAATCCTTGACATGGTTAGTATGATATGCCATGTTATAATGTTATGATATCATGATTATGCTAAGAAAACACAAATATAGCAAACACAAGCAAATAACACAAAGACCTTAGGTTTGAAGCTTGCTTGGGTTTTAAGGTAAGTACCCTCTTGAAGTTTAGTTGGTTCAACCTGTCCTAGAAAGTAATCGGGTTCTAAGGGATCTCAATATCACTGATCTTTCCCACAAGTTTCATTCTAATCGACAACTGACTTGCCACCAAACAAAACTCTAGAGTCAAATCTCAATGAGTGTAGTATCGAGTATCAACGGACTTCGAGCTACACTAAAGACAACTTCATGACACCACACAGCGGCCCTGTATTCTCCTTGACTACTCAAGGGCTATCGATACCAACCAAAGTGTCACATCAATGTAGCTATCATTTTAACCATATCGGTATACCCTGCACAGTTTCCACGATCTATTGCTACTTACCTAAAAGGTGCCCCAGATCCAGGTGTAGGATCTATAGTAACCTAAACAAAGCCCTCAAAAGTAAAGAAAACAAAGCATACAAGGTAAAGAAATTTATAATGAACTAGACTCTAAGGTAACCCCACTTTTTATAAATCCACAACAGAGTCGCCAGTTCTGTGATACGGTGGCAGAACCGACTGTTAATACTGGTATTGCGTTTGTGTTTGCAAATGTTATGGTAAGCAAAATTCGCCACCGACTTTTCTTTTATCCAAATTAAGGAAAGGGTGAAAAGAACAGAAAAAGACCTTTTCGAGAATTTTCTGAGTAAGGGGGGTAGATTATGGAAAGGGAATGTGTTAGCACCCTTTCCATCCGTAGTTATCTACGGGCTCTTAGATGCTAGCCCATGTTTTGAAAATTGCTTGTGCTTTTGAAAAAAGTAGTTAGAAAATACCTTAGTGCGGCGATTCGCTTTGCGTTAACTCTTGTATCAGTCCTTAAGAGTGTTGACAAAATAAATGTTTTTGAAGGTTGTTTTTGAAATGTGTAAGTGTAAAAAGTTTGTTTTATTTTGAGCAAGCATCTAATAGCTATCTACTTGTACTCGAAAAGGTCATTCTTTTCCTCCTATCCTTTAGACAGTGTTATCCTACTATTAGTGAGTAGGTAGCTCTATCGTTGGATGTATGAGGGACATCGAAGGGAAGATACGGTCATAAAGGCAACTTGGCAAGGAATTTTAGTAACTATCCTAAAGTTCTAACATCACTTTTAATCGAGGCAACATCGAGAGGGTGGACTTGTGATCTTTCAAACTAGAGGACAACCACTACAACTTCTCACCTTTCGAGAATTGTGACCGTTTCCGAAGGCAACCGAAGTGGGGTACCCTAGAGGTGTATATGTGCATGGTGTGTTATATTCAGTTATTTTAGTCTTGTGTTAAGTTTGCTAGCGTTTGATTTCAGTCTTTTCATACAAGCCTAATTACTAATATTTAATATTTTGCAGAAATTTAAAGTGTGAAAATAAACCCTACGCTTTTACATGGCTTTGGGGAGGGGATATTTACAATGTACAAAACTTGGGAGTGCAGAAATTAAAAGCAGAAAGTAAAGCCTAATTACTATTACATCCCAATATACAGTTACATCAATAATGTAAAATTCGAAAAATAAATAAATAACGCGCGAAGGTTGAAAGTTCGTCTAAAAAAACTAATAAGAAAATCTCTTTTTTGTCTTTGATTTTTGATTTAAGAAAATAATGAAAATTGCCCTAAAATCTATTTAGAAAATAAAGTTAATTTAAGAAAATAGTCTAAGTTTATTGTTTTTTGTTATAAAAAAGAAAATAATTTAAATATATAAATTAAACCTAATTCTATTTTATTTTAGATTAAGAAAAGGTTATAGTTTAATTAATTAATCAATTAAAGAAATTAATTAATTAATTAAAGAAAAAAATTAGTCCTAAGTTTTTTTATGATTTTTTTAGTATTTGATTAATTAAATAAACAAATTAAAAAAAGTTAAAACAAAACAAATTAAAAAAGTAAAATGGGCCTAGGTGGTTAAAGATAAAATGGGGGTGCTGTTTGGAAATTTGCTTGGCCCAAATGAATATTGAGCCCAGGCCACGCTGGATTAGGTGAGGTGAGGCCTTGAGGGTGCATGATGGATTCCCTATGGAAGCCCTTGGATCCAGCTCAATGATGATCTGATGGCTAGATCTGATGGTGTATGATGTGCAATTGGCCTCGAGGAGCACTAGATCTGCATGAAAACATTAGGAAAATAAGAAAATGTTGGACCTGGGACTCGAACCCAGGTCTTCTTCCTCACACCAATGTGCTTTTCCCACTGAGCTACTATGTCATTCGTTTAAATAAATAACAAAACAAAACTATATCCAAAATAAGGTCAAAAATGTATTCAAAAAAATAAAATGCACGTTGATTCAAATTATCCATTGGGAGAGAGACAGCCAGGCGCCGGAGTCAGCGGCCGGAGACACCTCCGATCACCTTCTCCGGCCACACCAAAATCGAAACCTATAAAACGTGAGATTCATGAATGGTTAAAGGGCCTATCCTTTATAAAATCGAGTCCTGAACTCGAATATGGCCTTAAATCAGTCTGAAAGTCCCTATATTAAGAGATCCAACCCTAACGGCCATGGATGCCCTAACAATGGCATCCGGTGTTCTAGGTCCCAAAACTTCCATGTGAAGCGTCCATCCTGTCCTAATGAAGGTCATGAGCAACAATCAAAGCATTAAAACATTCAACAACACGAAAAAATAAAGATTTGATTTTCATAAATTTACCAAATGGTGATGATTGAAGATGGTGGTTCTTGTGTGTGTTAGGCTTGTGTGATGATTGGAACGGACTCCTGGAGCCTTCAGGGGTTTGATGGAAGGCTTGGTTTGGATGGATGATGGCTGGAATTTAGGTTTTGGATTTTCACGATTTTGACAATTTTTTTGAAATTTGGTAGAGCTCTTGTACAGTGTGTATGCATCCTTAAGGCTTGCAAACATGCTGCTTATATAGAGTAGAAGGATGGTACAAGGTAGCAAGGGAGTAAACAGCCATAAACATGTGTTTTAAGAGCCATAACCAAACATTTGAAAATTGCAAAAAGTGTGCATTCTTGTCCCTTTTTGAATTTTCTATGAACGTGGACATGCTAGCCAAGTTGGACACGAAATATCCCTTCCATGCATCAAACCAAGCCTAAGCACTAATGGCCCATATTATTTGCATTAATTTTGATTTATTTGATCTTAAATTAAATAAAATTAATATAAAACACAAATAAGATCAAGACTTTGCAAAAATGGTCTTAGGGGTCCTTAGATACGTCATGAACATGTTTAGGCCCTAAAAATTAGGCTTATTAGCTTGAAAATGATTTTTCCCAAAGTTGACTCCATGCATTTTCTTGAAAATTACCCAACTTGTGCCAGCCATAACTTGCTCAATTTTCATCTCATGATGATGATCTTGGACTTTTTGGAAAGCCCAAGATGTCTACTTCAATACCTCTTTTGATAAATTTAAAATTTGAAGATTTTATCTTGTTGTAAAAGGTCTTGAAAAAAAGAGACTTTCTGAAAATGACCTATAATGTATGAGCTTGTATCTTTCAAATGGCGCATTTCTTTGACTTGAGGGATGAAGAGAAGTTTTGTGGAATTGGTTTATATTCAAAATGATCTTTGGTTGGGGAAAAATGGATGAAGTATGTGAAATTTATGCCTGGTAAAAGTTTGGTTGACTTTTCTTATAAAAACCCTAATTAGTAATTCTTGACTTTTGATGAATTAGGAGCTTTTCTTGAGGAATCATGATCAACCCTTGATAAAATGATAGATATCACTTCAAAATGTTGAGGTTGACCAAAAACCTTGTTTGACTGTATATAGGCCACAATTGACTTTTGACCTAGTACAATTGATTTTCAAGCATTTGATCAATTGATTGAGCAAACTTGTAGTGCAAGGCATGAAATTTGGCATGGACAATCTTGAAGACATATTAGGACCATGGAAAAACATTTGAGACCTTTGGAGCTCACACGTCTTGATGAAAGTTGAAACCCTAATTAGAGGTTCATTGCCTTAGGATGAGAATTTGTCTGGTCAATTCTTGGTCATTCTTGAGCAATTGGGAACCTCAATGAGCATGTCTTGAGTAAAATGGGAGGGAAAATTTTGGGGTACAACAAGCGGCAATAGAAGAATTGTTATTAAAAAAATCCAGAGTGGGTGTGGATCTGCAATGTAGTGTGTGAGTGTGTGTAAGAACACATAGCTATTTGAAAGTGCAATAAAGTAAAAGAAAGACAGAGAGCGCAAAATTTGAATGCAAAACATCCAATGTTTTTATTAAATGAAAATATGTTTATGAAATGATAACCCTTAAAAATAGAACCATCATGCCCCGGGTAAGACACGCGGTTTAAAGTCATTGTTTTAAAAGAAATTACATGACCAAAATTCTTAAAGAAATAAAACAGAAATAGTTGTTACTCCTAACTAAAGGAGATAGAGATAAAGTCTTTCGACTTCCAATTTCTAAGCTCGTTACCAATGGTAGGAAATATCCAATTGTCGAGGTCGTAGTCACTGTCGACATCTTCTATTACATTGACTCCATTGTTGCTGACATGGAACAGAGGTCTTCCAGCACGAGGGCGACGTACAACCCTTTGACCCTTTACAGTAAAGCCCAAACCAAACTTGTCAGATTTATAGGAGATTTCAGGAAGTTGTCCCCAAATAGTACAACCACCTTCTTCTATAGTAGCTTTAGCATCTTTCAAAGAATCCATCATGTGAGGAACCCTGGTGACCTTAGGAATGGCAGAAACATCTTTAGTAGCGGTAGGGGAAATCACTTTGAAAGTTTGACAGGGAGTCTCGATGAATTCACCATCCATCTCTACATACCGGAATGAATTCAGATGGCTAACCATATACTCTTCTTTCCTGCAGACAGTAACAATCTTTCCGTTCACAGGATATTTTAATTTCTGGTGCAAGGTAGAGGTAACAACACTTGCCCCATGGATCCAGGGGCTTCCCAATAGACAAGAATAAGCTGGTTGAATATCCATTACATAGAAGGTGGATTCAAATATCTGTGGACCTACCTTGATTAGGAGATCCACTTCTCTGTGTACCATCCTCTTTGACCCGTCAAAGGCTCGAACCATAATATCATTGGGTTTTGGCGTAACCCCCTCGCAATCAAGTCTGTGTAGTGCGCCCTTCGGCATAACATTTAGGAAGAACCAGTATCAACTAATACGTGAGCCAAAGTAATGCCCCTACATTCAATGAAGACATACATAGCTTTGTTGTGATTTCTCCCCTCCAGTGTCAAGTCAGTATCAGAAAACACTAATCCATTGTCAGTCATTAAGCTAGCAACACAATTTCCAAATTGATCAGCAGAAATCTCTTGTGGTATGTGAGCAGTCTTCCAGAATTTAACTAAGGCTTGTGCATGAGCTTCAGAGCACAATAGAAGGGGTAACATGGAGATTTTGGATGGGGTCTTCCCTAGTTGTTTAAATATTTTGTAGTCGCTCTTGCGGATAATTTTTAATACCTCTTCTAACTCTTGTCTAGAGGTGTCTTCAACTGTAGCTTTTTGACGCGCCTCTGTCTGGGAAGGCTCTATCATTGGCTCTTTACCCCGAGCCTCAGCAGTTGACTCAGTAGTAGTAACTCTAACAAGTGTAGTGACAGTCTTTGGAGAGATTTCCGGGGAGAAAACCCTTTCGCATCTAGTAACCTTACTGGTCTCCTCAATATTGTCAATGTCGAGATTAGCAACTTCAGTGACTTCATCTTCATCAGATAACTCTTGCTTGACACCATGGTAGCAGACGTCAGATCCATAGTTCCACGAAATAACTTTATCCTAAGAATATGTGATATGTCCAGGTGTAGTGATAATCAAAGGAGAAACTTCTGGGTTGGCAGTGATCCTTACAAGACCTTTGGAGGTGATCCTGATAGGAGTGTTGGAAATTACAGACAAGTCTTGACACAAATTTTCAGCAGACAGAACCTTCTCGATCAGAATTATGTGATTATCTATCAGACGTTGAACACCTTCCTTCAGTAACTTGCAGTCATTGGGTTGGACTGTGCAACAGTAACATTCTTCAACATATCCCAGAAATAAACCGGCATGTAACAGATTCTTTTTTATTATCGGGAGAGGAGTAACCAAATCACTCACCACAGCGACATAAAGAACATCGTCAATAGCCCTTATGCCTTTGTCATGCTTCGACATAGGTGCAGTAATCACGTTCGAAGTCTTTGGAGGATCAAACTCAATTTCTTTGTTGTTAATCATGTCCTGAAATTTGTTTTTCAGGGCCCAACAATTGTTGGTGTCATTCCCAGGACTATGGAAGATAGGAACACTTCACATTCGGGTTGTAACAAGGAGAAGATGTGTTGGGATTCTGAAGAGGATCCCTTAGTGTTATCAACTCCGCTTTCAACAGATGGTGTAATGCCCGAGAGTATGGCATACTAATCTTGGTAAATTTCCTTCTTGGAGCGTCTAACCTATGTTGGTTGCCCTGTTGTTGTTGTTGAACAGGCACCAGATTAGAAATCAATACCGCTTCCACAGACTGATTGCAGTCATTTTTACCACGACCCTTTTGGCCATAAACAACATTGGTATCTTTCTTATTATTGAATGTCTTCTTCATAGCACTAGAAGATGCAGCCATTGGGATCTTTCCGCTCTTGATACCACTTTTAACTTGTTCCCAAGTCAGAATTAGCTCAGTAAAGCCAGATGAAGAACTCTCAATTAGATGATTAAAGGATGGGCCAGTTAGAGTACCCATGAACATATCAACTAGCTCCCGGTCAGACAAGGGAGGTTAGACCCTTCCAGCTAAGTCTCTCCACTTATGGGCATATTCTTTGAACCCTTCATTCGAGCCCATAGACATGTTTTATAATTGCACACGAGTCGGTGCAAGGTCGCATTATATTGATACTGCTTGTAAAAAGCAGTAACCAAGTTTTCCCAAGTGTGAATGTTGGTTCCTTCCAGTTGATAGAACCATTCTAGTTGAGTACCAGACAAACTTTCTTGAAAGAAGTGAACCCATAACTTTCTGTCAGCAGTATGGGGGTTGGAATCTTCCGCACATAAGATCTCAGTTGAAGCTTCAGACAAGAGACACCATCATATTTAGCAAAGATGAGGACCTTGAACTTATGAAGGATAACCACCACCGGAATCATACCTAGCTCTCCAAAATCTAATCCAGGCACTTTCTGGATTTCCATGGCCTTCATTCGGTCTTCTAACTATTTGTACTTATCATCAACGGGAGGATACTCTTTGTCAGAATAGTCTTCATCCTCAGGAATCTTACCAGAACCAAAGTTGCTTCCACCTTCAGCCCTAATACTTCTACCGTCTTCCTCTTGATTATTGTCTTCATTAGAGGAGACATCAACAGTTTGAATCGGTTTAGCAGGACCTTTGAATCTTCTCCCCATATTGAGGATAGCAACTGGCTTCTGAGTCTTCTTTTTCTTGGCAATGAGCGTCATCATATCTTTCTATCCTTGTGCTAAGTTCAGGAGAGACTTCTAGATTTGGGCATTCTGTGCTTGGAGTTCCTTAACACTCTGCTCTAGAGCCATCTTTTACTTAAATAAACAACAAGAAGATGACAAAACCTGTATTGGAAAACCTGTTAGGAAATGATGCATGATATGTAAATGCAATGTTTTAAAGGAACTTGTGGCATTTAAATTTGTTAACCAAAAGGAAACAGAAACAAAGGCTTTTATTAGTAAGCTCAAATTATAATTGCCTCTTAGGCTTACAATGAAAACAAAAGGGTCTCAAGGAGACAAAAATATGAACTCCTAAGACCTAAGACTTAAGTCTCCCACAGACACTTCGTCTTTATGTTGACATATGCATTAAGGATCTTCTCTTCGTGAATTCATTTTGTCAGCTCCAACACCTTCTCGCTAGCATAAAACTGAGTCTCAAAGGTGTCCCTTTCTTCTTTCAATGGAATCCAAGACTTTGTAGTTCTTCAAGGTCCGTAGGCATATCCTGATGAAGAACGGTATGAGGAATATCTCCTTCAGCAACATGCTCTACAATTACTGGTAGGACAGCGTGATATGGAATTATAAGGTTTTGAGCATGATATCGTACCCACTTGAGGTAAGGCTCCAAAGGGATTAAGTTCTTCAGTCCTAAAGTCTTGCTATCAATATTGTTCACCATGCCCCAAGCATATATAAAACTTTGACGATAACCTTGAGGATCATTCTTGTAATCGAATATAATAGTCTGGATAAGCATGTCACGAGGGCCATCTCTTCGAACATAACCAAATTGACGTAGAGCTAGAGAAAAGTTGTAAGTAATGCCTCCCCTAATGCCAAGGAGTGAAACATCGGGGAATTCCCCACAGCGGTCAATGATAGTGATATCCTCTGAGATTGAGAACACCAATAGATATTTGTATGAGAGAGTGACATTATCCTTTGAGACCACCTCAGACCTTGTTCATTTTTTATCACTGGTCGTGGAAGGTGCGAAATAAACCACTGGACAATAAAGGTATGCAACACATAAGAGTCCCCCGCTTCCTCATAGTATGAGTGTGAAGAGAAAGCAAAATATCTCCCAGCATAGTAGGCACAGGATTACGGCCAAGAAATATTTTGATAGCGTTCACATCTATGAGTTCATCTGGAGTAGGGAATAGTGCCAATCTATAAATTAACAGAGCTAAGATGTCCTCGAAAGCTTGAAAGCTCATGGCATCCAGAAATAGCTGAGCGTTCTCTATCAGAAATTTAGCAAGAAATCCCTTGACTCCACTTCTTATTTCCCAATTAGATACAATGTCGGACCGCTTTAGATGTAAGGCTATTGCAATATCCTCAGGCTTTAGAACTTTCTCTAGACCGGTGAAGGGTGTATGATTAAGAATAGGTACTCCGAGTAGCTTAGAGAACTCTTTCATTGTGGGTACCGATTGATAGTCTGGAAAGGTGAAACTGTGATGTGTAGGGTCAAAGAACTGGAATAGAACACTCATCATGTCTTCTTCGAAACCTGAAAAAACCAAACTGAGTAGACGACCATGCCTCTTGGTGAATTTAGAATTTTCGGGAACCTTTGAGACTAACTCCTTAAGCTGAGATAATACCCTTACAAAGTTGATTCAGATAGTGTTTCTACGAGCGAATGCCATAACCTACAACAAAGAACAAAGATAAATCCCTCGATCCTTGAAATGGTTATATGGTATGATCATGATGTTATGATGTCATGTTCGAACATATAATCAAACACAAACAAAACACACAAGGCCTTAGGTTCAAACTTTCATGGAGTTTGTAGGTAAGTACCCTCTTGAGTTTAAGTTGGTTCAACCTGTCCTAAAAGAAGTAATTGGGTTCTAGAAGTCTCAATATCACTGATCTTTCTCCCAGGAATTGTTTCAGCACAAGCATCTAATTTGCGATCGAAATATCCCAAGAGTCTGATCTCAATGAGTGTAGCATCGAGTATCAACCAACTTTAGCCTGCACCAAAACTGGCCATCTCACTACTTTCTAATGGCTAAGTTGTGTCAACTAAGGTTCTAAGGTCAATTAGTGCTTATGACACCATGCTGTCATATCCCAATTTTTTACCTAAGATCCCACCCCCCATTTGCATCATTGAATAACAAGTGTTCACGAGTGGTTTGACCTATTTTTTTCCCAATTCTTGAGTTAGATTTCAAAATTTTATAACTTCTTCAAATTTCGACATTTTTGAGCGGTTCTTTTTAAATATGATTCTCCTTAACATCATCTACAATTTCTCTTTACAAGTCAAGAACTGATTATGCTTTGAAAAGCCACAAAAAAATAGAAACGTTAGAAGTCGTTTATGAATTTAGTGGAATTTGATTTTTATTGTGTTTTATTCATGATTTCTTTTCCATTTTAAAAAAAATCACAAAAAAATGTACTTAGCATCATGTTATTTTTTTTATTTACTATTTTTACCTCTTTACTAAAAAATTATCAAAAATATGTTTTTTTATTAATTTAAATTTATATATTGGTATCATTTATTTCAAAAAAAGTCTAGAAAAATTTATATAAGTCCTTTTACTTTCTTATATGTATTTTATTTTTTATCTTTTAATTTACACTTATATTTTTATTTATTTTAATTCAAGAAAAAAAATCATAAATATTTAATTTAATGTCTCTTTTATTTTCTATTTTGTATTTATTATTATTACTAACACTTTTATTTATTATTATTATTATTATTATTATTATTATTATTATTACTTTGTCCTTTTGTTTTTTTGTGTCGATAAAGAAAAGTTGGGACCACTATAATGTAGTACAAACATTTCACATGGATTGCCAACTTGTACTTATCAATGGCCAAGAATCATTCTCACACTTCACATGAATTGCTAACTTTGACTTATCAATGACCAAGAACCGTTCTCATAAAGTCACATGAATTGCCACATCAACACTCCCACCTCATTCACCCTATAAATAAGACTTTTTTTCTTTCATTTGGAGAAACAATACCATAAATCATTCACTAAACTAAGCCAAAACTCTCTTCTTTTTTTCTCTTCATTTTCTTTCAAGTCATTTCTTCATTTTATTGAATAGATATGTTATTATACTTGTTCTTTATTTAATTCTATTTCATTTTTACTCTTTATTTATTTATTTAGTACAATAATTATCACCATTTTGGAAGGAAACTCCATTGATTCAAAATCAAAAGTTGAAAAGTGTTCTTGAACCTCCAAAAGCAAAAGTGATTTATTGTTGTTCAATTTTCATTTTTTTCCTGTAATTTTTTGTTGTTTATTTACTTATTTTGAGCATGGATCACTGGTCTTGAAATTGAGTAGATAAACTTTCATTATTCATTTGTTTAATTTCATGAAACATTGAGAAAATTATGACATTTATACTATTTTATTATAGACTTGATCTTATTCTTCCTTATCTATTTTATTTTTATTTTTATTTGAATCAATTTGGAAAGCATTTGAGTTTTTTTAGTACATCTAGGCTTGTCGGATATTTGATGAACTTTCATCATTTCCAATCTACCTCTAAATGATCCTTTGATCATTCAAGGTACTTGGGATTGATGATAAGTTTGTCATAATGTATCTTCCTTGACTTTGTTTTGATCCTCCATGTTTGTTAATTGTACTACATGTATAAGAGAATGAACTTCAAAGTGTCATTTCTCTAACATATATGGGTACATACATTATATGCTTTATATGAAGTTACACTTATCCCAAATCAGATTATTAACTTTATATTGTACTAACTTTACTTTAAAATCATTTATATTTCCGCACTTTATATTTTCTTCTCTTTACTTTTATGTCATTTATCATCCATAGAATTTATTTTCTTTACTTTATGCATTTTTTCTTTGCTCACTTGAGCATTTATCTTCTATTTGCTCACTTTATTTTTATTTCTAATTTTTAAGTCTTTTGCCTTATTTTCAGCCATACAAAAAATACAAAAAAAAACTATTAGATTAGGATTATAATTATTTCTTTCTTGCCCTCTTTAAAAAATACCAAAAATATATATATTAGTATAATTTTGTCCTTCTTTAATACAATTGTACGAAAACCCCTTTGTACATTTTTTTAGTTTTATTAATCTAAAAACAAATCTCTTCTAAACCCTAATTTTAAAAAACTCGCACCTCTTTTAAGCCAAAAACTTCGACACTAGGTCGTCGCATTTTCAAAATCTCATCCCCACACTCATTTAGCAAGTAAACCAATTTTAACCAAAAACAGATATTTCAAAAGGTTCCTATAGGATACTATAGATACATAAGGTTCTAGTACCTTCCCTTTATATAACCAACCCCCGAACCTTCGATCTCTTTCAAATGCATTGTATTTTTCTTTACTTTTAGTGATGCACTTATTTTACATACTTATGGGTTTTATTTCGCACTTTTCCCTTTTCCCTTGGAAATAATAAAGTGCGGTGGCGACTCTTGCTTATTTGCGAGTCAAGTTAATCAATAGCTTGATCTCCAATTTTCACCGCTACACACGGCAGCCCACCATTCTCCTTGGCTGACTCAAGACACACCGGCACCAACCAATTTGTCACACTAACATAGCCATCGGTTTAACCATATCAGTTTATGTCGTACAGTTTCCACGATCTATAACTACTTACCTAAAATGCCCCAGATCCGGGTATAAGACCTTTACAAGAAATAACCCAAACAACCCTTAAACATAAATCAGGCAAATCAAACAAGGAAAGCAAATTAAAGGTGATCTAACTCTAAGGTAACACCACTTTTTAATATTCCATAGTAGAGTCGCCAGTTCTATAATACAGTGGGAGAACTGAATTTTTGTTTTGCGTTTTATCATAAATGTTGCGGATAGCAAGAGTCGCCACCGAATTTTATTTTATCCAATATTTAGGAAAGGGTGAAAAGAATAGGAAAGACCTTCGAGAATTTTATGAGTTCGGGGGGTAGGTTATGAAAAGGGGAGGTGTTAGTACCCTTTTCATCCGTAGTTATCTACGGGCTCTTAATTGCTAGCTCGCTTTTGAAAATGCTTTATGTTGTGTATGTTTAAAAATATTTTTAAAAAAGACCTAAGTGCGACAACTTTGTAATGATTCTTGTATCAGTTAAGAATGAGTCCAAAGTGTTTGTTTTTTGAAAATATTTCAGGAAAGTGTTTGTGAAAAAGATGTTTTGCTTTTGTGTGAGCAAGAGATTACGAGCTATCTACCTACTCAAAAGTCTTTTTTTCTTTTCCTCCTCCTTTAGATAGTGATATCCTACCATTAGTTAGTAGGAAGCCCTATCATTGGATGTGTGAGAGACATGCGTAGGGTCGTCGTTATGGTCATAGAAGGCAACATATAGGGCTACCTTAGCAATTCGAAGGGTCTATCATCATATATTCATAGGCAATATCGAGGGACAAGATCATTTCTTGTAGGCAACTCGAGGGGCATCGCGGGACAATAATCTTTATGATGATTTTAATCGAGGGTCTTTGCTAAGAGTATCCCTATGTTCGAGGCACATGACCATGGTTATCCTAGAGGTGCGTGTGTGAAAAGTGATTTGATTCATTTATTTTTAGTCTTGCAATTAGGGTTTTCTAGTGTTTCATTTTAATAGCTTGCCATACAATCTTATTAAATTAGACAGTTATAAGGAAAGCAGTAAATTGCAGAAAATAAATCTAAACTATTACAGGGCTTCGGGGAAGGGGTACAAAACCATATAAATTGGGGAGGAAAAACAGTAAACTCTAATTAACTATTAAAACCCTTTAGCAGTTACATAATAGTAAAAACCCTAATGCAAAACTTTAAGAGCGCGCGAAGATTGTCAAAAAGGAAAAGAGATTGAGAAATCGTTTGATGGAAAATAATCGATGATAAACCTAAGGTCTATTTGACTTTTTAATTGATTAAGAAAAAATAGGTTATTTTAAATTAAACAAACCCTAAATTCTAGATTGATTTTAATCAATTGAGGAAACCTAAAAAATCGGATTAGGATTTGTTAATAAAAACCTAAAAAAGAATTAAAACCTAAAATTAATTAACCTAAAAATTAAATTAGGGTTTTGTACAAAAAACAAACGTTTGTGAAAATAAGGTTTTAGGAAAAAAGTTTTATCAATTTGAAGGCAAAGAAAGAAGGAAAATAGTTAGAAGAATAGAGAATTGAAGAAAATAAATAAACCAGTAGGGGTGGGTGTTAAACCCACACCCTCAAGCCCTTCACACAGCACGCTTACCACCAGGCCAATGCGCTTCTATGTCCAGGATACGCATCCAGTGCGCCTTATGATCAACCTTCAAAATATGGGAAATTAATGAAACAAAATGTCAAAATACTGGATCGAACCCAGACCCTTTGAGACTAATGCTTTATCGCGCGCTTCTACGCTAGAGTTGTTACATCCGTTAACACAAATTAAACCATAAATATATAATATGAAAATGAATAAAATGGCAGAAGAGGCGTCAGAGCCCTAGCTCCGATCGTCTTCTCTGGTGACATGTAACATGCAAAACATGCAAATCCAAAGGGGTTAGTGATTAAAAACGTCCTATACCCCCTAATTTGACCCCCCCTAAATCCAAATATGGGCTAAATTTTGGCTAAAAATCCTTGCATCATGAGTTTTTAAGCATGTAAAACTGTTCAGAGCAATCATGGTAGCTCTTTGTTTCAACGTGCATGAGACCTTCCTAATGGTCTAAACCTGTTCAAATGCATCTCAGGAACATGTTAGTGATATCAATACACTTTAAAACAAAGCAAAATAACAAATATAAATTTGAAAGGATTTTAAAATGGTTATGCCATGCGATGCAATTTCACGTGCTTCGGGACATCAAAACCATCCCAACCTTACTCTGTGGGATTACTAGGAATGAATGAGAAGGTCATTTGTGGTGAGAAGGTTTGAGAATCAGATTTGAGAACTTTAGGGTTCTTGATAAAAATTTGATATTTTTGGACAATTTTGGTGGCAAGGATTCGTGGTCAGGGTTTCTCTCCTAATGTATGAATATATAGATAATTTTAGGGCAAGAATATGATGGACTTGAGCCTTGTAGTAAGATATAATTTCATCTTATCTTATTTTATATTATTAATGAATTAAATCAAAAATAAATAAAATAAAAATAGGTTAAGGGGTGTAAGAGCAAGGTATGAGGTGTATGGAGAGCATAACACGCATTTGGACTCTTAAACCATGGCCCAATAGCTCAATATATCAAGCTTGCTCAATTTGAACTTCATGTATTCTACCAAAATTTCTCAACTTGCAATGGTCATAACTCTCTCAATTTTCATCTTTTGAAGGTTATCTTGGACTTTTTAGAAAGCTCAAGATGTCCTCTAAACTCTCTCTTTTGGTTATTTTTGCTTTTAGAGGCATTATCTTGATGTAAGTTATCTTGATAAATGACGAATATGACTTCAAAATGTTGATGTTGATAAAAAAATCTTCAAGTTTGACTGTATGTTGACCATAATTGACATTTTCCCCAATATAGTTGATTTTTAATCACCTGAGCCAATGACTGAGCAAACTTGTGATGCAAGGCATGGAATTTGATATTAGCATTCTTGAATACATATGGAGAACCTTGAAAAACACTTTAGACCCTTGAAACCCAATCTTCCTTGAGAAACATAAAACCCTAGTGGTGGACCCATTGCTTAGGAAGAGAACTTATCTGATCAATTCTTGAGCCACCTTGAGCATTTGAGAACCTCATGAGAATGTCTTAAAGAGAAGTGGGAGGGAAAATTTTGGGGTACAACACCAAGGGGAGTCGTCAAACTTAGGGGGAGTTATTAAAACTCTTATATTTGTTTTATGATTTAACCCTGTAAAATTGTTCTATCAAAATACATGGTTTTGTCATCACCAAAAAGGGGGAGATTGTTAGAACAAGATGTGTATCTATAATATAATCTCAAATTTTTGATGATAACAACACATATATTTGATGAGAAACAATTTTAGTTTCTAATAGTTTCATGGAGTGTGCAGATATCAAGATTTTGGATAGTGTTTCTAAATATATCATCAGAAACAACATTGCACTCACCAGAAGAACTATTATGATTGTTTCTGAGCACACATTAGCAGTTCTAAGGAATGCTGAATGTTCATCAGAAAGGGAATCAAAGGTGTTCTCAGAAAAGTGACACTCTCAAATCAGAAGTCACATATGCTTCCAGAGAAAGAGATTTTGATCAGAAACCAAAATGTCAGAATCAAATGTAGTTGACACAAGCTTTTGCTTCTAGCTCAACATTAGAGATCAAGATCAAAAAGGAAAAGGATCAAAAATAAAGAAGTAGTTGACACAAGCTTTATTCTTCCAGCTTAAATCAAAGATCAAAAGTTAAGAATCAAGGATCAGATCAAAAAGTATGAAACATAAATTTAGATGTACTGACATAAGCTTCTACTTCAGAAATCATACATTAGACATGTGTTGCACCCCAAAATTTGCCCTCCCATATTCTTCAAGAAATTGCCAAGCCAAGTCACAAAATTCCCCAAGGGTTGTGCAGTCCAACTGTCTCCTATACAGTCAAAACTAGGGTTTGGGTTCTGATCAAGAAAAGGAAGTTTTCAAAGGCCCAATCAAGTCTCACATGCCTACAAATGTGGTCAAGCATCCTCATATCAAGTTTCAAGGCATTCAGCTCAAAATTGCACAGTCAAAACCCTAAATTGCACTACAGTCAACTGTAGGGGCAAAATGGTCATTTGGCAGTCAAAAGTTCAAATTTTTGGTCAACATATCATTTTGAAGCCACAAACATCATTTGATCAATGCTTGATCATGATTCTCAAAATTTGGCTCAGAAAATCATCAAGATGCAAAAGTTTCCTTATTTGGATAGTTGAAAAAGTCAACTGAAATTGACCAAGGCATAACTTTCACATGGATTATCATAAAAATTCCATCCAAAGCTCATTTTGAATAGAAAGACATTTCCTACAACTCATCTTCATACTTCAAGTCCAAGAAATGCTCTCACAAAAAGTTATCAATTTCAACATTATAGGTCATTTTCAAAAGTCAACAAAAAGGGACTTTAAGTCAAAGGACATAACTTGCGATTGGTAAATCAAAATGACATGGGACCAAAGACATTGGTTAGAGGACTCAAAGACCTTTCCAAAATGTCCAAGAACATGAGAAAAGCTTAAAAATTGAGCAAGTTATGCCTTGTGGAAGTTGGGAAATTTTTGGATATTTTGAAAAGTCAACTTTGATCCAAATGACCTAAAATTGCAAATGGGCCCATTTTTCTTCCATGATTCATCATTCCAAGCATATACACGACCACTTGGCCCAAAGGGAAGTATTTTCTCATTTTTTATTTATTTATTTGTGTTTTTATTTATATTAATTCAATTAAATCAATTAAATATATGAAAAATGTTTAAATCAACCAAACCAATCTTTTTATACATGTTTTAAGGTCAATATTTCGTGTAAATGCAAACTAGGAAAGATTTGGGGTGATTGAATGCAAATTGATACAAAAACCATGTGAAAAAGATATGAAAAGATCTTAAGAAAATCAAATATGCAAAACCATCAATGCCATGGATTTTATTGAATTTTGTTGACCTAATGCCTTCACTACATAATCAGAAACATAACCCTAATGCCCATACACGAAAAGCTGCGCTAAAGAGCCATTGAAAGACTTGAAAAAATTGTCAAAAAACACAACACTGAAATCATTGATAGAGGTTGATTCAAGGCACGAAATTCATTCCAAAAGCTTCCTTGTGGTCCCCTGAACGCATTCCAATCAAAAACAACAACCAAAGCTCCAAGAATCGGTACCTATGACTCGAACTGTAAAGAGAAAAAGTCATAATCGTGCATACCAATTCATGCATTTTTTATAAATTTTGATATGTGTTTTGCATTCCTCATGATGTTCTGAAGCTAACCCATGCCTTTAATTTGATTATTATGCTGTGTATGCAATTTCGCCATTGTTGCTTTTCTAGGGTTTACGAAGCTCAAAATTAGGGATTCTTAAAAGAGGTAAAATTAGCCCTCAAGACCACCATGGTTGCATTCAGCAAGCTTGGACGAAGAAGACTCAATATTCGCGCTCAATTTATGGAGCCCTGAGACCCAATCGCTATTTTTCCAAAAGCCTTCTAATGAAACGCGTCCAAAACCGTTGCTTTTGTGTTTTTTGTTTCAGGGATAGTGGAGACGATGAAGCGTGGCAAACTATGATTCGTTGATTTGAATTTTCGCGCGTGGATCCATTAATGTTGATTGTTTTCTTTATATTATTGGTTTGTTTATTATATAACAAACGCGTTAACATGGCTCAGCTGGCAGGCGCTCATTGCATTGACGTCCAAGACCTGGGTTCGAGTCCCAGGTCTGCATAATATTTCATGTTATTTTTCAATTCAAACTCCTATGCAGCGTCAGTATTGAGGATGCATCATATGCCTCAAAATCCAAAGGTCCACGCGTCCAAGGGATGCAGATCAAGGGCTCAGAATTGAAGAACACCATGAGGACTAGTCAACACGCGCATACGTGGCCTGGAAAAGTCAAACAATCTCAAGTTTAATGGGCCAGAATTTCACACTAAGACCTCCACTTTGGGGCCTGAACCCCCCTTGGTTTGCTTTCTCTATATTTTTCTTATTTTATTTTTAATTGTTATTTTATTTTCTTTATTTGTTTAAATTAATTATTATTTTTTACCAAATATAAAAACTTCATAAAAAATCAGAAAAAGATAAAAAATGCAATAAATATTTTTATTTTAACATTTTCTTGTAAATAAATTGTATATAATAAATTTAGTTTCAAATTAGGTTTAACTTAAATTCTTTTCATAACAAAAATCCAAAAATATAGAATTAGGTTTAATAAGCGTTTTATCTTTTTTTCTTTTTCACAATAATATTATTATTTTATTTATTTTCATAATTGAAATTCTATGTAAAAATTAGGTTTAATTTAGATTAAAAAATTCAATATTTTCTTAATAACTTAAAAATAATTAGAACTAGGTTTAACATTTCATTTTAGTTTTTTTTAATTAATTCTTTTCTACTAAATCCTGAAAAACATAAAAATACCAAAAACATTCTCTTTTAATTTTTAATTTAATCTTGCAAAAGGGTCCAACGCCCATGTTCTTAAATTCATTTAATTTCGCACATTTATTTTATTTCGCCTAAATCATTATGTATCTCTCCCGAAGCCATGTAACAATAACTTTTCGCACTTTTATTTGCTTTATTTACTTTCCGTCAAATCGGGTCCGGTTTAATTTTGGCGATGTGGACCCGCGCCATTTGTAATAACTTTAGATTTACTTTTCCGCAAATATTTTTAATTGTTAAACAAAGCATGCAAGAATGAATGGCCCTAAATAAAATCAAGCGTAGATCACTTTAACATGACAAGACAAATAAATGAAAACGACACACAATTTGCACACACCACCCCTAGGGTACGCCTCATTGTTGCCTTGCCTTCGAAAGGTGATCGTCGAGTAGAGGATGTCTTAGTAAGTCCTCATGATCCGGGAACCTGGCATGAGGGTAGCTTCTAAGGTGTCTTCCCATTGCTCTGGTGATCACCATGTCCCGAACCTCGAATTGACCCGAACACCTCCAATGGTGGTGCTACCTACCTCTCAATGGTGGGATGGCGCTACTTTAAAGGACATTTACACAGACGAATTCCTTAGGGTAGGTAGGTTCTCGTAGATACTTGCTCTCTTTAAAAACAAAACAAATCAAAATCTTTTCACACCGACACTTTTCAAAAGCTTTCAAAACAATTTTTCAAACACTCTGACGCATGAGTCGATCTGAAACTTTCAAAGAAACTTTTTAAAACCCACAGTTGAAAAGCAAACAAACCATTTTTGAAAATACATTGAGCAAGTATCTAAGAGCCCATGGATAACCATGGACAGAAAGGGTGCTAACACCTTCCCTTTCTATAACCTACCTCCCGAACCGAGAGCAATCTCTTTAAGGAATTTTTCTGTGCTTTTGTCCTTTCCATTTGGAGAAAATAAAAGACGGTGGCGACTCTTGCTTCCGCGACATTTCGCGAACCAGCGTTAAACAGTCAGTTCCAGATCCACCGATCGCAGAACTGGCGACTCTGCTGGGGACCAATACTTAAAGTGGGGTGTACCTTAGGACTAAGATCATTGTGTTTTCAATTGTTTTCCTTGTGTGCTTTAAATTGTGGGTTAGTTCTATAGATCCTAACCCGGATCTGGGGATACCTTCTTAGAAAGTAGCAACAAGGCTGTGAGGGAACTGTGCGGGGTATACCGACATGGTTGAAACAGTCTGCTACGTTGATGTGGCACTTTGGTGTGTACCGGTAACCCTTGAGTTCAGTCAAGGAGAGTACGGGGCCTCCGCGTGGTGTCGTGAAGCATCAACAGACCTTAGGAACCTTAATTGAACTATCTTGGCCTCTTTAGGGTAGTGAGATAACTGACTTCGGTGCAGTCCGAGGTTGGTTGATACTCGATACTACACTCAATTGAGGGTTGCTTTCCTGGAATATTTCGGTCGCCAGTTCAGTGGCTAAATCGAGACGATGAACAATGAAAGCAATCCCGTGATATTGGGAACCTTAGAACCCGGTTACTTTGATTAGGACAGGTTGAACCCACCAACTTCAAGAGGGTACTACCCAGACCCCATGCTGGCCTTAAACCTTAAGGGCTTGTCTTGTGTGCCTTGTGTGCCCTACATGTTTGTCTTTGTAAATATCTGTGGTGTGTTTAATCATAGCATCATGACATCATCCAGCATCATATGCATTGACTAACCATTTCAGGGGTTCGAATTTTCATCTTTGTTCTTGTTTTGTAGGACATGGAAACTGTTCGTAGAAAGACAATTCAAGTCAGTCTTGTAAGGATCCCTCCTCAGCTTAAGGAGCTTATATCCAGGATTCCCGAGAACTCTTCATTCAGTGAAAGACATGGCAGCCTC
This sequence comes from Vicia faba, assembly GCA_948472305.1. Lineage (NCBI taxonomy): Eukaryota > Viridiplantae > Streptophyta > Magnoliopsida > Fabales > Fabaceae > Vicia > Vicia faba. The sequence goes on from OX451738.1 coordinate 145,177,269, forward strand.
ATCAGCTTGGTCAACACCAACATTGAGGAAGATATGATAAAAGTCTTGTTCCAATTCTTTGACCCTCTGCATCACTGTTTCACCTTCTTGGACTATCAGTTGGTACCTACATTGGAGGAGTTCTCCCGGCTCCTGAAGATCCCTATCCTTGATCAGCTACCTTTCAACGGTACAGAAAAGGAACCTAAGCTTGAAGATATTGCTAAAGCCCTGCATCTACAGGCATCCGACCTCAAGGGACATTGGGAAGTCATAAGTGGTATCAAAGGGTTCTTAGCCAGGTTTCTGTTTGAAAAGGCTCTTGAATGTTGGAACTCCCTTGACTTGCAAGCTTTTGAAGAGGTTGTGGCCCTCCTTGTTTATGGTTTGGTGTTGTTTCCTAACCCAGATCAGCTTATTGATATCAGTGCTGTCCAGATCTTTATGTCCAGGAATCCTATACCTACGTTGCTAGGGGACATCCTTCACTCATGTTACACTCGAACCATGAGGAAAAGAGGTGTCCTTATGTGTTGTACTCCTCTCCTGGGAAGGTGGTTTATTTCGCACCTTCCACAATCAGTCTTGAAGAATGAGCGGGGTTTGAGATGGTCACAACGGTTGATGACTCTTACACATGCAGATATACATTGGTGCCCTAGGTCCAGAGAAGATGTCACTATCATTGATCGTTGCGGGGAGTACCCCAATGTTCCTTTACTTGGAATCAAAGGAGGTATTACTTATAGCCCATGCCTGGCTTGGAGACAGTTTGGTTATGCTCGGAGGGATGGTCCTCATGACATGTTAATTCCTGACATAGTTTTTGACTTCGACAATGATACTCAAGGACTTCGCCAGAGATTTATCAGAGCTTGGAGGATGCCCAGTAGGATAGACAGCAAGACACTGGGGCGCAGGAACTCCATCCCATTGGAACCCTATCTCAAGTGGGTACGCGCCCGCTCTCAGAAGTTAGTGATGCCTTATCCTCACATGATCCCAATAATCAAAGAACCAGTCTTGGAAGGGGGAGTGTCCTACACTATTCAGCACCCTGATATGCCCACATCCTGGGAAGAGATGCACAAGAGCTGGATCCAGCTTAAAGAAGAAAAGAATTCTCTCGAGACTAGTCTGCATGCCAGTGAAAAGAAGGTCTTGGAGCTCACCCGTCTGTTGCATGAGGAGAGGAATCTCAACACTTACATAGCTCCGAAGAGGATGCGCAGTGTATTTTGGGATTGATTTGATTTTTGTACTTTTGCCCATGAGGCCTTGATGTATTAAACAATGATCTCTTTAATGATAACATGTGTTCCTTTTTGTCTACAACAAATTTGAACTTTCGAACCCTTGAATGCATTGCATACGCATTTCATACATCATGTGCATAGCAGGTTTTTCCACTTTTCAGGTTGCTTACAGTTCTTCGCTGTTTATTTCAGCATCATGAATCCTGAATCTGCATCAACTGAGACATCAATCAAGGCTCTTCAGGCGCAGAATGCGCAGTTTCAAGAATTAATCAAGGGTCTAGCTCAAGGCCAAGAAGAACTAAAGGCTATGCTCCTGAAGAAGGAGAAGAAGAAGAAGAGAAGAACTGTTCTGTTCAACTCGGGCCGAAGGTTTGGCAATACTCTGCAGCATGAAGAGGCTGGTTCTTCTGTTGGCAAGAGTCCTTCTCAGGCAGAGGTAAAGGTCCCTAGTCCGGTAGTCTCCGACAACGAGACGGATTTTGATGAAGAGCAGTACCCTCCTGCAGACGACAGATACAAGCAACTGGAGGACAGGTTAAAGGCTATGGAGGTTCAACAGGTACCTGGGCTGGATTTCGGAGATCTGGGTTTGTCAACTGGTGTGATCATCCCCCACAAGTTCAAAGCACCATCCTTCTCCAAATATGACGGGGCGTCTTGTCCCAAGCTGCATTTAAGGTCCTATGTTCGGAAAATTCAGCCGTACTCCGCGGATAAGAATTTATGGATCCACTTCTTCCAGGAGAGTCTTTCAGGGACTCATCTCGAATGGTTCTATCAGCTGGATGGGACCAAGGTTCGTAATTGGGAGGAGTTGGCTACTGCTTTCTATAAGCAGTATCAATATAATGCCGACCTTGCCCCTACGCGTACCCAACTCCAGGGTATGTCGTTAGGTGTAAGCGAAGGTTTTAAGGAGTACGCTCAGAAGTGGAGAGACCTGGCTGGCAGGGTGCAGCCACCACTGACTGACCGGGAGCTGGTAGACATGTTCTTGGGGACCCTATCTAGGCCGTTTTTCAACCATCTCATTGGGAATTCTTCTGCTGGGTTCACTGATTTGATTCTGACTGGAGAGAGAATTGAAGCTGGGCTGAAGTCTGGGAAGATTGCAAAGGGTGCATCATCTAGTTCGGAAAAGAAACCATTCAAGAAGGAGTCTAGTGCCGTATATGGTTCTAGGAAATCAGAGAGACCTGAGCACCGCCAATCTGTCAGTGCGGTGATGATTGCTAAGCCTTCTGCCGCTCCTCGGCCAAACAATCCTCAAAGGGCTGAAAGACCCCGGCGAGAGTTTACCCGGTTAAGCATGACCCTATCACAGATCCTGCCACAATTGCTCTCCACTAACTTAGTGACTGTCAGAGAGGCGCCGAAGTTCCCCAATACAACATCTCCCAAGTACAACCCGAATGCTCGTTGTGCTTACCATTCAGATAGCCCGGGGCACTCTACTGATGACTGTTGGGCGTTAAAGAATAAGCTGCAGGACCTCATTGACGCCAAGGAGGTACAGTTTGAGGATTCTGACAAGCCTAACGTAGTGACAGCTCCCCTGCCTGCTCATGGAGTTAATGCTATCGGGGATGAAGAGGAAGTTGATGAAGCTGAGTTTGATAGCTGGATCTACCCGGAAACTGACGGTGGACTTAACAATTGGAGCGCAAAGGACAATCTCCCTGTTTCTTTTGTTACTAAGTAATGAATTCTTATGTTTTGTTATTTTGTAATAAACAATGATAAACTCTATGGCCCGATGTCTTACCCGAGGCACCGTGGTTCTATTTGTGAGGGCATACAAACTGTCATTTCATATATCATGAATGAAAATCTTGGACGTATTTTTCGCATTGCAAATATTGTGCTCCTTTTCTGTCTCTCTTTTCCTTTACATAATTTTCAAAAACAGCTGTATTTACACACACACTCACTCATACAGGTTTCAATCCACTCTGGATCTTACTGATAACAACTCTGCTACTGCCAATTATGACTTCGAAAATCCGATCAACTTAGCCGAAGACGAAGGTGAAGATGATTGCGAAGTGCCTGGCGAGCTTGCAAGACTGTTGCTTCAGGAAGAGAGGGCAATTCAACCCCATGAAGAGCCAGTGGAAACCATAAACCTGGGTACTGAGGCAGACAGAAAGGAGGTAAAGATTGGTGCCAACTTAGAGCTCAGCGTGAAGCAACGGTTAACCAAGATGTTACATGACTATATGGAGATCTTTGCCTGGTCCTACGAAGACATGCCCGGGTTGGATACCGATATTGTGGTCCATCACTTGCCGACTAAGGAAGACTGCCCTCCAGTTAAGCAAAAGGTCCGTCGGATGCGTCCAGAGATGTCCGAGAAGATTAAGGCCGAGGTTATGAAGCAGTTTGATGCCGGGTTCCTTGCAGTAACTTCTTACCCTCAGTGGGTTGCTAATGTGGTGCCAGTACCTAAAAAGGACGGGAAGGTCAGAATGTGTGTCGACTACAGGGATCTAAACAGGGCTAGCCCCAAAGATGACTTCCCCTTACCTCACATTGATGTCCTTGTTGATAATACGGCTCAGCACAAAGTATTCTCTTTCATGGATGGCTTTTCAGGTTACAATCAGATTAAGATGGCACCTGAAGACATGGAAAAGACTACATTTGTCACTCAGTGGGGCACCTTCTGTTACAAGGTCATGCCATTCGGATTAAAGAACGTTGGGGCAACCTACCAACGTGCCATGGTCGCCTTGTTTCATGACATGATCCATCATGAGATAGAAGTATATGTGGACGACATGATTGCTAGGTCCCAGACTGAGGAAGAGCATCTAGATCATCTACAGAAATTGTTTGACCGGTTGAAACTGTACAAGCTGAGATTGAACCCGAACAAGTGCACCTTCGGGGTAAGATCTGGGAAGTTGCTAGGCTTCGTGGTCAGTGATAAAGGTATTCAAGTGGACCCCGCTAAGGTCAAGGCCATTCAGGAGATGCCGGTTCCTAAGACAGAAAAGAAAGTCAGAGGCTTTTTAGGACGCCTGAATTACATTGCTCGCTTCATCTCACATCTGACTGCTACCTGTGAGCCAATCTTCAAGCTACTGAAGAAAGATCAGGTAGTACGTTGGAACGATGAATGTCAGGCTGCCTTCGACAAAATCAAAGAGTATCTCCAAGAACCACCTATCCTTATGCCACCGGTTGAAGGGAGACCTCTGATATTATACCTGACAGTGCTTGACAATTCAATGGGGTGTGTGCTGGGGCAGCATGACGAGTCTGGCCGAAAAGAGCATGCCATTTATTACCTTAGCAAAAAGTTTACCGACTGTGAGACCCGATACTCACTGCTTGAGAAAACTTGTTGTGCTTTGGTATGGGCTGCTCGCCGGCTGAGACAGTATATGCTGACTCACACTACCTTGTTGATCTCAAAAATGGATCCTATAAAGTACATATTCGAAAAGCCTGCTCTGTCTGGGAGAATTGCAAGATGGCAAATGATCTTGACGGAATACGACATTCAGTACACAACCCAGAAAGCCATCAAGGGAAGTGTATTGGCAGACCACCTGGCACATCAAGCTGTAGAGGACTATCAGTCCATGAACTTCGAGTTTCCGGATGAAAGCATTATGATAGTAACTGATTGTGAAGTACCTGGACCGGATGAAGGACCTGAGCCAGGATCCCGATGGTCTATGCACTTCGACGGAGCCTCCAATGCTTTGGGAAACGGTATCGGCGCCATAATCATATCTCCTCAAGGTACTCATACTCCACTCACTGCCCGGCTATGTTTCAACTGTACCAACAACATGGCGGAGTATGAGGCATGCATCATGGGTCTTCAAGCTGCGATCGACCTAAGGATCAAATTTCTAAGTGTCTTCGGAGATTCCGCTCTTGTGATCAATCAGATCAAAGGAGAGTGGGATACGAAACATCCAAACCTGATTCCTTACAGAGAATGTGTGTTGACCCTGATTCCCCACTTCACAGAGATAACCTTTGAGCACTTTCCAAGAGAAGAGAATCAGTTAGCGGACGCGTTAGCTACAATGTCTTCTATGTTCAAGGTCAAATGGGATAATGAGGCTCCCCGGATCATCATCTGGAAACTGGACAAACCAGCATACTGTTGTGATCTCGAAACTGAATTGGTGACTGAGAAGCCTTGGTACCACGAAGTGAAGAGATACCTGGAAGCTCAGGAATACCCTGAAGGAGCATCTGTCAATGATAAGAAATTCCTGAGAAGGTTCGCAGCCAAGTTCTTCCTAAGCAACGACATCTTGTACAAGCGAAACCATGACTCAACCTTACTGCGTTGTGTGGATAAGACTGAAGCAGAAAGGATCATGGAAGAGCTACATGAAGGGACCTTTGGTACACATTCCAGTGGGCATACTATGGCTAAGAAGATCCTACGGGCAGGATATTACTGGTCCACAATGGAAGCTGACTGTTACCAACACTCCAGGACATGCCACAAGTGCCAGATCTATGCAGACAAAGTGCATGTTCCTCCGGTTCCCCTGAATGTTCTGACTGCGCCTTGGCCGTTTGCAATGTGGGGCATAGACATGATCGGTGAGATAAAACCTACGGCATCTAATGGACATCGCTTCATCCTAGTGGCGATTGATTATTTCACAAAGTGGGTCGAGGCGGCATCCTATGCTACGGTAACCAAGACTGTTGTGGCACGGTTCATTCGGCACAACCTGATCTGTCGGTACGGCGTCCCTGAGCGGATTATTACAGATAACGGTACCAATCTGAACAACAAGATGATCGCTGAGCTTTGCGAACAGTTCAAGATACAGCACCACAATTCTTCTCCTTACAGACCGAAGATGAATGGGGCTGTAGAAGCAGCTAATAAGAACATCAAGAAGATCGTGCAGAAAATGACAGTGACTTACAAAGATTGGCACGAGATGTTACCGTTCGCTCTACATGGGTACCGAACCTCAGCTAGGACGTTAACCGGGGCAACTCCTTTCTCTCTGGTTTATGGCATGGAGGCAGTCTTGCCGATCGAAGTGCAAATACCCTCTCTCCGGATAATGAAGGATGTAAATCTGAACGAAGATGATTGGATCCAGACACGACTTGATCAGCTCAACCTCATTGACGAAAAGAGACTTGCTGCTATCTGTCATGGTCAGACGTATCAGAAACGGATGATCAGGGCATTTAACAAAAAGGTCAGACCACAGGAATATCAAGTTGGGGATCTGGTTATCAAGAGAATCATCCTTCCTCAGAGTGATCCAAGGGGCAAATGGACCCCTACGTACGAAGGACCATTTGTGGTTAAGCATGTGTTCTCAGGAGGAGCAATGATCTTAACCAACATGGATGGTGACGACCTTCCTCACCCCGCCAATGCAGACATAGTTAAAAGATACTACGCATAAAAAAGACCCGCTAGGCTGACATGCCTAGGCAAAAATTAGGGCTTCCCGTCGAGCCAAAAGGGCTCGGGCAAAATGAAGGGATGAAAATAAAAAAATTTGTACACCCGGCAAGTCGAAAACCTGAAAAGGCGGCTTGGGCAAAAATGGGTATCCCGGTGGACTGAAAACCCGAAAGGGCGGTCCAGGCAAAAATTAGGGACAAAAGCGTAATACTATGTCTCATTGGATCACTTTGCACCCAGAATCCGGTATCTACATCAAGTTCAGACGGCATCGATCAGTCAGCTTCACCTTCAACCAAGGTCATCAAGTGATGAGACGCTCAGAGTTATAAAGGCAATAGCAGAGTTGAAACCCAGTGGATCATTCATTTCACACAGCTGTTTTATTTTCTCTTGTACAAAATTTGTATAAAACTATCTTGTTCGGCGACGTTCCTCTTACTAGGACGTCAGCCTCTTGTACACAAAACGCCTATTTTCAGGCTATTCAAAAATCAATACAAATATATTTTCAGTTAAACGTGCCAACTGTTTTTCTTTTTCTGTTTTGTTTTGCGAAGAACGTCCAAGGTTCAATTTGTGATATATGCATTGACAATAATTTGCTAACTCATAAGTATTTGCATACGAAACAAAGGAATTAATTGCAGGTGACACTAGAAACAGGGGCAATAAAAGAGTTGTCCGAGCAGTCTAATTGTTCTATCCTCCAAGGTACCAAGGTAGGTGCAGCTGAAGAACATAACCAGATACCTTAATTCCCCAGAGAGTGGTTCAGTAAAACAATACATTCTTCTCCAAGCTATTATCAGATTATCAAGGAAATTGAGTATCCTCCCGTAGATCTCAACCTCCCCAGCAGCAGCATATATTCTTAACAAGCATCCCCGGCAGTCTTGGCCTAAAGATTGTTCCCCGGCGGTACCTCAATATTCAAAGGAATCACTTCCCCAACATAGTTCAAAACTTCCCCAGAAAAGTCCAATCCGGTTTCCCCAGGAAAGATGGAGTCCATATCCCCAAGCAGTAAGCTTATCCCCAGTAAGATTCTGGAAGCTTACCCCCTCGCAGAGCACGAACGCGTCGCCCGGCTTTAGTCAAAGAGTTATTTCCTTAACAGGATATAACTGGGTTATCCTCAGCCAAAAGCCACGGAAAGGTCGTCGTCAACGTAGTTCTTTCTTACCCCCAGCGAAGTCTATCAACACTTCTAATACAACAAAGATATCCTCAGCAAGTCATTCTCAATAATTCAGCAAAGCATCTCTCTCCCCACAGAGTATGGCTTCCCAGCATGGTCGTCAGAGTATCTTTTCTCCCCGCAGAATCTTCCATTCGCCAAGTTTATTCCGCAACGGAGTCATCTTCTCCTACCGGTATTCTTGCAACTATCATCCCCAGCGGAAGGGAAATCTATTCTTCAACATCAGCCCAGGATATGACTTCCTGGCACCCGTCAAAGAGTTTACTTTCTTAGACGAAAAACATATTCATAAAACATCACATACATCATTATAGCATGCATAGACGCATCGTATCATACAAATCTCATTTATGTTGAGAACGTCATTGCTTGATCCATATCATGCATTGCATATGACTGACCTTTACCTTTCAGGAAAGACGCAGTTAAAATGCTCAAACATATTTCAAAGCCTTCTCTAGTCCAGCTAAATCGACTCCCAACAGATTTTTCTGATAAAAACTCAGCAGAACTTATGGTCCCCTCTCCAACGGCGAGTGAGGTGGTAATTCCTTCTTCAGATGTTTCCCTCTCCGACGGTGAGTGTGAGGTGATAGTCTCCTATGGTCCCCTCTCCGACAAGTGCGTGAGGTGGTAATTCCTTTTTCAGATGTTTCCCTCTCCGACGATGAGTGTGAGGTGATAGTCTTCTATGTTCCCCTCTCCGACAAGTGCGTGAGGTGGTAATTCCTTTTTCAGATGTTTCCCTCTCCGACGATGAGTGTGAGGTGATAGTCTCTTATGGTCCCCTCTCCGGCAAGTGCGTGAGGTGGTAATTCCTTCTTCAGATGTTTCCCTCTCTGACGGTGAGTGTGAGGTTATAGTCTCCTATGGTCCCCTCTCCGGCAAGTGCGTGAGGTGGTAATTCCTTCTTCAAATGTTTCCCTCTCCGACGGTGAGTGTGAGGTGATAGTCTCCTATGGTCCCCTCTCCGGCAAGTGCGTGAGGTGGTAATTCCTTCATCAGATGTTTCCCTCTCTGACGATGAGTGTGAGGTGATAGTCTCCTATGGTTCCCTCTCCGACGGAGTATGAGGTGGTAAGTCCTTTTCAGATGTTTCCCTCTCCGACGTTGAGTGAGGTGATCATTCCTTTCAGATTATAATTGCCTATGGTTCTCTTCCCAATACTGCAAAGATAATAATTCCCATCAAGATTTTCTCAACGAGCGTTGTTGAAGTTAAAATCACCCAAGGTTCTCTTATCATTCATACTAAGGCAGTAACCATCCCTGGTTCATTCATCGTTGTTTGAAGCTCCAGATCCAGCTCCTGTAACCAGTCAGGACACATCTATACCAAGCATCTGAAAACCAACTTCTGCAACGTGTCAGGTACTCATTTTTTCTTTTGCAGGTATGCAGGTTCTCGCCAAGGAATCTCTTATGCAATCAACATCTAGATGGCATCTATAAGCCCATCATCCTATCCAGCAACCTCCCAATGGCATCTATAAGCCCATTCCACTATCACTGTTACTATGTGAGCGCAAATTTCTGGGCACTCTAGTGTTCAATCATCTTCTACCCTCGGATTACGAAAGGCCCGTCAGCCAATCTGCATCCTCAGGTCTAAGAAGATTGAACAGGGGCAACTGTTGCACCCCAAAATTTGCCCTCCCATATTCTTCAAGAAATTGCCAAGCCAAGTCACAAAATTCCCCAAGGGTTGTGCAGTCCAACTGTCTCCTATACAGTCAAAACTAGGGTTTGGGTTCTGATCAAGAAAAGGAAGTTTTCAAAGGCCCAATCAAGTCTCACATGCCTACAAATGTGGTCAAGCATCCTCATATCAAGTTTCAAGGCATTCAGCTCAAAATTGCATAGTCAAAACCCTAAATTGCACTACAGTCAACTGTAGGGGCAAAATGGTCATTTGGCAGTCAAAAGTTCAAATTTTTGGTCAACATATCATTTTGAGGCCACAAACATCATTTGATCAATGCTTGATCATTATTCTCAAAATTTGGCTCAGAAAATCATCAAGATGCAAAAGTTTCCTTATTTGGATAGTTGAAAAAGTCAACTGAAATTGACCAAGGCATAACTTTCACATGGATTATCAGAAAAATTCCATCCAAAGCTCATTTTGAAGAGAAAGACATTTCCTACAACTCATCTTCATACTTCAAGTCCAAGAAATGCTCTCACAAAAAGTTATCAATTTCAACATTATAGGTCATTTTCAAAAGTCAACAAAAAGGGACTTTAAGTCAAAGGCCATAACTTGAGATTGGTAAATCAAAATGACATGGGACCAAAGACATTGGTTAGAGGACTCAAATACCTTTCCAAAATGTCCAAGAACATGAGAAAAGCTTAAAAATTGAGCAAGTTATGCCTTGTGGAAGTTGGGAAATTTTTGGATATTTTGAAAAGTCAACTTTGATCCAAATGACCTAAAATTGCAAATGGGCCCATTTTTCTTCCATGATTCATCATTCCAAGCATATACACGACCACTTGGCCCAAAGGGAAGTATTTTCTCATTTTTTATTTATTTATTTGAGTTTTTATTTATATTAATTCAATTAAATCAATTAAATATATGAAAAATGTTTAAATCAACCAAACCAATCTTTTTATACATGTTTTAAGGTCAATATTTCGTGTAAATGCAAACTAGGAAAGATTTGGGGTGATTGAATGCAAATTGATACAAAAACCATGTGAAAAAGATATGAAAAGATCTTAAGAAAATCAAATATGCAAAACCATCAATGCCATGGATTTTATTGAATTTTGTTGACCTAATGCCTTCACTACATAATCAGAAACATAACCCTAATGCCCATACACGAAAAGCTGCGCTAAAGAGCCATTGAAAGACTTGAAAAAATTGTCAAAAAACACAACACTGAAATCATTGATAGAGGTTGATTCAAGGCATGAAATTCATTCCAAAAGCTTCCTTGTGGTCCCCTGAACGCATTCCAATCAAAAACAACAACCAAAGCTCCAAGAATCGGTACCTATGACTCGAACTGTAAAGAGAAAAAGTCATAATCGTGCATACCAATTCATGCATTTTTTATAAATTTTGATATGTGTTTTGCATTCCTCATGATGTTCTGAAGCTAACCCATGCCTTTAATTTGATTATTATGCTGTGTATGCAATTTCGCCATTGTTGCTTTTCTAGGGTTTACGAAGCTCAAAATTAGGGATTCTTAAAAGAGGTAAAATTAGCCCTCAAGACCACCATGGTTGCATTCAGCAAGCTTGGACGAAGAAGACTCAATATTCGCGCTCAATTTATGGAGCCCTGAGACCCAATCGCTATTTTTCCAAAAGCCTTCTAATGAAACGCGTCCAAAACCGTTGCTTTTGTGTTTTTTGTTTCAGGGATAGTGGAGACGATGAAGCGTGGCAAACTATGATTCGTTGATTTGAATTTTCGCGCGTGGATCCATTAATGTTGATTGTTTTCTTTATATTATTGGTTTGTTTATTATATAACAAACGCGTTAACATGGCTCAGCTGGCAGGCGCTCATTGCATTGACGTCCAAGACCTGGGTTCGAGTCCCAGGTCTGCATAATATTTCATGTTATTTTTCAATTCAAACTCCTATGCAGCGTCAGTATTGAGGATGCATCATATGCCTCAAAATCCAAAGGTCCACGCGTCCAAGGGATGCAGATCAAGGGCTCAGAATTGAAGAACACCATGAGGACTAGTCAACACGCGCATACGTGGCCTGGAAAAGTCAAACAATCTCAAGTTTAATGGGCCAGAATTTCACACTAAGACCTCCACTTTGGGGCCTGAACCCCCCTTGGTTTGCTTTCTCTATATTTTTCTTATTTTATTTTTAATTGTTATTTTATTTTCTTTATTTGTTTAAATTAATTATTATTTTTTACCAAATATAAAAACTTCATAAAAAATCAGAAAAAGATAAAAAATGCAATAAATATTTTTATTTTAACATTTTCTTGTAAATAAATTGTATATAATAAATTTAGTTTCAAATTAGGTTTAACTTAAATTCTTTTCATAACAAAAATCCAAAAATATAGAATTAGGTTTAATAAGCGTTTTATCTTTTTTTCTTTTTCACAATAATATTATTATTTTATTTATTTTCATAATTGAAATTGTATGTAAAAATTAGGTTTAATTTAGATTAAAAAATTCAATATTTTCTTAATAACTTAAAAATAATTAGAACTAGGTTTAACATTTCATTTTAGTTTTTTTTAATTAATTCTTTTCTACTAAATCCTGAAAAACATAAAAATACCAAAAACATTCTCTTTTAATTTTTAATTTAATCTTGCAAAAGGGTCCAACGCCCATGTTCTTAAATTCATTTAATTTCGCACATTTATTTTATTTCGCCTAAATCATTATGTATCTCTCCCGAAGCCATGTAACAATAACTTTTCGCACTTTTATTTGCTTTATTTACTTTCCGTCAAATCGGGTCCGGTTTAATTTTGGCGATGTGGACCCGCGCCATTTGTAATAACTTTAGATTTACTTTTCCGCAAATATTTTTAACTGTTAAACAAAGCATGCAAGAATGAATGGCCCTAAATAAAATCAAGCGTAGATCACTTTAACATGACAAGACAAATAAATGAAAACGACACACAATTTGCACACACCACCCCTAGGGTACGCCTCATTGTTGCCTTGCCTTCGAAAGGTGATCGTCGAGTAGAGGATGTCTTAGTAAGTCCTCATGATCCGGGAACCTGGCATGAGGGTAGCTTCTAAGGTGTCTTCCCATTGCTCTGGTGATCACCATGTCCCGAACCTCGAATTGACCCGAACACCTCCAACGGTGGTGCTACCTACCTCTCAATGGTGGGATGGCGCTACTTTAAAGGACATTTACACAGACGAATTCCTTAGGGTAGGTAGGTTCTCGTAGATACTTGCTCTCTTTAAAAACAAAACAAATCAAAATCTTTTCACACCGACACTTTTCAAAAGCTTTCAAAACAATTTTTCAAACACTCTGACGCATGAGTCGATCTGAAACTTTCAAAGAAACTTTTTAAAACCCACAGTTGAAAAGCAAACAAACCATTTTTGAAAACACATTGAGCAAGTATCTAAGATCCCATGGATAACCATGGATAGAAAGGGTGCTAACACCTTCCCTTTCTATAACCTACCTCCCGAACCGAGAGCAATCTCTTTAAGGAATTTTTCTGTGCTTTTGTCCTTTCCATTTGGAGAAAATAAAAGACGGTGGCGACTCTTGCTTCCGCGACATTTCGCGAACCAGCGTTAAACAGTCAGTTCCAGATCCACCGATCGCAACATGCATCTTAAAAAATCTATTATTAGAAATCAAAGATTAGATCAAGACGTATAGATTAGAAAAGCTTTTGCTCAGAAACAATACATTGTTCATCAGATAAGTTGTTGCTTATATATCTGAAGACAATATTCAACTATCTAAAATACTATAACTCTACAACAATGAAGTGTCTTCTAGATCATCTTCATTCAGCATATTAGAATAAATCCAACAAAAAGAAAAGGGACAAAGATCGGAAAAAGATATCTTTCAAGCTCACTACTTCAAGCCAGAAGTAAAACATCAGAAGATAAGGTTCTAAGAAACTTAGCCACGAAGAATGTAGTACATACAATACACTTTAAATTCCACTACATGCTTATGTATTTTACTATTTTGCCTCCCATGATGAAATGATACTGTTATTGTAGATGGCAAGTGAAAACGGTGTTTCTGTACTACCAACAGTCTATTTTTCAAAGTATATATAAAGAGACCAAAGCAGCATTTGAAGAACAACGAATTACTCAACATTATCAAGCTTGAATCAAATTGCTGAAATACTGAAAAACGTCAAGAGAAAAGAAGAATCACTATTCAAATATTCATCCATAAATATTATTTTAGAGAAATATCAAGAACACAAGAGTTGTTGTTCATTATTGTATTAAGATATTAGGGATTAAACACAAAGAGTTGTTGCTCATTATTTGTGTTTATCTTAGAGTTCTCAATACAAAGAGTTGTTGCTCCTTATTTGTATAGAGGCTTTTCTTTTCATTATTGTGTTAATCTGCTTTTTAGAAGCAAACATTGTAAACACGGTTGATTGTAATTCTGTCTAGAATTGATAATTGCCTCAAGTGACTACGTTGTTAGTCTGTATACTTGAGAGGGCTAAGGTGTCTTTTTAGACTCTTAGACTGTTGTTGTGAGTCACCGGCGGGTAGCCCGTGCATTTGTAATCTATTGAGATTAGTGGATTAAGTCCTTGTTGAAGGCAAAATCACCTTGGCGGGTGGACAAGAGTAACATTATTGAAGGTGAACTTGTATAAACCAAAAGAGTCATTTTATTCTTTCCTTTGTCTTATTCGGTCTAGCTAGTTTGCGAAATAATTTTTTAAAAAGAAAAAAATTGTTGGAAAACCAATCCAAAACCCCTTTTTCTTGTGTTTTTCTCACCCTTCAAACTTAACCTTGAAATTTCTATGGGAAATCATAGGAGCTTTAAGGATCAAAACACTGTTTGCATCCATAACACGTAACGACATGTTTGCATGCATATTTGTTGTGGTTGGTTGTTTATGAAATTTATCATATTTCTATGGATATATTACTGAGAATTAAGTTGTGTTGATTTAGTTGTCATGTTGACGTGGTTCCATGTTGTTGGTTCTAGAAAATTGTGTTTCTATGAAAATTGATGTTGTTATCATTGGTGATGGACGTCATAAAAATTAAGAGTGTCGAGTGGCACATACAACATGTCGTGTGGCATGTGTTGTGAATGGAGTGTGTCGATCGGCACATGCTTAGGAGAGGGGTGCCGAGGGGCACATGTTGTCTCAATTTTATTTTATTTGTTTTGTTTCTTGCTGTTGTAGTGGAGCCTTCGTGTAGTAGTATTAGTACGAATTAGCAGAGACATTTTTGGTAGCAGTATATAGCAGAGTTATCCGTAGGATTAATTTGTGGAAATCAATATTTAGAAGAGATGGATTTAATAAGTTGCAGAATTACTTAATTAATTATAGTAGTATCCCATTAGATTAATTTAAACCAAGTAGCTGATTTGTTGGTACCTAGCAGAGGTAATTGTTAGATTAACACTTAGTTGGTATCTAGAGAAGTAGTAGCAGCAGAGTTAATAACAATGGTGTTCCAGAAATTAAATTTGCACAAAGATGCTAAGTAGCAGAGGATGGTTCAATTAATTTAGCAGAGTATTATATTAATAACAGATGCAGTAATTTAGCAAAGAATTACCGGTAGAAGTAATTAGTAGAAAAAATTGGTAGAAGAACAATGTAGTAACTAATAATAATTTATTAATTGGATAGCAGTGTAGTATTAAGTTGTCAGAAAACTAATAAGGAATATTAGTATAAAGTAGAAATAATGGAACGTTTAGCCGGTAATTAATTAGCAGGATTTAGTCGATTTACCCGAATAACTATACGGAACAATTGTTGTATATTTTAGTCGATACAGTGTGTTGAATACTTTGCTGAAAAATATGAATTGCAGGTGATATTAAATTGTTAGGCTTATAGCCAATGTTGTTTTATTATTGATGTTGTTGTCGGATTACTATTGTTGATGTGTTCATTGTTGTTGTTGAAATATCAAGTTGTAGGCCTATGGCCAGTGTTGAAATATTGCTAAGTTGTAGGCGTGTGGCCAGTGTTGAATTGTTGTTAAGTTGTTGTGAATTCTTGTTGGTAATGAGAAGTTGCAGAGAATTTTAAATGATGATGAATTACCTCTATTTAATGGTAATAATGGTGATGTGGGCTTATGCCTTGTGATGGATTATGATTATTGTGAGTATGTGATATTGCATTTATTGAGTCACATACATTTGCATACTCTGTGATGGCCTGGATTGGCAAACTGCGAAGAAGGCTTATGCTTTGTTGATGCCTCTACTTATTGGCAAATTTTTAAGATGGGAGTTCTGCACCGTTTCTAATTTGGGAGTTCTGCTCCATTTTTAAGATGGGAGTTCTGCTACATTTCTAAGTTGGGAGTTCTGCTCCGTTCTTAAGATGGGAGTTCTGCTCCAATGGTACCACATGCATGTGTATTGTAATTGAGTCGCATTTGATGTTGTATATTAAGTTATGGTGAAGATAGAATAGTTGTTACCTTCATCAGTTCGAGTCGGTGTTATCGCTCTGATACAAAGCACTCAGGGGGATGAACAATTGATGTTTAGTTGTTGATTATTATTTCAGTTGCTGAATTTTTAAGTTGATTACATGAAATAATTGTTGTCTTGAGGTTGTTTTAGTTGAATAAAAGATGTTAAGTGAATTGAAGTTGAGTATGTAGATTCCGCTGCCTATCTATAAAAAGTTATTTGATTTTAAAGAATAAATCAGGTTGTTATCGGTTCATCCGAATTAAGTGTTATGTATCTATTTTATATGTGATTAAATGAAGTTTGATTTTAAGTTGAAAATGTAGCATCCTATATATGTTGAACTCTGATTTTCTTATTATCTGTCGGCTAGAAATGGGGTGTTACATTAGTGGTATCATAGTAGGTCGGTCCGTATGACCAAGTTGTTGAGTCTGTAGAGTAGTGTGACAGTTGAATCGCGTGACAGTTGAATATTATCGATGTGTTGTGTCTTAGTACGTGACATGTGTGAAATACAATGTCGGTACTTGTTTTCTTTCCCAATCGATTGTATGAAGAAGTTGGTTTGAAGATAAGTGGAGAAGCTCGGATGTGCTTCGGTTATAAGATGTTGGTTCAGTATGCTGTTGTTGGCGACAGTGCGAGCATTGTTGAAGTCTTGTTGTTTCCCGAATATGAAGGTGACTTGGATTCAAGATTTTGTTTGTTAATCAAGTTGGAGCATCTTGAGGGAGGACGATCAGACATTGTTGATGTTACTTCTCAAAGGATGAGGAGCAATGTAACGATTGTTGGTATATGAGTAGAGTGTAAATCCTTGATGTTTCTGAATGTGATTGTTAAATAACAAGGATAATTTTTAGAAGATGGAATTTATAAAGTTGCGATGTTTCAGCGCTACTAGTGGATTGTTAAGTTGTCGATTTGAGTAGCCCTTGCATAAGATGTCGATGTTTAAACGATGATAGAGTGATAAATTGTTGTAGACCTTGTCGTGGGATCCTTGTAAGTGATTGTAAAAGGTTGAAGTTGTTGGAATATTTTGAATCATGAGTCAGAGTCGGAAATGTGAGGAGATGAGTACGATTTCAAGAAAGGTAAGTGTTTGTACTGGTACAAATAAATTTTGTTCTGATGTTATCCTAGGTGTGTAATAGTATGTCGCTGCATGACGTCGGTGTTTGCATTTTCGGATAACTTTAGAAATTCATATCTTGTGTTCCGAGTATCGGATTGGTGTTCTGTTTGAACCTATGAAAGTGTTTTCAAATACGGTAGATGCATTCCTATATGGAGAGACTCTGAAGTGGGTTATGGAACTAGAGACTTTTTGGGCATGATTGGTTATTATCACGGTTGTTCGAGACGAGGCAAAGCGTAATATATGTTGTTGGCAAATAAGTTGAGAAATGAGATGTTCGGCATTAAAAAGGATGTGAAAGTATTGGAGGAGCGCACAGAGATGCAGCTTATGAAGAGAAGATGTCCTTTTAGAGGAAGATGCTTTTAAGAGGAATTAGAGCCGTGTTTATGTTGCCAAGGTAGTGGCATGTGTAAAAGAAGAATTGGAGAGGTTCTATCTCCAAAACAGTGTGGAACGGTGTTGTTGAGATTTCAATCGATATGAGACAACGAAGATGGTTGGAGTTGTTCAAAGATTATAATTTTGATTTGAATTATCATCCAGGTAAAGCTAATGTTGTGGCGGATGCTTTAAGCCAAAGGACTTTGCACCTGTTGGTAATGATGGTTAAAGGGTTGAGATTGATTGAACAGTTCAGAGATGTGAGCTTAGTTTGCAAAGTGACACCGAAGAGTGTTATGTTAGGGATGTTGAAGATCAAGAATGATTTTATGGACATTATCAAAGAAGCTCAAAAGTTAGATGTGAAATTGGTAGATTCGATGGTTGGACTCGACCAGTCTGAGAATGATAATTTCAAGTTAGATGCACAAGGTGTGTTGATATTCCATAATCGGATTTGTATTCCTGATGATGCGGAGATGAAGAAAGTAATTCTTGAGTTAGAGGATACTTAACCTTTGTGTGAGGCTGTGAGTGCAATATGGACCGTGTAATATGTTGAGTGTTGGTGTCTCATCGACAAAATCGAATAAGAGGGAAATTGTGGAAGTATTTGTAAACCTCATTAGAAATTACTGGATTATGGTGCATTAGGTGACTTGAGTACAAGTTCTAAAGGAACACTATTATAGTTTGGTAACGATGGTTTATACTCCAATATGATTGTCGGCTAACTATTGACAAATTGAGGAACTGATCACTCTTAATCTCTTGTTGATAGTAGACGAGACCTTGTTGGATGGTGTAGACTTGTCATGTTATCTTAATGGTGTGTGAAGTGATTGATGTTATATCGTGAGAATAGTCGCTCACCAGTTTGTGTGAATTAATAGAGGAATTGCTAAGAAAGAATTGAGACGTATTGAACAAGTCAGAGTGGCGAGTTATATGCGAATTAACGTTGCAAAGTGAAATATTGAGAATATCAAGTGAACAATGGTTTTATGGTGGGTATTGAGATAAGTCTGAAACTAGATTGAAACTTGCGAGCTAGATAGTTGACGGAAATTTCAACGAGGATGGTGACTTAAGGTGGATTATCAGAGTTGCACAGCTGAAGCGTGATATGGCGCAATTGCTATGTGTGTACGAATCATTAGAAGTGAAGAATTAAAACATCAGAAGCCTATGGGAATGGTGTGTCTTAATCTACATGCTTGATTTGGTGGATTGTTGATATAGAGATGTTGTGCTAGGGCACTATGTTTGCTAGTAAATATTTGTGGATTTTATAAGGATATTAATGTGGTTGTTGGTTGATGGTGAGTTGTGTGTATAATCGTTGAGTTATACAGTTAAGTTGGTGTTGCAATAATTTTTTTATCGCTATTGAGATGTTATTGTTGATTTCCATAAGTAAGGAATGATACTCCATAACATGACAAAGTTGATTATGTTGGTTGTGTTGATGTCACTATAAGAGTGATACGGTAATATGAGTAGAGTTGTTGATATTTTGTTGATAATTGACACACGGGAATGAAATTGTGTATGTGTTTTGGTGTTGAAAAGGGTGTTAAGATGATATTGCGATGATGTATATCCAAGTATAAGTGTGTTATAGTTGTTGCTACTCTAAATGTTGATATGTCAGATTATGGTGGAGTAGTTGAGATGCTAGTAAGATTGTGTCTCAAAGTGTTGAATGATTGATATGTGTATAATCGATTTGAATTGTGTTGAGTTATTGAGTTATCAAGAAAGTAGTGGTTGAAGGGTTGCCAAACGCGACTTGGGGATCAGAGAGTTGGATGCAAAATCCGTACTAAGAGTGGTAGTATCAAATAGATTTTTGAGGACGAAAATATTCTAAGTGGGGGAGAGTTGTAACGCCCGTTAATTTAATTAATTATTTAATTAAATTAATTATGGATTAATGGTTGAAAATGTTGTTGAAATTGTTGAAGTTGCGAAATATCGAGAAATGTTGATTTAAGTTGCTAAGTTGTTATTTGGTTGATTAATATTAGAAATAATATTAATAATAACATTAGAATGGTTATAAAATTTATTTTTGAGCTTAATTATTTGGTCATATGTAGTAAAAGTGGAGTATGAAAGTTAGGCCCAATAATAATATTAATAATTATAAAGTTAAGCTAATTATAAGGAATTAGGTTAATGAACAAGTCTTGGAGTATTTTATGGTGAACGTGAGAAGCTGCAAAGTTAAGAGAAGAGGCAAAGGTTGGAAGCTACTGAGAGAGACTTTAACCGGTAGAATAGAGTGATCTTCAATCCAAGGTAATTGTGGGGTTCTGACTCTATAATGAGAATTATGATGAATAATACGGGGGAATTGGGTTGCGTAAAATCGTTGTTGTATGTGCATATTTGTTGTGGTTGGTTGTTTATGAAATTTATCATATTTCTATGGATATATATTGCTGAGAATTAAGTTGTGTTTATTTAGTTGTCATGTTGACGTGGTTCCATGTTGTTGGTTCTGGAAAATTGTATTTTTGTGAAAACTGATGTTGCTATCATTGGTGACGGACAACACAAAAATTGAGAGTTTCGAGTGGCACATATAAATGTCGTGCGGCATGTGTTGTGAATGGAGGGTGTCGACCGACACATGCTTAGGAGAGGGGGTGTGCCTAGTGGCACACCTTGGTGATGAGGGGCGTGACATGGGTGCCGACTGGCACAATGTTGAAAGAGGGAGCATACTGATCGGTAGGATGATGGTGTCGAGGGGCACATGTTGTCTCAATTTTATTTTGTTTGTTTTGTTTCTTGCTGTTGTAGTGGAGCCTTCATGTAGTAGTATTAGTATGAATTAGCAGAGACATTTTTGGTAGCAGTATATAGCAGAGTTATCCGTATGATTAATTTGTGGAAATCAATATTTAGAAGAGATGGATTTAATAAGTTGCAGAATTACTTAATTAATTATAGTAGTATCCCATTAGATTAATTTAAACCAAGTAGCTGATTTTTTGGTACCTAGCAGAGGTAATTGTTAGATTAACACTTAGTTGGTATCTAGAGAAGTAGTAGCAGCAGAGTTAATAACAATGGTGTTCCAGAAATTAAATTTGCACAAAGATGCTAAGTAGCAGAGGATGGTTCAATTAATTTAGCAGAGTAGTATATTAATAACAGATGCAGTAATTTAGCAAAGAATTACCGGTAGAAGTAATTAGTAGAAAAAATTGGTAGAAGAACAATGTAGTAACTAATAATAATTTATTAATTGGATAGCAGTGTAGTATTAAGTTGTCAGAAAACTAATAAGGAATATTAGTATAAAGTAGAAATAATGGAACGTTTAGCCGGTAATTAATTAGCAGGATTTAGTCGATTTACCCGAATAACTATACGGAACAATTGTTGTATATTTTAGTCAATACAATGTGTTGAATACTTTGCTGAAAAATATGAATTGTAGAAGGTATTAAATTGTTAGGCTTATAGCCAATGTTGTTTTATTATTGATGTTGTTGTTGGATTACTATTGTTGATGTGTTCATTGTTGTTGTTGAAATATCAAGTTGTAGGCCTATGGCCAGTGTTGAAATAATACTAAGTTGTAGGCATATGGCCAGTGTTGAATTGTTGTTAAGTTGTTGTGAATCTTTGTTGGTAATGCGAAGTTGCAGGGAATTTCAAATGATGATAAATTACCTCTATTTACTGGTAATAATGGTGATGTGGGCTTATGCCTTACGATGGATGATGATTGTTGTGAGTATGTGATAGTGCATTCATTGAGTCACATACATTTGCATACTCTATGATGGCCTGAATTGGAAAACTGCGAAGAAGGCTTATGCCTTGTTGATGCCTCTACTTATTAGAAAAAATTTAAGATGAGAGTTCTGCTCCGTTTCTAAGTTGGGAGTTCTGCTCCATTTTTAAGATGGGAGTTCTGCTCCATTTCAAAGTTGGGAGTTCTGCTCCATTTTTAAGATGGCAGTTCTGCTCCAATGGTACCACATGCATGTGCATTGTAATTGAGTCGCATGTGATGTTGCATCTTGAGTTGTGGTAAAGATAGAATAGTTTTTATCTTCGTCAGTTCGAGTCGGTGTTGTCGCTCTGATACGTAGCACTCGGGAGGGATGAACGCTTGATGTTTAGTTGTTGATTATTATTTTAGTTTTTGAATTTTTAAGGTGGTTACATGAAATAATTGTTGTCTTTAGTTGAATAAAAGATGTTAAGTGAATTGAAGTTAAGCATGTAGATTCTGCTGCTTATCAATAAAAAGTTGTTTGATTTTAAATAAATTAGGTTGTTATCGATTCATCAGAATTAAGTGTTATGTATCTGTTTTATATGCGATTAAATGAAGTTTGATTTTAAGTTGAAAATGTAGCATCCTATATATGTTGAACTCTGATTTTCTTATTATCTGTCGGCTAGAAATGGGGTGTTACATTAGTGGTATCATAGTAGGTCGGTCCGTATGACCAAGTTGTTGAGTCTGTAGAGTAGTGTGACAGTTGAATAGCGTGACAGTTGAATATTATCGATGTGTTGTGTCTTAGTACGTGACATGTGTGAAATACAATGTCGGTACTTGTTTGCTTTCCCAATCGATTGTATGAAGAAGTTGGTTTGAAGATAAGTGGAGAAGCTCGGATGTGCTTCGGTTGTAAGATGTTGGTTCAGTATGCTGTTGTTGGCGACAGTGCGAGCATTGTTGAAGTCTTGTTGTTTCCCGAATATGAAGGTGACTTGGATTCAAGATTTTGTTTGTTAATCAAGTTGGAGCATCTTGAGGGAGGACGATCAGACATTGTTGATGTTACTTCTCAAAGGATGAGGAGCAATGTAACGATTGTTGGTATATGAGTAGAGTGTAAATCCTTGATGTTTCTGAATGTGATTGTTAAATAACAAGGATAATTTTTAGAAGATGGAATTTATAAAGTTGCGATGTTTCAGCGCTACTAGTGGATTGTTAAGTTGTCGATTTGAGTAGCCCTTGCATAAGATGTCGATGTTTAAACGATGATAGAGTGATAAATTGTTGTAGACCTTGTCGTGGGATCCTTGTAAGTGATTGTAAAAGGTTGAAGTTGTTGGAATATTTTGAATCATGAGTCAGAGTCGGAAATGTGAGGAGATGAGTACGATTTCAAGAATGGTAAGTGTTTGTACTGGTACAAATAAATTTTGTTCTGATGTTATCCTAGGTGTGTAATAGTATGTCGCTGCATGACGTCGGTGTTTGCATTTTCGGATAACTTTAGAAATTCATATCTTGTGTTCCGAGTATCGGATTGGTGTTCTGTTTGAACCTATGAAAGTGTTTTCAAATACGGTAGATGCATTCCTATATGGAGAGACTCTGAAGTGGGTTATGGAACTAGAGACTTTTTGGGCATGATTGGTTATTATCACGGTTGTTCGAGACGAGGCAAAGCGTAATATATGTTGTTGGCAAATAAGTTGAGAAATGAGATGTTCGGCATTAAAAAGGATGTGAAAGTATTGGAGGAGCGCACAGAGATGCAACTTATGAAGAGAAGATGTCCTTTTAGAGGAAGATGCTTTTAAGAGGAATTAGAGCCGTGTTTATGTTGCCAAGGTAGTGGCATGTGTAAAAGAAGAATTGGAGAGGTTCTATCTCCAAAACAGTGTGGAACGGTGTTGTTGAGATTTCAATCGATATGAGACAACGAAGATGGTTGGAGTTGTTCAAAGATTATAATTTTGATTTGAATTATCATCCAGGTAAAGCTAATGTTGTGGCGGATGCTTTAAGCCAAAGGACTTTGCACCTGTTAGTAATGATGGTTAAAGGGTTGAGATTGATTGAACAGTTCAGAGATGTGAGCTTAGTTTGCAAAGTGACACCGAAGAGTGTTATGTTAGGGATGTTGAAGATCAAGAATGATTTTATGGACATTATCAAAGAAGCTCAAAAGTTAGATGTGAAATTGGTAGATTCGATGGTTGGACTCGACCAGTCTGAGAATGATAATTTCAAGTTAGATGCACAAGGTGTGTTGATATTCCATAATCGGATTTGTATTCCTGATGATGCGGAGATGAAGAAAGTAATTCTTGAGTTAGAGGATACTTAACCTTTGTGTGAGGTTGTGAGTGCAATATGGACCGTGTAATATGTTGAGTGTTGGTGTCTCATCGACAAAATCGAATAAGAGGGAAATTGTGGAAGTATTTGTAAACCTCATTAGAAATTACTGGATTATGGTGCATTAGGTGACTTGAGTACAAGTTCTAAAGGAACACTATTATAGTTTGGTAACGATGGTTTATACTCCAATATGATTGTCGGCTAACTATTGACAAATTGAGGAACTGATCACTCTTAATCTCTTGTTGATAGTAGACGAGACCTTGTTGGATGGTGTAGACTTGTCATGTTATCTTAATGGTGTGTGAAGTGATTGATGTTATATCGTGAGAATAGTCGCTCACCAGTTTGTGTGAATTAATAGAGGAATTGCTAAGAAAGAATTGAGACGTATTGAACAAGTCAGAGTGGCGAGTTATATGCGAATTAACGTTGCAAAGTGAAATATTGAGAATATCAAGTGAACAATGGTTTTATGGTGGGTATTGAGATAAGTCTGAAACTAGATTGAAACTTGCGAGCTAGATAGTTGACGGAAATTTCAACGAGGATGGTGACTTAAGGTGGATTATCAGAGTTGCACAGCTGAAGCGTGATATGGCGCAATTGCTATGCGTGTACGAATCATTAGAAGTGAAGAATTAAAACATCAGAAGCCTATGGGAATGGTGTGTCTTAATCTACATGCTTGATTTGGTGGATTGTTGATATAGAGATGTTGTGCTAGGGCACTATGTTTGCTAGTAAATATTTGTGGATTTTATAAGGATATTAATGTGGTTGTTGGTTGATGGTGAGTTGTGTGTATAATCGTTGAGTTATACAGTTAAGTTGGTGTTGCAATAATTTTTTTATCGCTATTGAGATGTTATTGTTGATTTCCATAAGTAAGGAATGATACTCCATAACATGACAAAGTTGATTATGTTGGTTGTGTTGATGTCACTATAAGAGTGATACGGTAATATGAGTAGAGTTGTTGATATTTTGTTGATAATTGACACACGGGAATGAAATTGTGTATGTGTTTTGGTGTTGAAAAGGGTGTTAAGATGATATTGCGATGATGTATATCCAAGTATAAGTGTGTTATAGTTGTTGCTACTCTAAATGTTGATATGTCAGATTATGGTGGAGTAGTTGAGATGCTAGTAAGATTGTGTCTCAAAGTGTTGAATGATTGATATGTGTATAATCGATTTGAATTGTGTTGAGTTATTGAGTTATCAAGAAAGTAGTGGTTGAAGGGTTGCCAAACGCGACTTGGGGATCAGAGAGTTGGATGCAAAATCCGTACTAAGAGTGGTAGTATCAAATAGATTTTTGAGGACGAAAATATTCTAAGTGGGGGAGAGTTGTAACGCCCGTTAATTTAATTAATTATTTAATTAAATTAATTATGGATTAATGGTTGAAAATGTTGTTGAAATTGTTGAAGTTGCGAAATATCGAGAAATGTTGATTTAAGTTGCTAAGTTGTTATTTGGTTGATTAATATTAGAAATAATATTAATAATAACATTAGAATGGTTATAAAATTTATTTTTGAGCTTAATTATTTGGTCATATGTAGTAAAAGTGGAGTATGAAAGTTAGGCCCAATAATAATATTAATAATTATAAAGTTAAGCTAATTATAAGGAATTAGGTTAATGAACAAGTCTTGGAGTATTTTGTGGTGAACGTGAGAAGCTGCAAAGTTAAGAGAAGAGGCAAAGGTTGGAAGCTAATGAGAGAGACTTTAACCGGTAGAATAGAGTGATCTTCAATCCAAGGTAATGGTGGGGTTCTGACTCTATAATGAGAATTATGATGAATAATACGGGGGAATTGGGTTGCGTAAAATCGTTGTTGTATGTGCATATTTGTTGTGGTTGGTTGTTTATGAAATTTATCATATTTCTATGGATATATATTGCTGAGAATTAAGTTGTGTTGATTTAGTTGTCATGTTGACGTGGTTCCATGTTGTTGGTTCTGGAAAATTGTATTTTTGTGAAAACTGATGTTGCTATCATTGGTGACGGACAGCACAAAAATTGAGAGTTTCGAGTGGCACATATAAATGTCGTGCGGCATGTGTTGTGAATGGAGGGTGTCGACCGACACATGCTTAGGAGAGGGGGTGTGCCTAGTGGCACACCTTGGTGATGAGGGGCGTGACATGGGTGCCGACTGGGACAATGTTGAAAGAGGGAGCATACTGATCGGCAGGATGATGGTGTCGAGGGGCACATGTTGTCTCAATTTTATTTTGTTTGTTTTGTTTCTTGCTGTTGTAGTGGAGCCTTCATGTAGTAGTATTAGTATGAATTAGCAGAGACATTTTTGGTAGCAGTATATAGCAGAGTTATCCGTATGATTAATTTGTGGAAATCAATATTTAGAAGAGATGGATTTAATAAGTTGCAGAATTACTTAATTAATTATAGTAGTATCCCATTAGATTAATTTAAACCAAGTAGCTGATTTGTTGGTACCTAGCAGAGGTAGTTGTTAGATTAACACTTAGTTGGTATCTAGAGAAGTAGTAGCAGCAGAGTTAATAACAATGGTGTTCCAGAAATTAAATTTGCACAAAGATGCTAAGTAGCAGAGGATGGTTCAATTAATTTAGCAGAGTAGTATATTAATAACAGATGCAGTAATTTAGCAAAGAATTACCGGTAGAAGTAATTAGTAGAAAAAATTGATAGAAGAACAATGTAGTAACTAATAATAATTTATTAATTGGATAGCAGTGTCGTATTAAGTTGTCAGAAAACTAATAAGGAATATTAGTATAAAGTAGAAATAATGGAACGTTTAGCCGGTAATTAATTAGCAGGATTTAGTCGATTTACCCGAATAACTATACGGAACAATTGTTGTATATTTTAGTCAATACAATGTGTTGAATACTTTGCTGAAAAATATGAATTGTAGAAGGTATTAAATTGTTAGGCTTATAGCCAATGTTGTTTTATTATTGATGTTGTTGTTGGATTACTATTGTTGATGTGTTCATTGTTGTTGTTGAAATATCAAGTTGTAGGCCTATGGCCAGTGTTGAAATAATACTAAGTTGTAGGCATATGGCCAGTGTTGAATTGTTGTTAAGTTGTTGTGAATCTTTGTTGGTAATGCGAAGTTGCAGGGAATTTCAAATGATGATAAATTACCTCTATTTACTGGTAATAATGGTGATGTGGGCTTATGCCTTACGATGGATGATGATTGTTGTGAGTATGTGATAGTGCATTCATTGAGTCACATACATTTGCATACTCTATGATGGCCTGAATTGGAAAACTGCGAAGAAGGCTTATGCCTTGTTGATGCCTCTACTTATTAGAAAAAATTTAAGATGAGAGTTCTGCTCCGTTTCTAAGTTGGGAGTTCTGCTCCATTTTTAAGATGAGAGTTATGCTCCATTTCAAAGTTGGGAGTTCTGCTCCGTTTTTAAGATGGCAGTTCTGCTCCAATGGTACCACATGCATGTGCATTGTAATTGAGTCGCATGTGATGTTGCATCTTGAGTTGTGGTAAAGATAGAATAGTTGTTATCTTCGTCAGTTCGAGTCGGTGTTGTCGCTCTGATACGTAGCACTCGGGAGGGATGAACGCTTGATGTTTAGTTGTTGATTATTATTTTAGTTTTTGAATTTTTAAGGTGGTTACATGAAATAATTGTTGTCTTTAGTTGAATAAAAGATGTTAAGTGAATTGAAGTTAAGCATGTAGATTCTGCTGCTTATCAATAAAAAGTTGTTTGATTTTAAATAAATTAGGTTGTTATCGATTCATCAGAATTAAGTGTTATGTATCTGTTTTATATGCGATTAAATGAAGTTTGATTTTAAGTTGAAAATGTAGCATCCTATATATGTTGAACTCTGATTTTCTTATTATCCGCCACGTAGAAATGGGGTGTTACAACTTATCCCTAAACCACGCCACTTCCCCATTTCCATATTGCCTATATAGAATATCAAACATCTCATGGTAGAATATATTGTAGTGATTGTGATTACCATTTGACTCATTAATTATGGTATTTAATCCATATCGAGTAGATTCGTGGTTGTTTTCCATTGCATTACGGACATCAGTAAATTCTTTTCTAACACACATCTCAAGGTTATTGATTTTAGTGTTTAGATGCTCCTGGACCGAACGTGACCGAGCATCCTGAGTTGCTTCAAATGTATCCCACCTGAGAGAGTTCTCTTGATGGTGCAGTTGCTGTTGAAGGCGTGTATTTTCAAGCATAGTGACAATTTTCGGGTTGTCTGTTATACCCCAAAATTTACCCTTTTCACGTTGGCTTATGTTTCATTATCACATACATATATGCATATCATTAACCTTATTATCGTAGGATCAAGGCATTTCTATAAGGCATTGACTACTCATCGGAGGTGTTCAAAGCTTTATACAGGTAATCCAGTCAGTGAATGAGCGATTTCTTACCATGAATAGTTCATGTGTATTCTATCATGTCTTGAGTGGTAGAGGGATGCCAGAGGTTTCGTTTGATTCGGGACAGTTCAAGCTGAAAGTTCGTTTCGATGCGGCAAATTTCAGAATTTTATAACTCCAGGCTAGGGTATCATTGTGAGCTGAAATTTGATCACTAGGTTTGTATTCCTATTATCTTCACTTTTCGTATTCGGGCCGGGAGCCAATTATGCGCTGAAGACGGTCAAATAATTTTGTTACTAAGTTTTCGAGTTACCGATCAACAGTATTTCTGGCGTTCAAAAATTTATAACTCCGATTTGGTATACTGTCTTGAGGTGGTTCTTTCGTCATTAAATCCGTCTTCTTGTCCTCTTCAACTTTCGTGTTCGGGCCGAAGGCTAATTCTCGAAGGAAGGTCTCCGAATACGTGAATCCATTAGAGTTAAACATTGGAAAATATAGATAAAAAACTGGTTGAACCGTCGCCTCAGGCGCACTGAAAAATTCATAACTCCCGGATGGAGAATCTTATGAGCATGATTCTAGTGCCCAGAATTCCATCTTGACGTCCTCTTGATGCTGTCTTTTATGGCCAAGAGCTGATTCTACAAGGAAAGTAGCGGGAATTTTGAGTTTCTGAAGAGATATTTGAGTTGAACCGGAATTTAGTCGAATTGATTTCCGATATTCAAAAATTCATAACTCGCTCAATTTTTACGTATCATGACGAGTTCAGCGCCAAAATTTCAAAATTTGAATTGGCTACATTTTCTCAGCAGATTCCAAGTTCGAACATGTTATACCCCAATTTGTGTCCCTAAGATCCCTCGTCACATCATATACATCTCATGCATATCATCGATTCCATGGTTACATGATCAAAAGAGGCTCTTGGAATTAGGGTTTTTCCCTATGAATTGAGGTTTCTACCTTACTCAAAGTTTATTCAACTGGTGCTCTCATCATTCTTGGTATAAAACTAGGGTTTTGGATCACAAGCATCATATACATCTTCACTAGCAGGGTTCCTCGAGATATAAGGTCGTCTTCATCAGAATTTCTCCGAGAAAAAAGTTCTTTAGGGTTTACCATGTGCTCAAGATTTCATCATCGAGAATGTTCTGAAGCCATGGTTTTGATTCCTCTTAGTACCTCAAGTCATCTCCTCATCAGCGTGCATCTAGAGCCAAAGAATTATGGTTTTCTTCTATGTCATGCCTGAGCATTGGTGTTGGTTGAAATAATGATTCTTATTTTTACTTGGTTTTCTCATCAAGGCTACAAGGATCATCATCCTATCCTCATTGAAAAATTGTCATCAACATTTAGGGTCTCTCCTAATAGCTTTCTCTTTCCTTTCAAGAAGTTTTGAGGATTTAATCAAGAGATTTATTTCTTGTGACATTACTTGTCAATTGATTAAGGATTGCCTTAAGTTTTCATCAAGTCAAGATATGTCTTGTTAGTTGGGCTATGGGTGAGGAGCTCATTTATCTCGTATTTTCAAAAGGAACTTGGTTGCTTCTGGAAATTTGTGATTCAATTTGAGACTAGGTTTCGTTTGTCAGATGACATGTATTTGTTTCATGCACTCATGGAATATTGATGCTAGAATTCACACGTACTATGGTGCATATTTTATTCTCGAATTAATTCAAACTAGATTGAACAGTTCATGTGGTTTTCATCATTTCAAGCATTATTCAAGATTACAGTAGTTTTGAATCATCGTCCATGAACAAAGTTAATTAAACATGCTGGATCTTTAAACTACAAAATATTACTTCCAATTTTCTTGGAAACTATGAAGTTTAATTCATGTGTTGCAAATAATGATACTGCGTGTTTGTTTTGGTGCAGAGAAATATATAAAGTGGTAGGTTTGTGATTTAAATAATGATATTTCAAGCTCATAATCTCAAGGGATCATTGTTTCATATGAATTCATTTTCAAGCTGTCAAAAAAGTACAATCAAAATCGATCCAAGTCACTAAAAGTTCAAGTTACATACAAAGCTATATCTCGTTACAAAAATTCCAAGGACAAGTATATAGAAATTACATTAGGAAAGCTACATAAAATTTGTGATCTTAATATCTATTAACCCTAATCTTCAAGCTTCATGCATGATGCCTTGTGCTTTAAAACTTCTTCATCCGTGTACAGTGGCATTCCACAGAAAATGTGCGCCAAAATCTCTCTCAAGTAGTCATGTTCAAAACCGTGTCCAAACTGGCTTATAACATCCTGCACACATCAATAAAAAAACCTGCTTTGCCCGAAGAACTGGAGGCTAACAGAAGAAGATCAGAACAAATGAATAGCTCTGCACAAAATACAAGCCAGACCTCAATTCAAAATTCACTAAAAAATGCAAAGAGGAAAAAATGAATCAGGAAAATAAAATGTATCAACAAATAACTCATAGACTTTGAGAGCAAGAGTTAACAGGAAAATTCATAACCAAGCTGAGATAAATAGAAGTCAGGGAGGGAGAGTGAAACTCAAAAAAATAAATCAGAAATAACTATAACAAGTTTAACTGATTTTTCAACTAAATTCATAATTGTCATAACAGAATTGCCAAACTAACTGCAAAATCCATAACATAAAATCACAAGGCAAAACAGATTGAGTCCCTATGATTCATTGCTCTAAGGGATGCTGAGAGTTAAGGGCTCAGATTTGTTCACCTGTACCAACTTTAACTGCTATATATCAGAATTTTCTTCAAAATATTGGGAGAGGATTCATTACGCAGAAAACAGAGAAGAATCACCAAAAACTCACCAAGAAATATTCAGAAAAAACTTCACTGCACTCTCTCTGAAAATTACGCAGATTCTTAAATCTTGCATCATCATATTCATTCACCAACATCTCTAATCTTCCTCTTCATCGTCACCATTCTGGTTCTATAGCCTCAGCCTTCTCGCACCTTATCCACCTTCTACTTCAGTATTCTGCGTCGACCTTCAACAGTCGTTCATAATTCGAAGAGAAATCATCAACACACAAAAGCAAATCGTAAATAAGAATTAACAAGAAGCAATGCGATAGTAGTGAGCTGTTTCCGCCGCCGAAGACGCATCGGACGAACTCCACTGGTGAGTCTTGATTTTCTCTCTTTCTTTTTAGCATCCTGTCGTTCCATATGTGTTCATATAATTGATACGAAGATGAGAAGCGAGTTTGAATCTGAAACTGAGAAGGATTGATACGGAGATGAGAAGCAAGTTTAAATCTGAAATTGAGAAGGATTGATCCAAAGATGAGCGGCGGAAGGTTGAATCGGAGATGAGATGAAAGAAAGGAAACTTGAAATAAAAAAGAGATGAAGATGTGTGAGCGGAGCTTGAAGAGGGTGGAGAATCGAAGGTTGAGCGCCACTACTGTTGACGAGATGAAGATGTTGGAGGAAGGAGAGATACGAGGTAAGGGAGATGAGAGGTAATATTGAGTCGATGAATGGTGGTAGCGATGAATGATCAGAGGAAGAGAAGAGCCACCGCGCTGTTTATTCGTGTCGGAGAAGAAGAAAGCGGCTGCAGCGCTTTGAGAGATGGAAGGTTCTGAGTCTGAAAGAAGCTCAATGGACACTTTTCTTAACCGTAATTCCCTTCTCAACTTACATCGTTCCCTTTAAATTTTCATTTATTTTGTTCAGCCATTTTTTATAATAAAAAATGATAATAGCTGATTAAAGAATTGCTGGATTGTTCATGGGATCTGGACTGATCTAGGTCCATTACACGTTTTTTGCAACTTGGATTAGTTTGTGAACAAAAAGCAGCCTTGGCCCATCCGCATACTTTTTTCTGGTATAGTTTGATGGCTGATAAAAAAATGAAGAGATTTGATGATTTGGTAATAGGGTTGAAGAGTTGAATTTCAGTTGGGAGAAAGAAGAGAGTGTTTGGTGAGTTTTGAAATGAATGTATTGAATCCTAGGGTATTAAGTGAAAGAATTTTCACAATTTCAAGTGAAGGAGTCGACACATAACTTCGAGGGAGTCGACTCAATTTGGACAGAGGGCTTTGGCACTTGGAGATTTACGGAGGAGTCAACCCATAAACTGGAGGATTCGACTCCTACTGAATCAAAACATAAAATGAGTCTAAAATCATGAGTGAGTCGACCCATAACAACGAGGGAGTCGAATCCTTCTGAGTGAATTTTGAAAAATACAAATTTTTATGAAAAATGTGTAGACTCATGCTAGTTTGGATATGACCCAAGTTGTCTAAAAGTGAAATACACAAAAAATCTTGACATACAAGACTATAAGGTTTTGGATAGACACACACATTGGAAATTGTCAATTTTATGCAAAAATAAATGTTGATTTCGTGTAATAAAGATAAATAACAAACACTACCAACAAAGCAAAACCAATTAATTCAATTTGAATAATATACTTTATGAAACGCACAGGATGAAGTGCAAAAGAGTAAAACATAACGTCACTATAAGCATATAGATTGAAAACACACATGGGTTGTCAAAGAAATTTTTGGAAGTGAACAGTTATGGGATTGCATCATACATCAACCACATCACATAAACACAAAATCAAATTGCAAGTGATATAGATAAAAAAATGCATGAAATAAAATCTTACTAGCAAAGACATAAGTGAAACGATATTACCTCCCCATACAAAAGACAAAGAAAAGGACTTACAAAACGAGGAACTTTCAAACGAAAGGTGAAATAGCTGTAAGGAATGCCATAAAACTTGTATACTTCAACGTATCAAACTCATTTATCTTTGCCAAAGTTCCCATTTATGGGCATTGATTTATCAAGAGACTTTGCATCAATCATTTTTAATAGTGCATTGTTTGTCACATAAATAACCCTTCTTAGAGCAATCTTAAAGAGTGTGTCCAACTTGGATTGATGTCTCCAAGAGCATTGTCGATTTGATACCATTTTCACATTTAGGACCATCTTTCTCCTCCTCAAGTTTCACCATTTTAGGCTGATCAGTTCCTTCTTTGGTGTCTTTGAGTATGTATTCTTAAGATATACATGCATCATGAAAATAAATACCTTTCTTGACTTTTCTAAGACAAACTTTATTACAAACGATAAACACAGACTTTTCAATAATAAGTAACAATACATGTAGTAGTAGAAGAGGGATTTACCTATATTACCTTTACAAAGTATGGCACTCTTGTTTTTTCTTTATAGGTTACAAACCCCTTCGTCATTGTCGCAAAGTCAATGAATAAGGGAAATGTTATCCATATCATGCCTTGAACATCCACTATTAAGAACCTATATTCTTTCCATGGATCCAAGATATTTATCCTACAAAATCAATTAAGAGTGTTAGGTACCTAATTTTAATTGGGTCCTTGAGGGTGAGTGGAAATTATCTTGCATTTAGGCTACCATTGAAAAGCACCTTTAGGAACAAGAAATCTCCTAGATTTCCATTTTGGAATGGAGTGACCTTTCTTGAAGCAGTAGTGACAAGACAAATGATGGTGAGAGGAAATTTTTCTATTTGATTCTTTTTCAACAAAATAATACTTTTTGTATAGAGGATTTAAATCCTTTTTAAATTTTATAGGATCAATAGGAAAAGTAATCTTTGGTTCTAAAGCCTCGTTCAATTTGGTTTTTAGAGATATTACCTCTTTTTTCCAAATATGACATGTTTCACAACCAAACCAAGAAGGCTTCTCACCATCATTTTTATCTTTTGTAATATTTAACATGGATTGCTTAAGAGCTTCCATTTATTTTCAGTTTCTAAAACTTTAGCTTCAAGGTATGAAAACAATTCTTTTATTTGGAGCTAACCTCTTAAAAGCATCTATGACTTCACCATGTAGATTTTCAAAAGCAACTTGCAATTCAGAATAAGACATATTATCAAAAGATTCATGTTTAGGGTAACTCACTTTCTTTTTCTTTTGATGAGTCATGAGGAAAAGGTTTGTCATCCTACCATCATTAATTGAGTGTTTTCTTCTAGGTTTGCTAGAACTCTTCTTCTTATAATAAGCCGAGAGTTAAAAAAATTGGCAATTCATCATCATCACTTAGCTATAATCACTAGAGGATTCATCATCACTTTCTCAAGCAATGTAAGCTCTTCTAGGATTACTAGACTTCTTGTTTTGATCCTTTTCCTTATCTTTTTTAATGAATAGACAATTCGGTTTATAGTGACCGACCCTTCACAATTATAGCATGAACTCCTTGATTTTTATTTGTTATTCTCATATTTTCTTAAGGGAATCCTTGATTGCGGTAACCTTTAGTTTCCAATCCCTATTAAGACATCTCAACAATTTGTTAGTAGCAATTTCATTAGATATTGGCTATCCTAGTGCATTCAAGCGGTTTACAAGACGAGAGAACCTCTTTTGCATATCGGTAATGGTTTCACCATGCTTCATATGATAGAGTTCAAACTCTTGATTTAAAGTATTGGCCCTAACTTGTTTGACTTTATTGGTTCCCTCATGGGAACTTGCAATGCATCCCACACAACTCTAGAAGTTGTACAATGAGAAACACAATAATATTCATCGACACCTAAAGCAGATACGACAAATCCTTGCTTTCCAATCATACGATCATAATTTCTCCTCATTCACGTCCCATTGTGCTTCTGATTTAGGTATAGGAGCGCCGACCTTATTGGTCATAGTAATTTGAAAAGTCCATCTTAGATAGCTTTTCACACTTTCCTTTCTTCGTAATTAAGATGGATATACATACAATCTTTCCAATAATCATAGTTTTTACCATTGAAAATATGCACTCTATTATACACCCCTTTTGGTTCTAATCCATTATCTAAAAAGTAATTTCAAAGCAGGGAATGAACCGGAGCTCGTGATACCACTTGTTAGACGATAAGCTATGATCTATAAGGGGGTTGAATAGACCGCAAATGAAATTTTCAAATTAAAATTCTGTTTTAAAATGTTTTAAACTATGGCGCACAAAAACAAACCCGAATTGACAATCTTCTATCTGAACCGTTGTCGAAAATACCAGATATGCGTTAAACTAATGGAACTAGTTTACGTATGATGACAAAAACAACCAATAAATTTCCAGCAAACCAACGTTGAATAAACCACACTGTAGAAATCAATTTCCAATGAAAAAATCGACAAAAATTAACTAAGGCAATTCGTCGAACACTTGAAGTGAAATCAACACAAAACCAATTATTTTATTTTGTTGATGTTAAAAACCAATTACAATCGCAAGGATTGTAATCAAATCAACAAAATAGTTTATGGTATTAACCTAAGAGATTATCTCGATGTATCGATCACACAATAGAAGTTTTCACAATTTGCAATAAAACGTAAAGTAGAGAGTAAGAGAGAAAGAGAGTGATACAAGGATTTGTTTAGGCAGTTCCCTAATCGGCCTCGCTATATGTATGTCTACCCCCAATTTTGTTTGGAATTGAGATAATGAAAATTAACTTTTGCAAAATGTTAATACAAGAGAATAAGTAGAAATCCAACAAGAAAAACCCTATGTATGTTGTTGATTTTATCTTCTTCTCTCCCATTAATCATGAGCTCAATCAAGTGAGCCTAATGCTTACAATTTGATCCTCCGTATCATGTTACTCCTTTGCAAGAACCCTCGTTCTTCAAAGACTTCACTCGATTGAATCCAAATCATGAACGTATCGTGACCCCAAGATTTACCAATTTGATCCTTCGCCATGCTTTAGTTCTTCGATCGACCCACTGTTCTTCAAAGCTTTCACTCTGCTGAATCTAAATTTCATAATCTTGTCCAAAACCTTCAAATTTCTAATTGATCTTGATGAAAAACCCCACCTTGGTTTTCTTATTTGAAACCTCCGAAGAATTCTCAAACCAATCGATTACAATTAACCCTAATTGGACGTTATCAAGCTATCTCTAGATGGGACCTAAACAAAAAAATATTATGTGTAACTTGTTTGTGTGTATGCATAGAGAAAGTATGAAGATGGTGAGAAATTTCTTTGTATATTTGTGGTTTCGTGTTTTAGAAAAGATGCATGAATTACTATATATATTTGTAAGTGTGTGAATGAACGAGACAAAGAAAATATGGTTGCAAAATGACAAATTTGGACAATTTGATCATTAGGAGTCGACCCATTGGGAGTGGGATTCGACTCCTAAGGGCAAGGGAGTCGACCCACACAGCCTGGGAGTCGACTCCAATTAGACATAATTAATTTTTGAAAATAAATTTCAGTAGGAGTAGAGACATACACATGGGAGTCGACTCCTTCGTGTAATGTATCGAATCCAAATGACCAGGGAGTCGACTCATTTTTAACTGAGGGTTCATTTTTAAAAAAGCTTCAAAGGGAGCCGACTCCTAACATGGGGGAGTCGACTCCAAACTTAATTTTTCAGCAAAATGCATATTTTTGAAGTGTTTGACTCACCCAATAGCTTTTGACACGATCCCTATGTGTCCTAACATGAAAATGTAACCTAGACATAGAGAGATAACATCCAATGTACAAATACTATATATTTCCTAGTTTTGACATCATTCAAAACATCTAAGAAAAGGATATTGCACTCACACATTCTGCTTCGTAATAATTTCTTGACATGTGTATACTTGGTTCACCAACCAAGTAATTCTCATCACATAATCGTTATTGTCTCCTTTTCCTCCATTTGAATTAATTTGAGTTGACGTTTGCGAGTTTGTAACCTCACCACCTTCGCCTTGTCAGCCCCTGCATATTCCTTTTCCAAAATTTCCAGCGCCTTCTTTGACTATTCGCAATCACTAATATTCTCAAAGTTATCACCATCCACATATTGATAGATCAAAACAACATTTTGTAATCTTTCTTCATCTTTTCATTATGTGTTTCTCAACGTGCATCTGTTACACCTCTGACAAGAGGACTTACCCTGTTCTTGATCACTTCAAGAATATCTTGGTAGCCAAACAATACTTTCATTAATTTGCACTAATTATCATAATTCTTCATATCAAAGATTGATAGGTTTGTGGGATTCTTTCATTCGAGACAGAATTCATGTTGCACACTAGGTGTTTAGTGGAACGAACCACACTCTTGATGCTAAATGTTGGAACTCAGAATCACTTGATTTGTGAAAATGGAGGGTTTGAACATGAAGACTGAGAGAGAGATAGAGGAGAATTAGAGAGAGATTATTGAGGGTGTGAATATTTTCATTAACATTGATTAGGGTGCCTCCAAGACATTTATACAAACATTACAAGTTGATTGGAACATAAGTTACACCATTCAATTAATAGAAAAACTAAATTCTCGTACCTGTAACCGGTTACACTAAACCTGTAATCGATTACAATTATTACATAAATAAGTTCAATATAGTAGTAATCGATTACACTCAAGATAACTTGCTCGCTCACTCAATTGTAATTTATTACACTCTTCATATTAACCGATTACATCACTTGAATTATCAATTTTCACTTGACAAAATTTAGTGCTTGAAATGAAAAAAATAGTACAATACACTTAAATCTTTAGATGACAAGCATATAATAATAATACATAGCTTTCAAAATCTTTCTCATCAAAGTTGTGATGCACAGTTGGTATGCAGTGGCTGATCTTGTCTAAATAATTAGATAAAGCGGTACGTACTAATTAAAATATTATAATTAAAATCTACAAAAATTATATATAATATATATTTTTATTATGTTTAACTAAAAAATGCACAATTAAAGTACTTATATATTAAACACTCAAAACTTAGTTTTTAAACAACATTAATAACATAAAGTTACTAATTAATTGAATTAAAATTGATATTTTATATCAAATTTTAAAACTTCTAGAAGTTATTAGTTATTTTTGTACAAGAAGATATAAAGTGTTATTTTCATTTATATTAAAAGGAATAAAAAATTGCCACCAAATTGATCTAACCTGATCAAACTTGGACCGTCACGGCTGGCTCCGAGCTGAAGTTTTGAACGAAGTGGGGGTACCTGCAAGGCACTCCGATGCTGAAGTAAGTAAGAGCACGAGCAGGCAAGAGTATGAGTATGGGTAAAAGAATGAATACCTGACCCTCTGGGAACATAGGGTATTTATAGCCCCCAACGCTGGGCCAAGGTTCCTTCATTGGGCCGGACAGGTTTGGCCCAATGGAGGAACTGTCAGGTTCTACGTGTGTAGTGGGGATCCGCACGTGGTCCCCTTCCTGGATGTTCTGCGTGAAGTACGGACGGACGAGGACGCGGTCTTTTCGGGATCCAGGTGATGGTGTAGTGGACAGAGTCTGCCCTAGGAGGAGTCCTCGAGCTGAGGTCGAGCAGGATAGCATGAAGTCGAGGATGTCGCACTGGCATAGAGTGTCGGGCACGGCTGTGGCCCTTGGTCGGCGTGATTCCTTGCAAGACCGTTTGGATTGGGCCTTCACCATTGTTTTTGGGCCAACCCGGCCCAGTCCAGAACAGGAGCCCCCCAAGTCGTGGTTCCTGTAGTAGGAGCCATGACTTGATCTTAGGTCGCCTGCGCCACGGGGTCCTGTTCCCGGCTAAAAGATGTAGTTCCCGCGGCTTGCTCGAGGAGTTTTCCCTGTGTCGGGCCCATGAGATAATTCTGCTCGAGGAGCGCTCGGGGACTCTCGACGAGCGGCGTTTGTTGAGCACATGAGGCATCTCTTGGGAACCGTGCCGCCACCCTACTGACGATAGGGTCATCATTGCCTAGGGGAGCTACACGTCGAGGAGGGAAGTTCAGTGGTTCCCCGGGGTGACGTTTCGTATTCCACGTCATCACTATAAATAGGGTCCTTGGGCCCCAAAACGTGTTTTTCCTATTTGCGCCTCTCCTCTTTCCTCTGTTTCTGTTGTTGCTGTTCTTCCCAGATATTCATAGGACCGCCGCGATCTCCGTCGCTGATTCCTTTTCTCCGTCGTCACATTTCCTTCTTGATTCCAAGTAAGTGTCTTGTCTCCTTTGTTTTTCCTCTGTGATGCATGATTTTTCATTGTTTTTAGACGCTTAGAGACTGTACGCTTGGGATTATCCCCGGTATATTCGTGTTTAGCTCGACAAATCCATGTTTATGCCCGGCAAACGCATGTTTGCATCCGGCAAATGCATAGTTTAGGTATTTAACTATCAGTGCTGCCAGGGATCTTTATGATTCGGGGCGCCTAATTCATGGTGGCGCCCGGTGAACTCATGGCTCTAGTTTTGAGACGCATGATATCGCTCGCCACGTTCATAGTCTAGGTCGACATATTCGTGAGTGGTCGAGACGTTGACCCACTTAGGCGATCTGTAGGGAGACTTGTCGTGGTATCTAGGAGTCGGGGAGGTGACTTCTCTTTTTGTTTCGAGACACCAACTTTTTTAGTCGCGCGTGGAGTGATATGGCTTGTCGCGCTCTTCATTCCGTCTTCCATGGCGAGCGTACGGATTTGCTCCCCAATTGACCGGTTTCCTGTGCTTTGTAGGTAACCATGGCCGACGAACCGTGTTCCTCGGGGCGCGCTGAGGTGGAAGACCAAAGTGCCGAGGAAAATATAAATTTGGTTGATACCATTGAGGACCCTTTGCTGGCATGGGTGGGCGCCGAGCCCAGGGGGATAGCTTCGGCCTACAGTCGACGTAGTCGAAGTGCATACACCATCCTCGAGAAGGGCAGTGGCCAACCTGGTTTCCAGAAGAACTTCGTCGTCTCGCGACCAACTTTCACCGCACGGATCTGCTCGGAGTTCCCTGAGTATGGATTCCCCATGTATGAAATTGCCTTCAAGGACCTTGGATTACAACTGCCCTTCAGCGATTTTCAGGTCGGGGTCTTCACCCATCTGGAGCTGGCTCTGTCGTAGCTTCACCCAAATTCGCTCGCTTTCATCCGGGCGTTCGAGCTAACTTGTCGGTTTCTAAGGATTGGGGCGACCATACCCCTTTTCTTCAGAGTCTTCCACTTACAGCGCCAGTCCCGGGGAGGTAGGCATAGCTGGGTTTCCTTGAAGCAGTCGAAGAGACTGTTCAGAATGTACATGGATTTCGTCCGGGGCTTTAAAGACAAGTGGTACATTGTGAGGCCGGTTACCACAACGGGTTTAGAATCTGTATACGAGGAAGAAACAGTCGTGACCGACGACCACGGGGAAGCCCTGCTAGACGAAGAGGGACGCCCGATGTTAGGGCGCGTGGCCAAATTTCCCTAGCATTGGACCTCGAGGCACTACGAGCATGGCACCGGGTACTACCACACGTCCGCGGGTGAGATGAGCCCCGAAGACGAGAAGGCTTATGGTACTCTATGTCGGTATGTCGACAGTTTCTTCCCCGCCAGATGGGCCACGAGGGAGGGGAAGTATATTCTTGACGAAGAAGGTTATCCGACCTTCGAGGCCCGACCGATTGACACGAAGGCACTTGTGGAATTCCAGTCCTTCGGGCAGGCCGTGAGTCTTCTAGGTCATTATTGTTTTATCTTGTTTGAATTTCTTCACTTGTTACTTGTTCGCTTATTTACTCGTCACTAACCCGGGTTCTTTCATGCAGGTCTGATGGTCGGACGAAGGGAGAGGCTCTTGAAGTTGTCTTGTGACAAGAAGGTTAATAAGAGGGTGGTGAGAGCTCCTCAGGCGACGAGGATGGGCCCGCCATCTAGCCCGGGCACTTCTCAGGCGACGAGGGTGGACTCGCCACCTAGCTCAGGAGTTGCTTCGGGAGGGATCCCGGACGTCCAAGAGGTCGAGCCACACATCGACCTGATACAAAGGAAGAGGAATCAGGTGGAGAGCCAACCGGATGTTGGCGAGGACTCTAGTGCGGTGAGGTCCTTCGGGCTGCCCCTTGTTTTAAAGAGGAGGGTTTCTTCGAGGGATTTCCCTTGTCCGTGAGTGCTGATGAAGCCGAGGTTATCCGGCGGATGAGCAGAGAGAGTCGGAGAAAGCACCTGGCCACCAATATGGTCGGATTGGTCAAGATGGCCGAGATGGCCGTTGTGCTGGCCGAGGAGGGGGAAGACTCTGACCGTATCAAGGAGCTGGAACAGGAGAAAGCTGCCCTCACCTCGAGTTCACGAAAGTTGAAGGCTGCTCTGGAACGCTCCGAGGAGATGTTCCACGAGTAAGCCGAGCTGCTGGCGGCGGAGACAGAGTTGTTGGCTCTAGAGAAAGAGAATTCGGGGAGGCTGGCCGAGGAGAGGGACCATTTCCGTGAGGACCGGGAACGTCTGGAAATTGACAACGGGCGCCTCACCAGAGAGGTCGAGGAATTAAAGGCCGCCATGCTCCCTGCCGAGGATGAGTCGGAGGAGACGGCTCCTTTGCGGAGTCGGTCGGAACTGGTCGCTCGTATTCAACTCCTCGAGGTGGACTGTGTCGGTGCTATGGCGGATGGCTTTGAAGCCGCGGTCAGCCAGCTTTCTCTGTTGAATCCTGGTCTGAACACTGAAGGAGTGGGCTACATGTCCCAGATCATTGATGGTCAGGTCGTGCCTCCGCCCGAGTCTCCTGTTGTCGGTGGTGATAGCTCTGGGGAAGCTGAGTTGTGAGATTCTGATAGAGCTTGCGCGCCTTTGTTGATGTTTGTTTTGGGCTTGCGTGCCCGTTCATATTTTTTGGGCCTGCGCGCCCGTTCTTTGTATTTCCTGAACATCGTCGGCCTTCTTGGTCGGTTTATATCTATTTGCTTTGTTGCCTACGGGCATTTTGAATGAATGTTTGTTTCAATTTTTTGATTGTTTGCCCGTGTCCGTGTTTAATATTTTTATGCTGAAATTGGCCTAAGTTATGGGCCCGAGTCGTGCCCGTACGGGGTTGTGACTTTGTTGGCAAATTTGCCTAAGTCCTTTGTTTGTGCCTATGCTCGGCTTCTTCTCGGTGGCCAGATTCGCCTAAGTGGTGACCTCGAGGGGAGAGACTTCTTTTTTGACCCTTTTAGATGGCCCGACGTTCTTCGAGATTTGTCGGGCGTGCGGAGTGAAGCCGCTTGGTCGGGTATACGACCCGGATCAAGGTTATTTACCCACGGCGTGAACTGCCCATCGCGAGCTGGGTGTTCTGCCCTACAGGTACTTCGACGGTGGAGCTCGATAGAGGTGTCCACGTCGGGCACTATCGTTTGTTCTTGGCTGTTGGACGATGTTATGCGGTTTGGACGTAGGTCGGGCCTGTACCTCGGCCTCTCTACGGGGTCGGACGTTTCTCCTCGTTGACTGGGCGCGGGAGTCGACAGTCGAGGGTCCTCGGTGTTGGTGGTTTTTAACTATAGTACTGCTTTAGCTTAGCAGCGTTCCAGGGTCGTGGTAGTGGCTCTCCGTCTAGTTGCTCGAGGTAGTACGCCCCGGTACCAGTGGTGCCGTGGACGCGATAAGGCCCTTCCCAGTTCGCGGCCAGCTTCCCTTCGCGGGAGTCTT
The DNA here is from genome assembly GCA_948472305.1 of Vicia faba. NCBI lineage: Eukaryota > Viridiplantae > Streptophyta > Magnoliopsida > Fabales > Fabaceae > Vicia > Vicia faba. Next base: position 145,219,778 of record OX451738.1, read on the forward strand.
TCTGGTTCCTTCGTAATACCAGGCTTCCGATTTCGAACTCGCGCTTAATGACCTTGTCGTTGTGGCGCAGAGCCACTCGTTGTTTTAGGGTGGCTTCGCGGAGGGCCGCCCCGGATCGGATTTCCTCGACTAGGTCGAGCTCGTCCCTGAGTGCCTCGTTGTTCATTTCTTCGTCGAGGGGATTCTCTGTCCGTCTGGAAGGTTTCATGATTTCTACCGGGATAACGGCCTCGGTGCCGTATGTTAGTCGGAATGGGGTCTCGCCGGTCGTTGAGTGGGGCGTGGTGCGGTATGCCCACAAGACGCTATGCAGCTCCTCGACCCATCCCTCTTTGATTCGCCGAGTCGGCATTTGAGTCCCCGGAGGATGACTCTGTTCGCAGCTTCAGCTTGCCCGTTGGTTTGAGGATGCTCGACCGAAGTGAAGTGTTGTTTCGTTCCTAGTCTGGTGACGAAGTCTTGGAACCCGTGGTCGGTGAATTGGGTGCCGTTGTCGGTCACCAGTGCCCTCGGGATTCCGAACCTGGCGAGGATGTTTCTCTTGTAGAAACAGAGGATGTTGTGCGAGGTGATCTTCGCGAGGGCCTCGGCTTCTATCCATTTCGTGAAGTAATCCACGGCCACGATGAGGAATTTATTTTGGTAAGTCCCCTGTACGAAGGGTCCGAGGATGTCCATACCCCACCATGCGAACGGCCATGGGGACGACAATATGCTCAGTTCGTGAGGGGGGGGCGAGGTGCATGTCACCGTGCTTCTGGCACTTGTCACACTTCTTAACGTGTTCCTTGGCGTCCTGCTGCATCATCGGCCAGTAATATCCCGCTCGAAGAGCTTTCCTCGCCAAGGACTTACCGCCCATGTGCTGGGCGTTAATCCCTTCGTGTATCTCCCGCAGTACCTCGGGGACCGTGGATTCGTCGATGCATTTTAGGAGGGGGATGGAGAATCCCCTGCGATACAGTTTGTGCTCGAGCACCACGTAGGAGCATGCTCGCCGCTTGGTGACGGTCGCATCGGTCTGGTTCGACAGGAGTTCGCCCTTCGTCAAGAAATTGTAAACCGGGGTCATCCAGGACGAGGCATCCCCTATGGCGTGGACCTCGACTGGCGTCGAGGATCTTTCGATACTCGGGTGTGCTAGGGATTCTTGGATGACGGATTTGTTCCCGCCCTTCTTTCTCGTGCTCGTGAGTTTGGACAATATGTCTGCCCTCGTGTTTTGCTCGCGGGGAACATGTGAAATTTCCGCCCGTACAAACTTTGTCATGTATTTTTTGACTAAGTTCAAGTATTCGACGAGGTTGTCGTTTTTGGCTTGGTAACTCCCCTGGACTTGGGAGGCGACGAGTTGGGAGTCGGTGTAGATCCGTACCTCGCGGGCTCCCAGGTCCTCAGCTAGTCTCAGTCCTGGAAGCAGGGCTTCGTACTCTGCTTGGTTGTTTGACGTCGGGAAGGAAAGAGCTAAGGAGTGTTCGATCACTACGCCTTCCTCGTTCTCCAAAAGGATTCCTGCTCCACTTTCGGACGAGCTGGATGCCCCGTCAACAAAGATGGTCCACTTGTGTTCCTTCCCCGCGGGTGGGTCATGAGTGGTCATTTCCGCGACAAAGTCGGCCAAGGCCTGTGCTTTCAGGGCTTTCCTACTCTCATACTAAATGTCGAATTCAGAGAGTTCCAAGGACCATTTCAACATTCTGCCCGCCATATTGGGTTGACCCAGAAGTTGCCTCACCGGTTGGTCAGTTCGCACGATGATTGTGTGGGCCAGAAAATAGTGTCTGAGCCTCCTCGCCGCGTTGACGAGGGCTAGAGCCACCTTTTCTATCTGTTGGTATCTGCTTTCGGGTCCTTGCAGGGCTTTGCTCGTGAAGTAGACGGGTTTTTGTCCGTCGGTGGTCTCGTAGACGAGAGCTGCGCTGATGGCTTCGTTCGAGACGGCCAAGTACAAGAATAGTGGCTCCTCGTCGGCTGGTTGAGATAGTACGGGTGGTTGAGATAGACTTTGCTTTAGGTGGCGCAGCGCCTGTTCGCACTCCTCGTTCCATTCGAAGGCTGCTTCCTTACGAAGGAGTTTGAAGAAGGGGAGGGCGTGCTGAGCGGACCTCGCGACGAAGCGGGACAATGATGTGAGCATGCCGTTCATGATTTGTATTGACTTCTTCGACGTTGGTGTCGGGAGGTCGGAGAACGCCCGACATTTGTCGGGGTTGGCTTCAATTCCTCGTTCTGTTAGGTAGAATCCGAGGAATTTTCCTGCCTTGACTCCGAACGTACATTTCTCGGGGTTGAATCTCATTTTACATTGTCTTGCTTGGGCAAAGACCGTCTTGAGGTGTGTCGCGTGGTCGGTGTCTGCTCGGGATTTGACGATCATGTCGTCCATATACACCTCGAGCATGTCGCCAATCTGTTTGTGGAAAACCTTGTTCATCATGCGCTGGTAAGTTGCCCTGGCATTTTTCAGTCCAAAGGGTATTACGTTGTAGTAATAGTTGCCCGAGCTGGTCATGAAAGCCGTGCAGTGTTTGTCGCTCATGGCCATCGGGATTTGGTTATAACCCGAGTAGGCATCCATGAACGACAATGTTTTGTAGCCGACCGAGTTGTCGACCAGCATGTCTATGTTAGGCAAAGGGAAAGCATCTTTCGGGCAAGCCCGGTTGAGATCGGTATAGTCAACACACATCCTCCATTTTCCATTATTATTTTTAACGAGTACAACGTTTGACAGCCAGGTGGAATACCGGGCTTCAGAAATAAAATTTGCCTATAGGAGGTCTTTTACAGCTTTTTCAGCAGCCTCCGTTTTTTCTGGAGACTGCCTACGTCTATGTTGTACTACGGCCCTAGCGGCGGGGTCTATGGCGAGGTGGTGACAGGCGACCTCAGGGTCGAGTCCGGGCATCTCCGCGGCGCTCCAGGCGAACAAGTCGGCATTCTCACGCAAGCAGACCTTGATTTGCTTCCTTGCCAGGTCGGGGAGATCTTTGCCAATCTTCACTCCTTTGGTCGGGTCTGTACCGAGGGGGACGAGCTCAAAATCCCCGTCCGGTATTGGTCGGAGTGGAATTTTCTCTTCGTTGAGAGGTTCGCCCTGATCGAAACGAGTGTCCAGAGCTATAGAGTCGACCTTTGGTGGAGCTTTCTGGGCTTCTTCCTTGACGGACTCTTGCTTGTCGGGCTCCTGTCGTGTCTTTTTGGCGGGCCTTGTCCCTACGTCAACAGTATCGCGTCCCTTAGATGCGGCGTTGAAACACCTCCGAGCAGTGGCCAGGTCTCCTTGGATAGTAGCTACCCGTGCCCTTTTGGTGTAGAATTTCATCTTTAGGTGGACGGTCGAGGGCACCGCTGTTAGTTCTGCCAGTGTTGGTCTCCCCAAGATGCAGTTGTACAGAGACGGGCAGTCGATGACGAGGAAGCGTACTTTGACATGTCTTGTCGCCGTTCCTTCACCGAATGTAACCAGGAGCTCGACATACCCCCAAGGCTTGGAGGTCGAGCCGTTGAAACCTTGTAAGTCCGACCCTACATACGACGAGAGATGTGAGTCGTCCAGCTGTAGAGTTCGGAATAGTTGGATGTACATCACGTTGATGGAACTCCCTTCGTCGACGAGGATGCGATGCACATCGAAATTGGCTATTCTTGCCCTTATCAGTAAGGGGATGACCGCGTTTGGGGCTCCGCCGGGGAGCTCTTCTAGGTAGAAGGTGATGGGCTCTGACCTGCCCTTCACCCTTTCGAACATCACTGTTTGCGGGGGCGCCGCGTCGACCAGCTCGTCCAGCTTCCTCTTAGCTGAATTAATGGTCAAGTCGTTGAACCCGCCGCCGTTGATGACCATGGCGGAGGGGAAATATTCCCACCTGCTGTGCGTTGTGAGCGGCTCCTGCAGGTGCTCGGGGATGTCGAAGTCCTCGGGCCTGGTCACGGAGAAGGCGGTCTGGATGGGGACCAACTCGTCAGATGGTCGGGCATCCTCCTCCGGCTCCCTTGTCTCCTGGGCGTCACGACGGGGAGCGTCGCTTCGCCGGTATTATGCGAGCCTCCTTCCCTTGATGAGGGTTTCGATGGCGTCCTTGAGGTGGACGCAATCCTCCGTCAGATGACCATGGCTCCTGTGGTACTGACAATATTTGTTTTTGTCTGCTCCAGGCTTGGCGGGAGCAGGTCGGGGACGTTTGACACCGCCGTCCTTGAAGTCAGTGCTGGCGCACTCCGCCAGAATGCGCTCGCGGGAGGCTGTGAGCGGAGTGTACTCGGTGAAACGCCCCGAGGGTCCTCTTTGTTCTCGGACTTCCCGGGGTCTGTCTTCTTTTCTTTTCTCCCCGGTTCGACGAGGAGGAGGAGCTTCTTGGCGCGAGTTGCTGTTGGACCCGTGAGTCCTGGGGTCTTGGGCTCTGTTGGCCGCTTCCCTCTCCTCGTAGTCCATGTACGCCCGAGCTTTTTCGAGGAGGGCATCGAATGTCCTGGGTGGTTCGATGCCCACGGCTTTTCTAAATTCCGTGTCGGGGAGGAGCCCCCTCTCCAGCAGATACCTCTTCATATGGTCCGCGCAGGGGACCTGTATAGCTTCCCGATTGAAGCGATTGATGAACTCCCTCAAGGTTTCATCCTGCCTTTGGATGATGGCCTCGAGAGCCGCCTCGGTCTTTGGATGCCGCCGAGAAGCTGTGAATGAACTGATGAACTGGTTCTTCAGGTTTCGCCACGAGGTGATTGAGCCCGGGGTAAGTCCTTTGTACCAGTCCATTGCCGCCTTCCTGAGAGTCGTGGGGAATAGTCGGCATTTGATGGGGCCCCCGACATTGTGGTAATGCAGCATAGCCTCGAACCCATCTATATGGTCGACCGGGTCCGCGACTCCATCGTACTCCTTCAAGTGCGGGGGTTTCTCCATGCCCGGGGGGATGGGTGCTTCCATGATAGCTTGCGACAGGGGACCGCGGGGGTCGTCCTCGTTGCTCCTCTCCGGAGACAGAGATGGGGACCTGTAATACTGTCGGGCACGACGGTCCTGGTCGTGCTGAGTCTCTCTCGAGCGTGATGCTCGTTGGTTGAATCTTACACGCCCGTCCCCAGAGTGCCTTCTTTCTTGTCTCGCCGGGTCGCGGCTGGGCCCTCCGGCTTGGATGATGGGTTGCCTCTCCAAATGGGACCGCTTCCCCCGTGGTTAGGGTGACTGGCTTCGAGAGGTTTCTCTGTAATGTCCCCGCGGGGGAGACGGGAGTCGGACTTCAGTCACTCGAGGAGGTGGAGTATGGGGCCTCCGATGCCTCCTCGGGGGTCTTCGGTCGTCTTCAAGCGCCTTTAGTCTTTCCCCTCGGGCGAAGATGAGATAGTTTGTTTGATTGATCGCTGCGAACAACGCTTGAGTTGTGGCATCCGCCCCGGCGGGGACGGGGACTTCCTGGAACCGGGCAGCCCGGTAGTTCGCGAGAGTTGCCTCGTCTTCTTCGAGTGGCGGAGGGACCGAGGAAGACGACGCAGTAGCTCTGTCGCGGTAGGTTGAAGGTCCGGGGACAGTTGACGCAGGGATGGTGTTGTGATCGGGGTTGCCGGCGTTGTCAAGGTGTCCGTTTTTGTCCGCGGGGCCGTTGTTGGTGTTGACGACACAGACGTTCTGTTCATCGCGGGCTTGGTCAGCCATGACAGCGGTAGTTGAGTTTGAGCTTTGGTCTTTGAGTTTTGCAAGACGGGGAAGCTAGTTTCCCACAGACGGCGCCACTGATCTAACCTGATCAGACTTGGACCGTCACGGCTGGCTCTGAGCTGAAGTTTTGAACGAGGTGGGGGGGTACCTGCAAGGCACTCCGATGCTGAAGTAAGTAAGAGCACGAGCAGGCAAGAGTATGAGTATGGGTAAAAGAATGAATACCTGACCCTCTGGGAACAGAGGATATTTATAGCCCCCAGCGCTGGGCCAAGGTTCCTTCATTGGGCCGGGCAGGTTTGGCCCAATGGAGGAACTGCCAGGTTCTACGTGTGTAGTGGGGACCCGCACGTGGTCCCTTTCCTGGATGTTCTGCGTGAAGTACGGACGGACGAGGACGCGGTCTTTTCGGGATCCAGGTGATGATGTAGTGGACAGAGTCTGTCCTAGGAGGAGTGCTCGAGCTGAGGTCGAGCAGGATAGCATGAAGTCGAGGATGTCGCACTAGCATAGAGTGTCGGGCACGGCTGTGGCCCTTGGTCGGCGTGATTCCTTGCAAGACCGTTTGGATTGGGCCTTCACCATTGTTTTTGGGCCAGCCCGGCCCAGTCCAGAACACAAATGACCATAAAAACGTAAAACGTAAAAATAAATAAATACACGATAATAAAGTTTAAGTCGATTATTAATAAATAAAAAGACTACAAATTAAAAGAGAAGAAAAAACAATACTTTTTCTTTAAAATCAAACAAGTCTTATTTTTTAAATTAAAGAAAACAAGTCTTTATAGAAAAAAAATACTTTTAAATTTTTTATTTTATTTTAAGTGATATTAGTCTATTAGCCCAAGAATGTTGGGTAATAAAATTTAGGCCCATTATTAAAATCTAACTCTAGTTATCACTCTACTTCAATCAACAGTTAAATATTCTATCTTGTTTGTGTTTTTGGCATTTGGTTTTTATTTTAGAAATTTCTTTGTATATCTTTTAGGGAGTAGAAAAAATTCTTAAAAATATGAAAATATCTTTTAAAGATGTATCTCAAAACGCACTCTAAATCAATGTGTTTCGAAGATGCATCTTCGAATGCACCCAAAAACAAATTTTGAGAAGAATTCAGAAATGCACTTCCGAAAATATCCTGTTTCAAGCCAAACGTTAAATTTAAACATTCAGGTATATTTTCAGAGATGTATTTCTGAAAGTATGCAACTTATACCACCTTGTTGCATGGACTATTTCATTCTCTTCAACTCATTTCATAACCAAAATCCTCTGAAAAACTCAATCCATTGTCAATCGATTTTTCGTCTCCAAACCAAGTTTCAAGTGTTCTATCATGTCATATGACAGGGTGTGTATCGATCTCACGAGATATGATTTTTCATAGACATTTTTCCCACTACGGGGTCGCCCACCTCAAGACCTGTCTGACTGCATCATCTGTATTGGGTACCTTAGATCGGTCCATTTTGTTCAGGTTTATTTTAAATCGAGATGTCCTATTTCGACTACGTCAGTGCAATGGACGACACATTCTGCAAAAAAGGCAGAAACTTGGTCGAATCATTTTTTGAAAAGGATGACCGGATTCACCAAGTTGTCGGAACTTGAGAGAGAATCAAATAGGGAGAACTATAAGAAAGAATCAGTTTTAGGTTTAAGCGGTAACCATTCATTCAGTATATTTTAGAATATAATCGAACCATTTTTTGTATGTATTGTCGTGCACAATATAATCGAATCATTTTGGAATGTATCTATAAGATTCAATATATATATATATATATATATATATATATATATATATATATATATATATATATATATATATATATATATATATATATATATATATATATATATATATATATATATATATATATATATATATATATATATATATATATATATATATATATATATATATATATATATATATATATATATATATATATATATATATATATATATATATATATATATATATATCAACATTTTACCAATTTATACATTTTACCGATTAAATTGTGAATTTATCTTAGAATGGTATTAATTCTGTCAAGATAGAGTTCTGTCTCTACATAATTCAGAAAAACATTTCCGAAAGTTAAAATAAAAAACAGGAAACGTTTCAAAAGTGTACTTTCGAAAATACCCTATTTTTGTTAAAAAATAAGGGGTTGTTTCAGAAGTATATTTCCGAAACATGCCCTGACATAGGATAAGAATTCTTGGGACCAAATTGCTCTAAATCTTCTATAAATTGGGTGTCTAAACAATTTCTTCAACATCATACACTACAAATTAGACATCACAAACCACAAATCAGATATGAAACAAACATATCCTCATCTTTCTTTTGTTTACTTCAACGGTGCGACGCCACCACTTCAATTTAGGTTATGCGATGACATGCCTCTCGCCGAGCTCATTACCATACTCAACTCTCTCTTGCAATATCCAGAAAATCTGAGGGTAGTCAAGCTCTAGTATCGTTCACCATCACTTGACACTGAAGGAAATGTCAAGTTTACCAAGTTTGAGCTGAAGACGAATGACAATTTAAAGGTTATGTGGAGTACTTTTCACAAATACTCTATCAAGGGTCCGATTGAATTAGATGTAAAGATTTAGATATCTAGTGAATATGTTATGAAAATGTTGCGACGTCCTTAGTTACCCGTTTATAACAATATGTAATATTAAATTTATGTTTCAATATCTATGTAATTTCGACTTTCAATGTTAAATTTATGATATTGTTTATGTAATATCTATGTAATATCAATGTTTCAATATCTATGTTATATTATGTTTCAAGGTCAATGTATCAATGTTTATGTTCTAGAAATTATTTTGTGTTTATCTTTGGAAATACATCTCCAAATTCAACCTAAAAAATGATATTTCGTAACTTCGCTAATACATTTCCGAAATCACCCAAAAAAAATGAACTCTGATGCGTTTAGAAATACATCTCTAAATTATAGGATAAAAATAAAATTTCGTCAGAGGTGATTAAAAAAGAGTAAAGACGGGGAAAGAAATCTCATTTTATTTTTCTACTTTACTTTCTTCTTCATGGCATACTACCTATTTCTCACGACATTACAATATTGTGTTTTACGGCTTTTGTCGCATAAGCTTTGAGCAATTTTGACCTTACTTCTCTCTCCAGTATTATATATAATAAAGCCTTAAAAATTTTGGGGGTGCCACTGCACCTCTCAATTCTTTAATTGATCCCCCATTGCTGGTGTGTGAGTGAGACAAAAGCCTTTTTTCAACACAGAGAGTGCCCTGTGTTCGAAACCTACTTCCAGTGGCCCATATTTTATTTTGATACTTATAATTAATTTAATTAAGACATTGATAAATAATTTAAACAATTAACTTTCAATTCAAAAATAATAAATGATTTAAAAATTAATAAGTATTTGATTTAGGCACTTAATTTTTAAAATTATAAATATAGCAATTTCATTATTTATAATAATAATAAATAATTCTAAATAACATGAAGATTGAATTATGCTTCTTAAGAAATGGCAATCATCATTTCACCTTCTATGTCATAAAAAATGACACTAAAATGACGTGGGAACTAAAACCTCAAAAATAATAAAATGAAGGGGGAAAAACCAGATTTATAAATGATTTAAAAATTAATGCTTATTTGATTTAGGCACTTAATTTTTTTAAATTATAAATATAATAATAATAATAATAATAATAATAATTATTATAATAAATAAGTATAAAATAACATGAAAATTGAATTAAGAAATGACAATCATCATTTCACCTATCAAGTCATAAAAAATGATGTGGGAATTAAAAAGTCCTCACAATAACAAAATGAAGGGACTAAAAACTAGATTTTAAAAGTAGAGAATCAAAATTAAAAATAAAATAAAATAGAGGGATCAAAATTATAATTAAATATAAAATTTAAGTATTATAATCAATTGATAATTTTTTTCTAGAATATTTCAATTCAATCATCATTTACACTTTAATAACCCTTATTTTGAAAGTGGACAATTCTACCACCTTTAAAGAGTTGAGATCGATAAGTCTTTATTGTTGGAAATCCACCAAAATCTATGATGAATTTTTATCAATGTTGATGAACAAGATTGTTATTACCACACAATGGTGATGCAAATTGTGAAAGAAAAAAGAGAAGATAATGATTTTTCTGGAGAGTTTCTCTCTGCCTACAAACTGTGGAGAACTTCTTTATTCACTTGCAACTGTAAATTCTATGAATACAACTTGATTACAAAAATAAGGGTTACTCCCACTATTTATAAATTTAGTTTAACTTGCTCTCTAAGTCAAAGCCCAAAACTAAAAAAGCCCAAAATACCTATTTTGGATCTAAATCAAATATATCTATTTTAGATCTAAATCAAATCTATCTATTTTAGATCTAAATCAAATATGTTTGTAATAATATGCTTCCACACATTGATGGACTAATTCGACACACCTTGTGTCGAGCAACAAACTGCTTTCGATACAAGGAATTATACTTTTAACATCATCTAATTCATTGTGTTTAAGCTATCTATATTCATTATAGCTCTTAAGCTTCTGAATACTTCGACCTACACTCCCTTCGTCATGATGTCTGCAATCTGATTCGCAGTTCTGCAGTGTTCCAAGTTCATCTTCCCATCTTCTACCTGCTCTTGAAGATAATGGAACCTCAACTCGATGTGCTTGCTTTGACCATGTACTACCGAATTCTTTGCCAGATTGATAGCTGACATGTTGTCGATCTTCATGGTAATTGCTCCATGATCTTTCTCTATAATCTCTTTGACCAAGTTCACCATCCATGTTGCTTGACATGCACAAAGAAAAGTATCTATGTACTCTACTTCGCATGATGATAACGCCACTACTGGTTCCTTTCTCGAACTTCAAGAAACTGGTGCACCACCTAGCATAAACATATATCCTGCTGTGAATTTTCGATCCTTAGAATTACTACACCAACTTGAGTCAGTTTACCCCACTAACTTGCATTCTTTTCCTTTATCAGTTGTAGGAAATAAAATGCCATAATCAAGAGTTCCTTTTAGATATCTCAATATCCTCTTCGCCGCTACTAGGTGTGATACCTTTAGCTTCTACATGAATCTACTCGCCATACCTACACAGTATAAGTCAGACCTTGTGTGACAAAGGTATCTTAATGACGCAATAAGTCTTATGTATTGGGTTGGGTCGGCATTATCTTCTTTTGAATCTTTCGACATTTGCAACCTTGGTTTAGCAGGTGTTGATGTCGAGTTGCATTCTTTCATCTCAAATCTCTTGAGAATTTCACTTGCATATCTTCTTTGATGCATCATCAAACCTCTACTACTCTTGTAGAATTCGATGCCAAAGAAATATGAAATGTCACCTAGATCATACATATCGAATTCCTTGTTGAGACCACCTTTGAAGTCTTCGATCTCACTTTTACAGCTACCTGTTATCGACAAATCATCGACATAAAGACATAGTATAAGAAATTCACTATTGCTTCTTCTTACATATACTCCATGTTCAGTCGTGCACTTCACAAATTCCTTCTCCCTTAGAAATCTATCTATCTTCTTATTCCAAGCTCTTGGAGCTGGCTTCAATCCATACAGGACTTTATGTAGCCTGTACACCTTTCTCTCTTCGCCATGCTTCACAAATCCAACAGGTTGTGCAGCATAAACTTATTCGTCTAACTGTCCATTCAGGAATACACACTTCACGTCCATCTGACATATGTGCCAACTATTCATTTCTATTAGACCAACAACCAACCTGATTGTTTTGATCCTAGCCACAGGTGCAAATACTTCATCAAATTCGATTCCTTCCTTCTGAAGAAATCCTTTCACCGCGAGTCTTGCTTTGTGTCGAGTTATTTCCCCTTTGGGATTCATCTTCACTTTGTATACCCACTTGACATTAATTTCCTTCTCTCCTTGAGGCAATTCGACAAGTGACCAAGTGTTGTTGTCTTTGATTGACTTCACTTCTTTATTCATTGCTTTCACCCACTTTGAATCTTTCAATGCTTTAGTTGCATTGATAAGTTCGACATCTATATAGAAAGCATAATGTACAAGATCATATTCATCATTAACTACATCATCTGATGTAATCATAGAGTCTTGCAACCTTGCAGGCATGTATCTTATTCTCTGAGATCTGCTTGTACCTGGTTGATCTATAACTTCCTCTTCTCAAACTTCTCTCTCAACTTGAGTTTCTGGTTCTTCAAGTAAGATTCTTAGTGAATCTTTCTTGACATTTTCAGTCCAATCCCATTCCTTAAGCTCATCTATGATCACGTCCCTGCTAATCACAACTTGTTTGTTCATTGGGTCGAACAACTTGTAACCTCCTGTCGAATGATATCCAACTAGGATCATTTGACTCGACTTGTCATCAAGTTTTCTTCTCAACTGATCTGGCACATGTCTATGTGCAATAGATCTAAATACCTTCAGATGACTCACGCTAGGCTTCACACCAGACCAACATTCTTCTGGCCTAATTCATTCTAGCTTCTTCGTCGCACATCTGTTCAATATGTATGTTGCAGTCGACACAGCTTCACCTTAAAACTCTTTAGGTAAATGCTTACCTTTCAACATACTTCTCACCATATTCATGATGGTTTGATTCTTCCTATCTGCAATTCCATTCTACTGTAGAGTGTAGGGTGACACCACCTCATGCTCAATCCCTTCTTTTTCACATAATTTGTCTAAGTCTTTCGACACATACTCTCCACCACCATCAGTTCTCAAAACTTTGAGCTTTCGACCACTTTGCCTTTCGACCATAGACTTAAACTTGGCAAATACCTCGATCACTTCACTTTTCTTCTTGATCAGGTAAGTCCATAGTTTTCAACTGAAATCATCTAAGAATGTAACAAAGTATTTGTTAGCTCCCATCGAATCCACCTGAATTGGTCCACATACATCAGAGTATATGACTTTGAGAATAGCCTTCAACCTGCTTCCTGCATCCTTGCTGAAGCTATTCTTGTGTTGCTTCTCCTGCACACATTCCTCACACACTTTGTTTGGAATGTCAATTTTTGGTAGTCCTGAAACCATATGTCTTCTTTTCAAATCTCTGATGTCTCTGAAGTTGATATGAACTAGTCGATAGTGCCATATCCATTCATCTCTGCTAGCTGTAGTCGAAAGGCACTTGTGCTCCATCACATTAAGTTTAATCTTGAAGGTTCTATTTTGAGACATGGGAGCCTTCAAAATTAACCTTCCATTTTCATGGACGACTCTCATCATTTTGTCTTTGACCAACACTCTGTAATTATTTTCGACCAACTACCCTATATTGAGAAAATTTCTCTTCATACCTGGTATGTACAACACATTGGAAATTACTGACCTTCTACCATCTTTCCTCATAATCATAACATCACCAATACCTTCAGCTTCTAGGGTATTGTCATTTGCGAATTTCAGTGTTCTTTATTGAGGGTTTTATGTCGATAAACCAATCTTTCCTTCCAGACATGTGTGATGAGCATCCTGAATCTAAGTACCATTGATCTTTTAATTTCTCTTCATCTTTTGGTGTAACCATCAACAACATCTTTTCTTCTTCTTCTTCATACTTTGCGAACTTCACATCACTTTCTTGATTCTTTCACTTTCTAGACAATCACTAGAATAGTGACCATACTTCTGACAATTAAAGCACTGAATGTGACTCTTGTCAGGTTTTCCACCACCACCTCTTCCTCTATTTGCAACACCACCTCTTTGGCTGCCTTGGTATGGTCTTCTCCGATTCAAAAAAATTTCTTCGTGTTGGTTTCCTCTACCAGTTGAATTGTTGTAGTCTCCTCTACTTTTGTTGTTGAAACATTTTCCTTTGCCTTTCTTGTCTCTAGCTGATTACGCCTGCAAAGCCACATCACTCTTCGACTTTTCTGTAACTCTTTCATTTATTCTTTGTTCATGAGATTCAAGCGTCCCATGAAACTCTTCCTTCAACAAAGTTGACATGTCCTTCGAATCTTCTATGGCAACTACCACATGATCAAACTTCAGAGCCAAAGATTTCAAGATCTTCGAAACAACTGCTCTTGTCGTTAACATCTCTCCATAAATCTTGATTTGATTCACTAGTTTCGTAAGCCTAATGAAGAAATCAGATATGCTTTTTCTATCTTCCATCTGAAGTAATTCATATGTTCTTTTGTGAGTTTGTAACCTCGCATCTTTCACCTTTTCCTCACCTTTAAAAGATTTCTTAAGAATCTCCCAGGCTTCTTTTGCAGATTCTACATCACAAACCTTTTCGAAATTGTCTAGGCTGACACATTGATGAATTATAAAGAGAGCTTTATAATTCTTCTTCTTTAATTCATTGTATTCCTCCTCTTCTTTTTCTGAAGCGTCTTCATCATGTGGTTCTAATCCATATTTTACAAGTTCTCAAAGACCTTGAAAACATAATATAACCTTTATCTATTTGAATCAATTGTCATAGTTACCACCTTTAAGAATCATAAGATTTGATGAAAAATTTCCACTTGTATAATTCATCTCCATTGATTTTCTTCTTCTTCCCTTGATTGCTCAACCGGAGCTCTTGATACCAGATGTTGGAAATCCACCAAAATCTATGATGAATTTCTATCAATCTTGATGAACAAGATTGTTATTACCACATAATGAGGATGAAAATTATGAAAGAAATAAATATAAGACAATGATTTTCTACAGAGTTTCTCTCTGTCCACAAACTGTTGAGATCTTCTTTCTTCACTTGCAACTGCAAATTCTATGAATACAACTTGATTACAAAAATAGGGGTTACTCCCACTATTTATAGATTTAGGTTAACTTTCTTTCTTAGGAAAAGCCCAAAACTAGAAAAACCCATCTAAATCAAATCTATCTATATCAGACCTAAATCATATGTGTGTAACAATCTGCTTCTATACTTTGATAGACTAATTTGACACACTTTATGTCGAGCAACATACTGCTTTTGGCACAAGGAAATATACTTTCAATATTTATAATTTAGTGTACAAGATCATTAACTATATTCTAGTTAATCGTCTTCCCCCTTTTCTTGAGACATAAATTATCCCATATCAATGCAGTTTTTAATCAGGTAGGGAAACCACTTATAAAGCTACTATTTTGTAGGAAATTGTCTAATAAATACTCAAAAAGAAGAATAAAGAATGTGATGTGGCCTTCAAGCCGGATATGAAAAATGCTTTTGACTAGTTAATTGAGAGTTCCTCATAAACTACCTATTGACTTTAGATTTCCTCAAATCATCATTCATATCATTATGCACTTTATCACTTCCTCATCATATCATTATGCATTTTATCGCCTCCCAGTCTTTGTCCATTTTTTGGAACGTGAATAAAATTCCTTCCTCCAAGCCTTCCTGTGACCTTCATCAAGAGGATCCTTTATCTCCTTCCATATTTCTTATCTGCATATAAAAATTCTTTATTATCACCATTGATTTTGTTCTTAGTGGCTCTTGTAGTCCTATTTTCATCTTTAGCTACATACTTCGCCTCTCCCACCTTCTCTTTGTTGATGACGTTCTCTTATTTGCAAGGCAAAGAAGTATCAAATCAAAAATAATGGTACCCTTTTTGAAAAATTTAGTTGTGTTTAGATTTAAAGATAAATCTTGCTAAGTTTTGGGTTTTCTACGCCTCCGCCATCTATAAAATAATCACTCAAATAGCTACAATCTAAAGTGTTTGTATAATAACCTCTTTGAACAAACATTTTGGCTCCCATTAAGCATACATGACACAATTGATCGTATGGCTTTATTTGGAAAGAATTCAGAAATGCACTTCTGAAAATACCTTGTTTCAAGCCAAACGATAAATTTAAACATTCAGGTATATTTCTGGAGATGTATTTCTGAAAGTATGTGTGATACGATGGCAGAACTGACTATTAATACTGATTTTGCGTTTGTATTCACAAATATTGCAGTAAGCAAGAGTCACCACCGACTTTTCTTTTATCCCACAAAGGAAAGGGTGAAAAGAACATAAAAAGACCTTTTTCGAGAGTTTCTTAGGTACTTGCTCATTTTTTAAAATTGCTTTCGTGTTTGTGTGTTTTTTAAAAGTTTTTGTTTGCTTTATGATAACTCTCCTATCAGTCCTCAAGAGTGTGATAAAGCATTTTTTAAAAGAGTTTTGAAAGTGTGGTGTGAAAATAAATTAGATTTGAGCAAGTACTTAACAACTACCTACCTACTCGAAAAAGGCGTTCTTTTTCTCCTTTCCTTTAGATAGTGATATCCTACTATTAGTGAGTAGGTATCCCTATCGTTGGATGTTGAGGGAGTATCGTAAGGGACATTTATGGTCATTGAAGGCAACATGTAGAGATACCTTGGCAGTTCGGAGGGACTGTCATCATATATTCGTAGGCAACATTGAGGGACAAGATCATTTCTCGTAGGCAACTCGAGGGACATTAAGGGACTATGATCTTTATGATGACTTTGAACTGAAGGATCTTTGCTAAGGTATCCCTACATTTGAGGCACCTGACCATTTCCGAAGGCAACCAAAATACGAGATACCCTAGGAGTGCAAGTGTGCAATAGTATGCTTTTTTCAGATATTTTTATCTTGATGTTAATGATCTATGATTGATTGATTAGTTCTTGCCATACACGCCTAACTTACTAGCAATTTATATACAGACATATAATATAGTGCAGAAAATAAATTGTAGGAAGTAAAAACTCCTAAGCTATTACATGGCCCCGGAGCAGTTACAGTTATATCTGACTGAAAATGTAAGTGCGAAAATTAAAAATCCTAATTAGGCTATTACAAACCGGGCACAGTTACATAATTAAGAAATAATCGCATGAAAAATAATAACGCGCAAAAATTAAAACGGGAGTAGGTTTGAAACCCTAAAATCTAACTTCTTAATGAAAATATTTTTTTTTGGAATTTTATGAAAAAAAATTAAGATTTAACCTAATTTCTAATTAATTTTAAATTAAAGAAATCAAGTTAAAATTTAATTAAATTAATTTGCAAGAATTAATTTTAATAAAAAAAGTCTTATTTTTTTATGATTTTTTCTGATTTTATGATCTTAAAAAAATTTAAAATATAAACTAATTAAAAAAGAAAATAAATAAGAAAAAGTATATTGGCCTGAGGTGAGAAACCTAAATTGGGGGGTGCATCACTGAATTTTGCTAAGGGCCCAGATCTGTTGGCCCATAAAGCGTGTGATCCAGTGTTGTTACATCTGGAAGGTTCACCATGGGGCTGCGCCCAGTAGCACCGGATCTGGAGGATGAATGATCCAATGGCCGAGCGTGAGGGTGCAAGATGGTTGTCTTAGGAAGCCACGCACTGGAATCTATAGGAAATGTCAAGAAAATAGAAAAATGTTGGACCTAGGATCGAACCTGTAACACCCTCTAAAACCCCGCATATAATTTTCGCAAATATTAAAAATTATAAACTCAGAGTACATGTAATAATCGAGGAATGCTACAATTCTCTTTTAATAGAATAAATTCCTGTCATGCATAATTTTAGTGGTAACTCATACATGTCTACACAGCGGAATAATTTATTTAATAAAATCAAATGTTATAATATTTTCCAAAATCATCAGGGATTAACACCTGGAAAAGTCAACGTCATATTATAACAATTAAAAGAAAATAAACGAGTCTGACTAAAGCAGCTCGACAACCAAACGTTCCCGGAGTTACAACTATCAGAGCATGACCCGGACATACTAAAACGAAACTAAACTAGACACGATAAGCCTTCGCCAAGCACCTGAGCGAAGCTCCTCAATCTGAAATATGCAACAGTAAGGGTGAGCTTCTCAAATATACATTTGGTTATACATTCATAACAATCAATTCACGAAATCATAAGCATCACCCAATAATTAGCATATTTCATAGTTTACAAAAACCTTTGCAATTCATACAACCATAATATATTGCTTTTCATTTTGCACATAATCATCAAACATCGTCAGCCATTTAGCAATTATACGTGCATACAACAATCAAATACAACATTGGAAAAACCATCCATTCATGTCATATTCAAGTAATGTAACACACCCATGCATGTGGTACCACTTTACCGCCCCATTAAATCTCGGGTCACGGATAACTCACCGTTCCATTATATCGCGGACACGGCTACCACCTCAACGTTCCATTAAATCGCGGACACGTATATTGGCCACCATGTTAATTCCACACAATGGGAATTAACAAATGCAACATGATATGTAAGTATGTAACACTCAGCATACTATGAACATCGATCAACATATCATGCACATCAACAATATCAAACATAACATGATATGAATAGCATGTAACCACTCAGCATACTATTTAAACATCAATCATATCAAGTTACGGATAGCATGTAATCACTCCGCATACTATCTAAACATCAATCAATCACATCAAATTATATCATAGTTCATGCTCGATAACATTATCCAAAAGCATGGCAATAAAAATCCAACATCAAAACACTGAAACCAAAATTCAGAAAAATCATCACAGCAGAGCAACACGGGTGCCCGTGTTGTGCAACACGGCCCGTGTTGTGCAGCACGTCCAGAAAAACGCACATTTTATTTTTATCAGTACAGGGGATCTGACACGGGTGCCCGTGTTGTGCAACACGGCCCGTGTCGTGCAACCAGAGCACACCATCTCCCAACACAGAAGAGCAACACGGGCACCCGTGTTGTGCAACACGGCCCGTGTTGCTGAGCGCGTAACAGGATTTTCCTGAACCTGCAGCAGCTCAGAAACAGCAGTCCAAACGCGGGAAAACGCCCGCCAAACGCGTAATTCGGTACCTAACGACATCAGGTTTGTACAATTCACAACAACACCACCATATCCAAAATACCAACAATCATTATAGTAACCTTAACCGGGGATTAACCGTCCCTTTGGGGAAATCTACTGACACTGCGGTTATCCCTATAACTTCCAAGGTAAATTCACGATCATTAGATATACTCCCAATTCACCATTTGGGACCTAAAATTCCTAATCGATTCATGACAATTGGGAACCTGACCCTTTTCTAACAAGGTTCAATCCTAAGGGTATCGATTCCTATTAACATCTAACAATTGGGGTTTTTCCCTACGATTACCCAAATCAACCGTACATAAACCCATAAACAAAGGTAAATCGAGTAATAGCCCCCCTTACCTTATCAATTAGCAGCTTTGAGTTCTTGAGCGATGTTCTTCGTTCTCCGTTCTTCAGAGCTCTATTTTCCCAAATTCCAACTTCTGTTCTTACGTGAAAACCAAAAATGAGAAAATGGCCTAAGTCCCAGACATAACTTTATTTCTCTGCACCCCCACTCTTTACTAACAACATCTAAGCCCAATAACATAAAAATCCCAATATTCCTTATTTCTTTTATTTTCCTCAAATACTCCAAAATAAATAATTCTTTTTATTTTATTAATTCTAATAAAATAAATTCCCAAATTTAAATAAATCAATTAATTGAAAACGGGGTGTTACAACTCTCCCCCACTAAAAGAGTTTTCGTCCTCGAAAACATACCTTAGACGAACAGCTCCGGATAAGCCTCTTTCATCTGGCTCTCCAGCTCCCAGGTGATATTTCCATCTGCTGGACCTCCCCAAGCAACCTTCACTAATGCTATCTCTTTACCTCTTAGCTGTTTCATTTCCCGATCTTCTATCCTCATAGGCAATGTTTCTACTGTCAGGTTATCTCTCACCTGTACATCATCTATTTGGATTACATGAGATGGGTCTGGAATGTATCTCCTCAACTGAGAAACATGAAAAACATCGTGCAAATTCGCAAGTCTCGGAGGTAAAGCAATGCGATAAGCAACTTCTCCAACTCTTTCCGTAATCTGAAACGGACCAATAAAACGCGGAGTCAACTTCTTAGATTTCAACGCTCGACCAATACCTGTCATCGGAGTAACTCTCATAAACACATGATCTCCAGCACTGAATTCTAAATTCTTTCTCCTCTTATCATGATAACTTTTCTGACGACTCTGAGAAGCTCTCATCTTCTCTTGAATCAATTTGATCTTTTCAGTAGTCTGCTGAACAATCTCTGGCCCAACTACCGAACTCTCTCCAGATTCATACCAACACAAAGGTGTTCTACACCGTCTACCATACAATGCCTCGAACGGAGCCATACCAATACTCGAATGGTAACTATTGTTATAAGTAAACTCAATCAATGGCAAATAGCTATCCCAAGCTCCACCTTTCTCTAAAACACAAGCACGCAATAAATCTTCCAACGATTGAATCGTCCTCTCCGTCTGTCCATCAGTCTGAGGATGGTAAGCTGAACTCAATCTCAACTTAGTACCCAAAGCCTTCTGCAATCCTTCCCAAAATTTCGAAGTGAACCTCGGATCTCTATCTGACACAATACTAGAAGGAACTCCATGCAAACTCACTATTTTCTCAATATACAACCGTGCCAATCTCTCCATCGAGTAATCCATTCGCACCGGTATAAAATGAGCAGACTTAGTCAACCTGTCCACAACGACCCATATCGCTTCACAATTCATAGGAGTCCTTGGCAACCCAGATACGAAATCCATAGAAATACTATCCCACTTCCATTCTGGAATAAACATCGGTTGCATAAACCCAGACGGCTTTTGATGCTCAATCTTCGATTTCTGACAGATTAAACATGCATACACAAATTCAGCTATTTCCTTTTTCATTCTCGGCCACCAAAACAATTTCTTCAAATCATGATACATTTTCGTGGCACCCGGATGAATGCTCATCCCACTGCGATGTCCTTCCTCTAATATACTTTTCTTGATTTCTGCGACATCAGGAACACAAACTCTATCGCCAAATCTCATAACATCATTTTCATCAATCCTAAACTCACCACCTTGACCTTGGTTGATCAATGTCAGTTTATCAACTAAATTAACATCGGATTTCTGCCCGACCCTGATCTCTTCTAGAATACCACTAGTAAGTTTCAACATACCCAAACGAACACACTTCGGAGTACTTTCACAAACCAAACTCAAATCTCGGAATTGCTCAATTAAATCCAATTCACGAACCATCATCATAGACATATGCAAGGATTTCCTGCTCAAAGCATCTGCAACTACATTTGCCTTACCAGGATGGTAATTCAAACCAAAATCATAATCTTTGAGGAATTCTAACCACCTTCTTTGCCTCATATTGAGCTCTTTCTGATCGAAAAGATACTTCAAACTCTTATGATCACTATACACTTCAAACCTCGAACCATACAGATAATGTCTCCACAATTTCAAGACAAACACAACTGCTGCCAACTCTAAGTCATGAGTAGGATAGTTCCTTTCATGAACCTTCAACTGTCTCGAAGCATACGCAACTACCTGCTGATTCTGCATTAAAACACCACCTAAACCCAACAGAGATGCATCACAATAGACCACAAAAGATTCCACCGGATTCGGCAAAATCAGAATAGGAGCACTTGTCAATCTCCGCTTCAATTCTTGGAAACCTTTCTCACAATCAGAATCCCAAATAAACGCTTGTCCTTTACGAGTCAACTTCGTCAACGGCAATGCTAACTTTGAGAATCCTTCGATAAACTTTCTGTAATAACCTGCAAGACCAAGAAAACTTCTGATTTCCGAAACAGTCTTCGGCGCTTCCCACTGAGATACCGCTTCTACTTTCGTAGGATCCACTGCAATACCATTCTTAGAAATCACATGTCCAAGAAAACTAACTTCATTCAGCCAGAACTCACATTTGGACAACTTTGCATACAGCTTCCTATCTTTCAACAATTCTAACACAATTCTGAGATGTTCCGCATGTTCTTCGTCATTCTCGGAATAAATCAGAATGTCATCAATAAAAACTACAACAAACTTATCCAGATACGGGTGAAAAATCCTGTTCATATATTCCATGAAAACACCAGGTGCATTAGTAACTCCGAACGACATAACAGAATATTCATAATGCCCATACCTCGTTCGAAAAGCAGTCTTTTGAATATCTTCCGCTTTCACACGAATCTGATGATATCCAGATCTCAAATCAATCTTACTGAATACACTGGCTCCAATTAACTGATCCATTAAATCATCAATCCTCGGTAACGGGTACCGATTCTTAATGGTTACCTTGTTCAATTGCCTGTAATCAACACACAGTCTCATAGAACCTTCTTTCTTCTTAACCAACAATACCGGAGCACCCCAAGGCGAAACACTTGGACGAATAAACTTCTTCTCCAGTAAATCTTCCAACTGACTCTTCAATTCAGCCAATTCAGACGCAGACATACGATATGGCGCCATCGACACCTGTCTCGTACCAGGAATTAAATCTATAGAAAATTCCACTTCTCTCTCAGGAGGTAACTCGCCAACATCATCAGGAAAGACTTATGGAAAATCACACACCACTGGCAATTCACTACTCCTGACCTTTCCTGTTGCATCTAACGAAGCAAGTAACATAAACACATTAGCACCATCTTCCATTGCTTCTTGCACCTGCCTAGCAGTCATAGTCAAATTCTCGACACCAACTGCTTCTGGGAAAATCACCGTCTTAGCAAAGCAGTTCAGATGAACCCGGTTAAATTCCAACCAGTTCATCCCAAGGATAATATCAATTTGTTCAAGCGGTAGGCACACTAAATCCATACCGAAACCTCTACCAAAAATCTCAATAGGACAATTCCTACATACGAGTGAAGTTGTCACTGAACCCGATGCAGGAGTATCAACAACCATGCTACCTCGCATACCAGATATGTCCAGTTTCAACCTCTCAGCACAATCCAAAGAAATGAAAGAATGAGTTGCACCAGTATCAATAATTGCAACTAAAGGTGTGCCATGAATAAAACACGTACCTTTAATCAATCGATCCTCTGGGGTAGTCTCAGATCCAGACAAAGCAAACACTTTTCCACCTGACTGATCCTTCCAAGGCTTAGGACACTACGGACGAATGTGACCTTCTTCGCCACAATTGTAACAAGTAACAGACTTCCCTTTGCAATCAATAGACAAATGACCAGCCTTTCCACATTTATAGCACTTCTTCTCATCACTCTTGCAATCTCGAATGTGATGACCAGACTCACCACACCTGTAGCATCTGATAGGAGCCTTAGAATCTCCCCCACTAGGCCTTTTCCAACCGCCTGATCTCTGGTTATCTCTACCATATGGCTTGCCACGGTCCATATGTTGCTTCCCTCTTTTATCAACAGCCCCACGAGAGTGAGACGACCGATTCTTGGTAATATCTTCTTCCAAGATTCTGCTACAATCCACCAGATCAGAAAATCTACGAATACGCTGGTACCTGATTCCCTGCTTAATCTCATCTCGGAGACCATTCTCAAATTTGATACATTTAGAGAATTCTCCAGCCTCATCATTGTTGTAGTGTGCATAATACTTTGCCAGCTCAGTGAACTTAGTAGCATACTCACTAACAGTCAGATTGCCCTGCTTAAGCTCCAAAAATTCAATTTCCTTTCTTCCCCGAACATCTTCAGGAAAGTACCTCCTCAGAAAAGCCCTTCTGAAGTTAGCCCAAGTCAGTGCCTCTCCATCCTGAACCATTTCAGTCCTTGTGGCAACCCACCAGTCGTCGGCCTCTTCTGCCAACATATGCGTACCATATCTGACTTTCAGATCTTCAGCACAATCGATCACACGGAAAATCCTTTCGATTTCCTTCAGCCACTTCTGAGCACCTCCGGGGTCATGTGTACCTTTGAACAACGGAGGATTGTTCCTCTGGAAATTTCCCAATTGCCTATCAGCACCAATCACGCCTCCAGTTGGGTTTCCAGCAAGTACACCAGCTAACATCCCCAAAGCCTCAGCTAGTGCAGCATCATTTCGTCCATTACCTCTTCCAGCCATATTCCTGAGAATTAAAACATACTCCACATCAGAATACAGTATCGACAGTGTTACCTTGCACTAGTCGCATACGAAAAGGAATGACTGACTCAAGACTCTGGTCACAACGACCGACTATGCTCTGATACCACTATTGTAACACCCTCTAAAACCCCGCATATAATTTTCGCAAATATTAAAAATTATAAACTCAGAGTACATGTAATAATCGAGGAATGCTACAATTCTCTTTTAATAGAATAAATTCCTGTCATGCATAATTTTAGTGGTAACTCATACATGTCTACACAGCGGAATAATTTATTTAATAAAATCAAATGTTATAATATTTTCCAAAATCATCAGGGATTAACACCTGGAAAAGTCAACGTCATATTATAACAATTAAAAGAAAATAAACGAGTCTGACTAAAGCAGCTCGACAACCAAACGTTCCCGGAGTTACAACTATCAGAGCATGACCCGGACATACTAAAACGAAACTAAACTAGACACGATAAGCCTTCGCCAAGCACCTGAGCGAAGCTCCTCAATCTGAAATATGCAACAGTAAGGGTGAGCTTCTCAAATATACATTTGGTTATACATTCATAACAATCAATTCACGAAATCATAAGCATCACCCAATAATTAGCATATTTCATAGTTTACAAAAACCTTTGCAATTCATACAACCATAATATATTGCTTTTCATTTTGCACATAATCATCAAACATCGTCAGCCATTTAGCAATTATACGTGCATACAACAATCAAATACAACATTGGAAAAACCATCCATTCATGTCATATTCAAGTAATGCAACACACCCATGCATGTGGTACCACTTTACCGCCCCATTAAATCTCGGGTCACGGATAACTCACCGTTCCATTATATCGCGGACACGGCTACCACCTCAACGTTCCATTAAATCGCGGACACGTATATTGGCCACCATGTTAATTCCACACAATGGGAATTAACAAATGCAACATGATATGTAAGTATGTAACACTCAGCATACTATGAACATCGATCAACATATCATGCACATCAACAATATCAAACATAACATGATATGAATAGCATGTAACCACTCAGCATACTATTTAAACATCAATCATATCAAGTTACGGATAGCATGTAATCACTCCGCATACTATCTAAACATCAATCAATCACATCAAATTATATCATAGTTCATGCTCGATAACATTATCCAAAAGCATGGCAATAAAAATCCAACATCAAAACACTGAAACCAAAATTCAGAAAAATCATCACAGCAGAGCAACACGGGTGCCCGTGTTGTGCAACACGGCCCGTGTTGTGCAGCACGTCCAGAAAAACGCACATTTTATTTTTATCAATACAGGGGATCTGACACGGGTGCCCGTGTTGTGCAACACGGCCCGTGTCGTGCAACCAGAGCACACCATCTCCCAACACAGAAGAGCAACACGGGCACCCGTGTTGTGCAACACGGCCCGTGTTGCTGAGCGCGTAACAGGATTTTCCTGAACCTGCAGCAGCTCAGAAACAGCAGTCCAAACGCGGGAAAACGCCCGCCAAACGCGTAATTCGGTACCTAACGACATCAGGTTTGTACAATTCACAACAACACCACCATATCCAAAATACCAACAATCATTATAGTAACCTTAACCGGGGATTAACCGTCCCTTTGGGGAAATCTACTGACACTGCGGTTATCCCTATAACTTCCAAGGTAAATTCACGATCATTAGATATACTCCCAATTCACCATTTGGGACCTAAAATTCCTAATCGATTCATGACAATTGGGAACCTGACCCTTTTCTAACAAGGTTCAATCCTAAGGGTATCGATTCCTATTAACATCTAACAATTGGGGTTTTTCCCTACGATTACCCAAATCAACCGTACATAAACCCATAAACAAAGGTAAATCGAGTAATAGCCCCCCTTACCTTATCAATTAGCAGCTTTGAGTTCTTGAGCGATGTTCTTCGTTCTCCGTTCTTCAGAGCTCTATTTTCCCAAATTCCAACTTCTGTTCTTACGTGAAAACCAAAAATGAGAAAATGGCCTAAGTCCCAGACATAACTTTATTTCTCTGCACCCCCACTCTTTACTAACAACATCTAAGCCCAATAACATAAAAATCCCAATATTCCTTATTTCTTTTATTTTCCTCAAATACTCCAAAATAAATAATTCTTTTTATTTTATTAATTCTAATAAAATAAATTCCCAAATTTAAATAAATCAATTAATTGAAAACGGGGTGTTACAGAACCCAGGTCCATTCCTTCATATGTTCATGCCTTTGCCAACTGCGCTGCCTGCTCATTCAGATATATATAATAACACAATAATATTATAAATGAAAATAAGCGCTAGTCCTAGTCAACAATCAAACGCATGTGTCAGCAATACCAACAACCAATCATAATGTATCAAACTGCCATGCGTGCTCCAAACGGAGTCAACTAGGTCAACGATGCCGGAGTGGATCTTCGGTCATCTTCGTCGGGATCACCAAATCGTGATCTGTGAATTCTGGAAATTTAAACCTTAAATCAAAAGCCTATCCCACGCGAAAAATGCCCCTGAGTTTAAATCCAGTCCCAATTTTAATTGATGATGTCTGTATCGCCTGGTTCAAAGCACGATACAAATTTTTCCCTAAACATGGAAAAATCTTTGATTCACATCAAACCGCCCATGCTTCCCGTTGGTCCTGCCTTAAATGACATCCTGAATACGGATCAAGCTATGAAAAAGATTAATGCATTATAAAATATCAATATTAAACTCAAGAAATTACCGACAATGAGCTATTCAGGTTTGTTGGTTCTGGGAGGATTGCCCTTCAAAGATGGATCGATTGGCTTGCTGAGAGTCCCAGGAATATGATTGGATGGCTGGAACTGATTGAGATTGGCTGGAGAGGGAGATTTCCAATTGCACCAATCTTAAACAACTTTGAAACTTTTTAGGGGTTTTCTTGCAGCAATTGTGTGTGTCCTATTAGGTCTGAGTTGTTGTGTATATGTAGTGAATCACATTAGGTTAACAAATGTGGAAGAATATCCATGCTTTGATGAGAAATATTTTCTTTCTAATTATTTGATTTTTGTCTTATTTTGGACTAAATCAAATCTTATCTTCCCTCCACGATTTTCCTTTGACATAATCAGCAAATCTTGCCCAATACTTAATGGAAAAAGATCCCAAATCAAATCTTACATAATTTCCATTATTTCTTTATTTAATTTTGAATTTTAATGAATAAAAAATCCAAATAAATAATATAAATAATAAAATAATGTATGAGTGAGCTCAGAGGTCGTGGGCCATGTTAGAAACAAGTTTCAAGCATGAAAAGATGGGCCCATTTGGAAAAAATTCAAGTTTGGTCAATATTGGCTTCATGCACTTTTCCAAAATTGGTCAATTTTAGCAATGCATATCTCTCTCATTTTTAATCCTAAGAGGGTGTTCTTGGACTTTTTAGAGAGCTTAGGATGTCCTCTAAATAAACCTTTTGGTTTAATCTCAATTGGATCTTCCATATTCATGTAAGGAGCTTTGATCCAAAAGGTGTTTTTGTTGACTTTTTGAAAGCACCTATAATGTCTGAGCTTGTATCTTTTGATTGGGGAATTTCTTGAATTTGAGGGCTGAAGAGAAGTTTTATGGAATTGGATTCTCTTCAAAATGAGCCTTGGTGGAAAAATTTCTGATAACGTATGAGAAAGTTATGCCTGGTCAAAGTTTGGTTGACTTTTCCTATAAAAACCCTAATTTGCAATTTTTGACTTTTGATGAATTAGGAGCATTTCTTGAGGAGTCATGATCAACCCTTGATAAAATAATGGATATCACTTCAAAATGCTGATGTTGACCAAAAATCTTGAAGTTTGACTGTATTTGGGCCATCGTTGACTTTTGACCTACATTAGTTGATTTTCAAGCATTTGAGCAGTTGATTGGGCAAACTTGTTGTACAAGGAATGAAATTTGGCATGGATGATCTTGAGGACATATTAGGACAATGGAAAACATTTGGGATCCTTGGGACTCACACATCTTGCTTAAAATTGAAACCTTAGTTTGAGGTTCATTGCCTTTAGGAGGAGAGTTTGCCTGGTCAATTCTTAGTCATCCTAAAGCAGGTTGGGGATCTCAATGGACATGTCTTGATTAGAATGAGAGGGAAAATTTTGGGGTACAACAGCTGCCCCTGTTCAATCTTCTTAAACCTAAGGATGTAGATTGGCTGGTCTGCCTTTCGTGATCTAAAGGTGGAAGATGATTGAACACTACAGTGCCTAGAAATTTGCACTCGTCTGAAATGATACT
Source organism: Vicia faba (assembly GCA_948472305.1). Taxonomy (NCBI): domain Eukaryota; kingdom Viridiplantae; phylum Streptophyta; class Magnoliopsida; order Fabales; family Fabaceae; genus Vicia; species Vicia faba. The sequence goes on from OX451738.1 coordinate 145,247,796, forward strand.
TGATTGTGTAGATAATATCGAGAATGGGCTTATAGATGCCATTTGGAGAAGATGACGGAATATCGTCGGAGATGGGCTTAAAGATGCCATCCAGAGAATATGATGGAGAGTCGTCGGAGATGGGCTTAAAGATGCCATCTAGAACAATGTTGATTTCATGAGATATTCCTTTTGGGGATTCCTATGCCTGTTGTTGGGGAGGATTCCGCTGAGGAATGTTGGTCTTTGTCTTGGAAAATAGAGTTTAGGAGCTTCAATTTTCCCTCACTCTATTGGGGAGTATCTCTTGATTAAAGAGACGGAAGTGAACTGCTATCTGGTCAGGATCCAGGCTTCATAGTGACTTTCTGAGGATAATAAGGTTGACTGCTATCTGGTCGTATTCTAGGCTTCATAGTGACTTATTGGGGAAACGTGAAATTAACTGCTATCTGGTCGTATTCTAGGCTTTGCAGTTTCTTTAATTGGAATAGAAATCAGAAAATCTTAGTGTCGATTTGACTGAACCAGAGAAGGTCTTGAATTAACTTTGACTGGAGTGGAAATCAGAAAAATCTTAGCATCGATTTAATTGAACCAGACAAAAGTCTTGGAATACCTTCAACTGGAATAGAAATCAGAGAGATCTTAGTATCGATCTAAATGAACCATAGAAGGTCTTGAATTAAATTTGACTGGAATGGAAATCAGAAAAATCTTAGCATCAATTTAACTGAACCAGACAAAAGTCTTGGAATATCTTCAACTGGAATAGAAATCAAAGAGATCTTAGTATCGATCTAACTGAACCAGAGAAGGTCTTGAATTAACTTTGACTGGTGTTTTACCCCAAAATTTGCCCTCCCATATTTCTCAAAACATTTCAAGAATGATCTCCAAATTGCTCAAGGTAGTCCAAGGGTTGGCCACACAAGCTCTCTCCTAAGGCAGTCTACCCCAAATTAGGGTTTCATGTTGCATCAAGATCCTTGAGTCCAAGTGACCCAAGTGCTCACCAATGTCCTAATATGTTCTCAAGATCATCCATGTCAAGTTTCAAGCCTTGCAAAGGAATTTTGCTCAGTCAATTGCTCAAAGGTCCAAAAATCGACTATGCTAATGCAAAAGTCAATTGTGGCCCACATACAGTCAAACTTCAAGATTTTTGGTCAACTTCCTCATTTTGAAGTATATTTCATCATTTGATCAAGGATTGATCATGATTCATCAAGGATTGCTCACAATTCATCAAGACTCAAAAGTTGCTAAATTAGGGTTTTGTAGGAAAAGTCAACTCAACTTTGACCAAGCATAACTTTCTCATACTTCATGAGAAATGACCCATCCAAAGATAATTTTTAAGAGGATGCAATTCCCTACAATCCATCTTCAGCTCCAAAGTTCAAAATATGCACTCACAAGAAGTTATGAATTTGGATATTATAGGTCATTTTGAAAAGTCAACAAAAACACTTTTTTTGTCAAAGCTTCATACATGAGCATGGAATATAAAAATGAGATGAAACCAAAAGGGTTGATTAGAGGACATCTTAATCTTTTTAAAAAGTCCAAGAACACCTCCAAAGGTTCAAAATTGAGGAAGTTATGCATTGGTGAAGTTGACCTTTTTTGTAAAGTTGCCAAAAGTCAACTATGCCCAAAACTTCAAATTTTGCCAAATGGGCCCATTCTTTTTCACTTGTTTTGAGTTGGTATCATAGCCCAAGTGCTCTATCCTTTTAAACTTGTCCATATCATATTTTTATTAATTATTTTGATTTTTATTTAAATTAATTTGATTTAAATCAAAATAAATCAAATAAAAATCCAAAACATTGATAACAAGCGATTTTGTGATGATTTCAGGTCTTAAATCATAGCTAGCCATCATCAAACTCGTATCAAGGCATATGTGTACAAAGAGATTGGATTTGGACCAATTTTATAAAGCTTTAAAGAAGAATCAAATCAAATATCAAAATCATTGATGGAGAGGGATTTGGACACAACTATTAATCCTAATGCATTGCTGGATACATAAGGAGGCGAGGCAGATCAAAAGCAAGGTTAGAGAGGCGCGCTAGAGCAAGAACAGAATTGGCAAAAACAAGCAAAAATTGTGAGATCGAATTGGTGGTTAGAGGCGTCCTCAAGGTTTGGTATCTGTCCCAATCGTTTCCTGGCAGTCTCCACAACCTAAAGCAATCAAAACCAAGTGCTTTCAAGCCTTCCCACGCACTGTAAGTCCATGGCGGTATCACCATTTTCTTGAATTCGAATAGCCTTGTTCTTGCATCCATAGTGTGAAATAATTGCATATTCTTAACCTATGAAGCATTTGTAAACTTTCTGCAATATTTGATTTCATTTATATAGCCCGTGGCGTTACTCACCATTGTTAGGTTTTCAAGCTTTGGTTTAGGGCTTTTTGTTTCAGGAACAATTAGCCTTCATAATGGGCATGGTTGTGATCAGGAGGACGAGACAAATCTAACCATGGTGTTAGTTCCATTTACATGGCCTGTGGGAGGTTTTGAGAAACATTTGCTTTGTAGCAACGGACACTGTCCGTGGGTATAGGTCTTTGAACTTTTAGCCATGGTCCAAGAACAGGGATGAAGGCGTGTCACTCCCTTACTGGCCTGTTTGAATTTCGCGCGGAAAATCCCATTAATTTGTTTGCTTCTAATATTATTATTATTTCGTATTATGATAACAAATAGAAATAAGTGCTTCAATGGTGGCCACACAGGTTTTCAAGGCATTATAGGCTAGAGGTCAGGAGTTCGATCCCTGCCTCTAGCATTTGTTATTTTTCCTTGTAATTTCAGGTAATCAAATGCATGCATAAGACAGGCACTCACCATGGACCTTCCTCATCAACACGCTAGATGGCCAGATGGCCAAATCTGGTGGCTTCCACTGAAGGTACACCAAAGGCCAAGTCAAACGCCAATGCATAGGATCAAAAAAAGTCAAAATGGATCAGCATCATTGGGCCCAGATTCCTGCTTTTTACACCTTCCAATTCAGGCCCATCTCACTCTTTTTATATTTTTTGTTTATATTTTCATTTAATTATTTTTATTTATTTACTAACCAATAATTTAATTATTTTCTTTATCAAAAAAATCACAAAAATGTTTTATGTCCAATTAAATTTTAGAATTTTATTTTTCACCAATAAATTAATTAATTTAATTAGGTTTGGTTAATTAGATAATTTTAATTCTTTTGTAAACATTTAAAATTAATTAGAATCAATAGGTTTTAACCCTAATTTAATTATTTTATTTCTTTCCTAAAATAACAAAAATCCAAAAATATGTCATTTAAGTTATTTTTCATTAATTAATTTAATAACTAATTAATTTAGCATTTAATTTTAGGAATTAATTTCTTTTCTTAAAAACTAATAACAACAAAAATATTTTCTTTTAATTAGGAGGGTCAAAACCCTAGTTTCGCATTCGATTCAATTTTCTCGCGCGCGTTATTTTTATTCAATTATTGTATCTGCTCCCGGTTTGTAATAATTAAATTAGGACATTTATTTATTTTTCCGCTTTTAAATTTCAAAGGGTTTGTTTTTGGCGATGTAAATACCCGATGCCTTGTAATAGTTTAGTTTAAATTCCACCCTTTAATTTCTGCAAATATTCAATTGTTAGATGTTTGATAATAGGGTTTGCATGACAAGAATGAATGAATAAATTTAAAACAGTTAGGTCACCCTAAACATGTGCAAAGATAAAAATAACTAAAATCAACACAATCGCACATGCGCACTCCTAGGGTATATCCCACTTGGTTGCCTTCGTACACGGTCATTGAGTATAGGTTATTTTAAAGGTCGCCCTCTTGTCTAAAAGATCATAGTTGCCTCGAAATGGTTGCCTCGGATATTGTTGTCTCGGATAAATGATCTAAGACATTAGGGTTACCACTAAGACGTCCTAACATTGCTTTAGTGACCGTACGTCCCTTTTCGAATTGACCCTCAAAACTCTAACGACGGTGCTACCTACTCACTAATAGTGGGATAACATTGTCTAAAGGAAACAAACATAAAACGATTCCTTTTTCGAGTAGGTAGATTAGTTCTTAGATACTTGCTCATCCAAAACAAAACTTTTTTTCACACTTACACTCCTTTACAAAGTTTTCAAAAACAGTTCATTACACTCTTGAAGACAGAAGCAAGAGTTAAATCGAAGTTAAAACAAAAACTTTTCAAAACCCACAAACACAAAGAAAACAATTTTGAAAATACTGAGCAAGTACCTAAGAGCCCGTAGATAACTACGGATATAAAGGGTGTTAATACCTTCCCTTTCTATAAATCTACTCCCCGTACTCAGAAATATCTCAAAAAAGGAATTTTTCTGTGCTTTTTTCCTTTCCTTGTTGGATAAAATAAAATTCGGTGGCGACTCTTGCTTACTGCAACATTTTGCGAAAATAAACGCAAAACGCAAACCAGCATTCCAAAAACAGTTAGTTCTTCCCACCGTATCATAGAACTAGCGACTCTGCTGGGGAATAAATCTTAATAAGTGGGGTGTACCTTAGGAATAGTTTATCATAATGTTTTCAATTGCTTGATTTGTATGCTTTATCTTTGTGGGTTTGAATCAGAGTTACTGTAGATGCTAACCTGGATCTGGGGATACCTTTTAGGTAAGTAGCAATAGACTATGAGGGAACTGTACGGCGTAGACCGATACGGTTGAAGTAATATCTATGTTGGTGTGGCACTTTAGTTTGTACCGATATCCCTTGTGGAGGAACAAGGAGAATATGGGGCTGCTGAGGGGTCATTAAGCACCAACTGACCTTAGAACTTATAATTGACCAACTTGGCCATAGAAAAGTAGCAGTATGCTACACTCATTGAGACCAAACTCTCGCGATGATTCCGGCCGCAAGAAAAGGTTACTAAACTGGAATTATGACCGATCGAGGGTGGTCAGTGATATTGAGATCCTCTAGAACCCGATTACTATTACTAGGACAGGTTGAACCAACTAAACTGAAAGAGGGTAATACCTAAACTCCATGCCAGCCTGAAATTTAAGGGCTACTGTGTGACTTGTGTGCCTTTACCATGTTTGCTATCTGTGAATACTTGTGGTGTGTTTCTATCATAACATCATGCATCATGACATTGCATGCATATTTCATTAGACTAACCCATTTCAAAGACCGAGGGGATTCATCTTTGTTCTGTTTTGCAGATCATGGCATCTATGTGCAGAAATACTATTCGCATAAGCTTCGTACAAATCCCTGATCAACTTAGAGAGTTGGTTTCTAAAGTTCCAGATACTTCTTCCTTTGTCAGAAGACATGGTCACCTCCTTGGTTTGGTCACTTCTAAGATGGATGAGAAAATGATGAGTGTCTTGTTCCAGTTCTTTGACCCGCTACATCACTGTTTCACCTTCCCGGACTATCAGTTGGTCCTGACTTTGGAAGAGTTCTCTAATCTACTTGGTATTTCTATTCTAGAGCAGACGCCATTTACAGGTTGGGAGGTAGCTCTTAGGCCAGAGGATATTGCTACAGCCCTCCATCTAACAAAGGCTGATGTAATGTCTAACTGGGAGACCCAGAGTGGGGTAAAAGGCTTCTTGGATAAATTCTTGTTTGATCAGGCTCAACGGTTTTGGGACAATTTGGACTTTCAAGCATGTGAAGGCATTCTGGCACTTCTCATATATGGCCTGGTTCTGTTCCCTAATTCAGATTCTTTCGTTGACGTGAACGCAGTGAAGATCTTCATGTCCCGCAATCCAGTGCCTACTCTCTTAGGTGACATTCTGCATGCTCTTTATGCCCGTACTGCTCGGAAACGGGGAACCCTAAGTGTTGTGCACCATTGCTGGCGAGGTGGTTTATTTCTCACCTCCCCAAATCTGTTTTGAAGAACAAGGAAGGTATGGGTTAGGCCTATAGAATTATGTCCCTTGCTCACACGGACATCATCTGGAGCACTAAAGACATGGAAGAAGTAGCTGTTATTGACTAGTGCGAAGAATACCCCAATGTTCCTTTGCTTGGAATTAGGGGAGGAATAACCTATAATCCTTGTCTGGCCTTACGACAGTTTTGGCGAGCTAGGAAGGACGGTCCTTATGAGTTGTTGATTCCAAGCATTGTCTTTGACTTCCAAGGGGATGTTGAGGGACATCGTCGCAGATTTATACGAGCTTGGAATAGGGTTAACAGGTCTGATCCGCATGAGCTAGGAATGAAGACCACTCTTCCGATGGAACCGTATCTCCGGTGGGTTCGAGCCCGTGCTCAAAAACTGGGGATGCCATACGAAGTTGTCTTACCGGTAATTGTTGAGAGTACTGATGAAGAAGGGGTTCCTCATACTGTCCTCCATCCATACATGCTTACTGACATTGGGGCATTAAAGAGGTCTTGGATCCAGTTGAGAGAAGAACGGGATACTTACAGAGAAAAGTATCATGAGCAGGAACGGAAGATCCTAAAGCTTACAAGGCAGCTGGAGAATGAGAAGGTCCTCAACGACTATGTCAGCACTGGAGAAAAACGACCATGGGAGCGCTGATGTCTTTTGATATTTCTAGTTTTGATTTACTTTTCAGTTTTTCTCTTTGTAACGCCTTAAAGGCACTTGTCAAACATTGTTTCAAGTTTTTAATCTAATAAAAGTGTGCTTCATTTTGGCTTACGAGTTTGATTCCCTGAAGTCTATGAAATCATATCATATGCATTCCATTCCCATGCACCTCATCACAGGTACCCTTACAGGTCTCTTATCTTCTTCGCTGTTTATTTCAGCATCATGTCTTCTGAAACATCCACTGATCAAGCTATTAAGGCTCTTCAAGCTCAAAACGCTCAGTTCCAGGAAATGTTCATGAACCTGGCCAAGGGGAAGAAAGATCTGAAGACTCTTATCTTGAAGGATAAGAAGAAGAAGAAGAAGAAGAAGAAGAAGAAGAATAAGAAGACAATCCTCCTGAACATGGGTCACAGGTTTGGAAACAGGTTACGGGAAGAAGTTGATTTGTCCCACTCATCTAGAGGGGGAGAGAATTAAGGAGCCCTGTTGTTTCTAACAATGAGACTGACTTTGATGAAGACCAGTATCCTCCTGCCGAGGATAGGTATAAGCAACTCAAAGACCGGTTAAGTCCGATGGAAATCCAGAAGATACCTGGGTTGGACTTTGGTGATTTGGGTCTGGCATCTGGGGTGGTGATTCCCCATAAATTCAAAGCGCCTGCCTTTGCTAAGTACGACGGGGTCTCCTGCCCAAAGTTACACCTCCGTTCGTATGTTAGAAAGATTCAGCCATATACCGCTGACAGGAACCTCTGGGTTCACTTCTTTCAAGATAGTCTTTCAGGGACTCAACTTGAATGGTTCTATCAGCTAGAAGGAGCTAACGTCTGCAACTGGGAGGACCTTGCTGCTGCTTTTTACAAGCAGTACCAATACAATGCCGACCTTGCTCCCACGCGTACCAAACTTCAGGGTATGTCTATGGGTGCGAGCGAAGGTTTTAAAGATTACGCTCAGAAGTGGAGAGATCTTGCTGGTAGAGTCCAACCCCCTCTGGATGACAGGGAGTTGGTGGATATGTTTCTGGGGACCTTGTCTGGCCTGTATTTCAACCATTTGATCGGAAGTTCATCGTCAAGTTTTATTGAGTTAATTATGACTGGGGAGAGGGTTGAAGCCGATATCAAGAGTCGCAAAATACAGAAGGGTGCTTAGTCAAGCACAAAGAAGAAGCCTTTCAAGAAGGAGTCTAGTGCAGTTTACAACTCGAGGAGCCAAAATAGACCTGAGCGCCACCAAGCGGTTAATGCAATAGTTATTTCAAGACCAACTGTTGCCCCACAATGCAATAATCAGCAAAGAGTAGAGAGACCACAAAGACAGTTTACTCGGCTCAGTATGACTCTATCTCAAATTCTGTCGTAGTTGTTGAAGACCAATTTGGTGACTCTAAGGGAGGCTCCCAAGAATCCCAACACTACTTCACTGCTATATAATCTGAATGCCCGCTGTGCTTTTCACTCCGATAGCCCGGGGCATGATACGAATAATTGATGGGTCTTGAAGAATAAGGTATAGGATCTGATTGAAGCTAAGGAGATTGAATTTGAAGTGCCGGAAAAGCCTAATGTCATAACGGCTCCTATGCTAAAACATGACGTGAGAGTCAATGCGATTGGAGATGATGAAGAAGAGTTTGATATCGATAGCTGGATTTACCCGACTACCGATGGTGGCCTGAGCAATTGGACGATAAAGGACTTCGTGCCAATTTCTTTTATTACACAGTAATAGACTTTTGTTTTGGATTTGTAACAGACAATTTTAAACTTTACAGCCCGGTGCCTTACCCGAGACACCGTGGCTTTGTTTGAGGGCTTTATATGTGTCATCTCCATATAGAATTAATAAAATCATTGGACGTTTTCTTGCATTACAAATTTTGCGCTCCTTGTATTTCTTTTTTATCTTGCAAAACAACTATTTTACACACACTCACATATACAGGTCTACATCCACTCTGGATCCCACTGACAACGACTCTGCTACTGCCAGTTATGATATCGAAAGTCCGATCAACCAAGCCGAGGACGAAGGTGAAGATGATTGCGAAGTGCCTGGTGAACTTGCTAGACTGTTGCTTCAGGTAGAGAGGGCCATACAGCCGCATGAAGAGCCAGTGGAAACAGTAAATCTGGGTACAGAAGAAGACAAGAAAGAGGTCAAGATCGGTGTAAATCTAGAGTCTAGTGTTAAGCAACAGTTGATTCAAATGCTGCGTGACTATGTTGAGATCTTTGCCTGGTCTTATGAAGATATGCTTGGGTTGGATACTGATATCATGGTTCACCGCTTGCCTACCAAGGAAGACTGTCCTCCAGTGAACCAGAAAGTCCGCCGAATGCGCCCAGAGATGTCTGAGAAAATCAAGGCTGAAGTTATGAAACAGTTTGATGCCGGTTTTCTAGCAGTTACTTCTTACCCACAGTGGGTTTCCAACGTGGTTCCGGTGCCGAAGAAGGATGGTAAAGTTCGGATGTGTGTTGACTATAGGGATCTGAACAGGGTGAGCCCCAAGGATGATTTCCCTCTTCCTCATATCGACGTTCTGGTTGACAACACCACACAACATAAGGTCTTCTCCTTTACAGATGGTTTCTCCGGTTATAATCAGATTAAAATGGCTCCCGAAGACATGGAGAAGACAACCTTCGTTACTCAATAGGGTACCTTTTGCTACAAAGTCATGCCTTTTGGGTTGAAGAATGCTGGGGCAATGTATCAGCGTGCCATGGTTGCTCTGTTCCACGACATGATCCATCATGAGATTGAGGTATACGTTGACGACATGATTGCAAGGTCCCAGACTGAGGAAGAACACCTCGACCATCTTCAGAAGCTATTTGACAGGTTGAAGTTGTACAGACTGAGGTTAAACCCGAACAAGTGCACTTTCGGAGTGAGATCTGGTAAGCTGCTGGGTTTCGTCGTAAGTTATAAAGGTATTCAAGTGGATCCTGCAAAGGTTAAGGCTATACAGGAAATGCCAGCTCCCCGAACAGAAAAAGAAGTCATAGGCTTTCTGGGACGTCTGAACTATATTGCCCGATTCATCTCGCACCTGACTGCTACTTGTGAGCTAATCTTCAAGTTGCTAAAGAAAGATCAAGTGGTACGATGGAACAATGAATGTCAAGCCGCTTTCTAAAGGATCAAATAATATCTCCAAGAGCCACCTATTCTGATGCCTCCAGTTGAAGGGAGACCCTTGATCCTATACTTGACAGTACTCGATAATTCAATGGGGTGCGTGCTGGGGCAGCATGACGAGTCTGGCCGAAAAGAGCATGCTATTTATTACCTTAGCAAAAAGTTTACCGACTGCGAGACCTGATACTCATTGCTTGAGAAAACTTGTTGCGCTTTGGCATGGGCTACTCGCCAGCTGAGACAGTATATGCTGACTCACACCACTTTATTGATATCAAAAATGGATCCAATCAAGTATATCTTCGAAAAGCCTGCCTTGTCCGGAAGAATAACAAGATGGCAGATGATCTTGACTGAGTATGACATCCAATACATTACCCAAAAATCAATCAAGGGAAGTGTGTTGGTAGATCATTTGGCACATCAGGCAGTGGACGATTACCAGTCTATGAACTTTGAATTCCCAGATGAAAACATCATGATAGTAACTGACTGTGAAACACATGGACCAGATGAAGGACCTGAGGAACGATCCCGATGGTCCATGTACTTTGTTGGAGCTTGAAACACTTTGGGTAATGGCATTGGTGTCGTGATCATATCTCCTGAAGGCTCTCATACTCCGTTCACCGGCCGACTATGTTTCAACTGCACCAACAACATGGCGGAGTATGAAGTGTGCATTATGGATCTTCGAGCAGCAATTGACCTAAGGATTAAGTTCTTAAGTGTATTCGGAGATTCCGCTCTCGTGATCAGCCAGATCAAAGGCGAGTGGGATACGAAACACCCAAATATTATTCCTTACAAGGAGTATGTGTTGACTTTGCTTCCGCACTTCGAGGAGATAACCTTTAAACACTTCCCTAGAGAGGAGAATCAGTTGGCGGACGCGCTAGCTATGATGTCTTCTATGTTCAAGGTAAGATGGGACAATGAAGCTCCCCAGATTACTACTGAGAGGTTGGACGAACCTGCACATTGCTGTGACATTGAGACTGAAGAGGTAACAGAAAAGCCCTGGTTTCACGAGGTAAAGAGATATCTTGAGACTCAGGAATACCCCCTCGGGGCATCTCTTAATGATAAGAAGTTTCTGAGAAGGTTCGCGGCGAAGTTCTTCATCAGTAATGGTATCCTTTACAAGTGTAACCATGATTCAACCTTACTACGTTGTGTGGATAAGAACGAAGCAGAAAGGATTATGGTAGAGTTACATGAAGGTACTTTCGGGACTCATTCCAGTGGACATACCATGGCAAAGAAAATCCTACGGGCAGGATATTATTGGTCTACAATGGAATCAGACTCTTATCAACATTCTTGGACTTGTCATAAGTGCCAAGTCTATGCTGATAAGGTGCACATACCTCCAGTCCCTCTGAATGTCTTGACAACTCCTTGGCCTTTTGCAATGTGGGACATCGACATGATCGGCGAGATCAGACCTACCGCGTCCAACGAGCATCGTTTCATCTTGGTAGCTATTGATTACTTTACGAAGTGGGTTGAAGCAGCTTCCTTTGCTATAGTAACCAAGAACGTCGTGGCACGATTCATTCGGCACAATCTAATTTTTCGATACGGCGTACCAGAGAAGATCATTACGGACAATGGTACAAATCTCAACAATAAGATGATCACCGAGCTCTGCAAGCAGTTCAAGATACAGCATCACAACTCTTCTCCTTACCGGCCGAAGATGAATGGGGCTGTAGAAGCGGCTAATAAGAACATTAAGAAGACTGTGCAGAAGATGACGGTAACGTACAAAGACTGGCACGAGATGTTACCATTTGCTCTTCATGGGTACCGTACCTCACTGCGGATGTCAACAGGGGCAACACCTTATTCCTTGGTTTACGGCATGGAGGCCGTCTTGCCCATCGAAGTTCAGATACCCTTTCTTTGGATTAAGAAGGATGCAGGTTTGAGCGAAGATGACTGGATTCAGAGGAGGCTTGATCAGCTGAACTTAATCGAAGAGAAAAGGCTTACTACTATTTGTCATGGTCAGACGTATCAAAAGCGAATGATTAAGGCATTTAACAAGAAAGTCAGACGACAAGAGTATCAAGTTAGGGACCTGGTTATCAAGCGCATAATACTACCTCAAGGTGATCCCAGGGGCAAATGGACCCCTACGTACGAAGGGCCATTTGTGGTTAAGAACATTTTCTCAAAAGGAGCTATGATTCTAACCACCATGGATGGTGACGACCTTCTCACCTCATCAATGTAGACATAGTGAAAAGATACTACGCATAATCAAAGACCAGCTAGGTTGACTAGCCTAGGAAAAAATAAGGGCTTCCCGGCGAACCAAAAGGGTTCGGGCAAAAATAAGGGATGAAAATGAAAAAATTTGTACACCCGGCAAGTCGAAAACCTGAAAAGGCAGCTTGGGCAAAAAAGGGTATCCTGGTGGACTGAAAACCCGAAAGGGTGGTCCAGGCAAAAATTAGGGATTAAAGCGTAATACTATGTCTCATTGGATCACCTTGCAACCAGACTTTGGTATCGACTATCAAGCTCGGACGACACTAATCAATCTGATCTACCTTCAACCAAGTAGCAAAGTGATGAGATGCTCGAGGACGTAAAGGCAATAGCAGAGTTGGAATCCAGTGGGATTGTTCACATAGCTGTTTTTCTTTGTTTTTTCACAAATTGTATAAACTCTATTACTCGGCGGCGCTCTCTTACTAGGACATCATCCTCTTGTACCAAAACGTCTATTTACAGGCTAACTTCAAAATCAATACAAGTTATTTTCACAAATAAATTTCAAACTATTTTCCTTTTTCTGTTTTGGTTTACGAGAACTTCCAATGTTCATTTTTGATATATGCATTTGACATTGATTGTTGCTCATAAAAATTTACATGCGAAACAAAAGACGATTACTTGTAATATCAGAAATAAGGGCAAACGAAAAATGTCCAAACTGAACAGTTGCTCTGTCCACCAGGTATAGGGATAGACCTAGCTGGAGGAAACGATTGAAAATACATTCATTCCCCGCAGAGTAAGGAGAAAGATAGTGGCGTTAGCTCTCCCCAATTGAGACTCGCAACTGTGAATGAATCGGTAATATTCTCCCCAAGCAGAGTTTATGTACCATTAGTACTAAAAGGCTTATCATCCCCGTGGAGTATAAAAAATATCCCCAGTGGAGTTTGAAAGAATCATCCTTAGTAGACTCTGGAAGATTATCCCCAGTAGAATTTAAAAGATTATTCCCCGTAAAGTTGCAACTGGAAAATCATCCCCAGCGGAGTTCTTTCCTTTCACAAAACAGGAATTCAATCCCCAACAAGGTTCATTATCACCAACAACGGTAATTCATCCTCAGCTGAATTTATCAACGGAATCCAGCAGAGCATCTCTTCCCCACAGAGTTAGTCTCTCATCAGTTTATTCCCCAGCGAAGTTATCCTCTCCCACAGGTTTATTCTCACAAACATCTTCATCCACTATCTCCAGCAGAAACGAAGAATTCAATTCTTTTTCTCCAGCAGCAATCCGGGATTTATTCTCCCCAGATAAAAACATCACATTTTCATACATCATGAGATGCATACGCATCATACAACACAATCTCATTTATTTTGAGAACATCATTGCCTGATACATATCATGCATTACATACAACTAACCTTTACCTTTCAGGAAGGATACAGTTAAATTCTCACAAAGTTCAAGCTATGAAGCTTCTACCACAGTCGAATTACAGACGAGTTCCTAAATCTCGACGAAAATATTTCCTCAGTCGAATTACGGACGAGTTCCTAAATCTCGACAGATGTTCTCTCAGTTGAATTACAGACGATGTTCCTAAATCTCAGCAGAGATGTTTCTCCAGTTGAATTACGGACAAGTTCCTAAATCTCAGCATAAATATTCCCTCAGTTGAATTACGGACGAGCTCCTAAATCTCAGCAGAGATGTTTCCTCGGTTGAATTACGGACGAGTTCCTAAATCTCAGCAAAGATGTTTCCTTGGTTGAATTACGGACGAGTTCCTAAATCTCAGCAGATATTACCGCAGTTGAATTATGGACGAGTTCCTAAATCTCAGCATAAATATTTCCTCAGTTGAATTACGAACAAGTTCCTAAATCTCAGCAAAGTTATTGAATTACGCACGAGTTCCTAAATCTCGACAGATATTTCCTCAGTTGAATTACGGACAAGTTCCTAAATCTCGACAGATATGTTCCTCAGTTGAATTACGGACGAGTTCCTAAATCTCAGCAAAGTAGTTGAATTACAGACGAGTTCCTAAATATCAGCGAAGTTATTTCTTCAGTTGAATTACGGACGAGTTCCTAAATCTCAGCAGAGATGTCTTCTCAATTGAATTACGCACGAGCTCCTAAATCTCAGCAAAGTTGATTCCCCAGTTGAGTACGGACGATTAAAGTTCCTAAATATCAACAAAGACGACTCACCAGCAGAATAACGGATGACCAAAGCTCCTAAAATTCTATTTCTCTCAACAAAAATCAGACTTCCCCAGTGGAATCTTCCTCAACAACAGGTATACAAGCTCTCGCTAAAGAATCTCTTATGTGATCGACACTCCTCCAAATGACATCTATAAGCCCATTCCCGGCATCACGAGACAATTACCACTTCATGCGAGTGCAAATTTCTGGGCACTCTAGTGTTCAATCCTCTTCCACCTTCGGATCACGAAAGGCACGAAAGCCAATCTATATTCTCAGGTTTAAGAAGATTGAACAGGGGCAGCTGTTGTACCCCAAAATTTGCCCTCCCATGTTTCTCAAAACATTTCAAGAATGATCTCCAAATTGCTCAAGGTAGTCCAAGGGTTGGCCAGACAAGCTCTCTCCTAAGGTAGTCTACCCCAAATTAGGGTTTCATGTTGCATCAAGATCCTTGAGTCCAAGTGACCCCAAGTGCCCACCAATGTCCTAATATGTTCTCAATATCATCCATGTCAAGTTTCAAGCCTTGCAGATGAATTTTGCTCAGTCAATTGCTCAAAGGTCCAAAAATCGACTATGCTAGGGCAAAAGTCATATGTGGCCCACATACAGTCAAAAACTTCAAGATTTTTGGTCAACATCCTCATTTTGAAGTATATTTCATCATTTAATCAAGGGTTGATCATGATTCATCAAGGATTGCTCACAATTCATCAAGACTCAAAAGTTGCTAAATTAGGGTTTTGTAGGAAAAGTCAACTCAACTTTGACCAAGCATAACTTTCTCATACTTCATGAGAAATGACCCATCCAAAGCTCATTTTTAAGAGGATGAAATTACCTACAATACATCTTCATCTTCCAAGTTCAAAATATGCACTCACAAGAATTTATGAATTTGGACATTATAGGTCATTTTGAAAAGTCTACAAAAACACCTTTTTTGCCAAAGCTTCATACATGAGCATGGAATATCAAAATGATATGAGACCAAAAGGGTTGATTAGAGGACATCTCAAGATTTCTAAAAAGTCCAAGAACACCTCCAAAGGTTCTAAATTGAGGAAGTTATGCATTGGTGAATTTGACCTTTTTTTGCAAAATTGCCAAAAGTCAACTATGCCCAAAACTTCAAATTTTGCCAAATGGGCCCATTCTTTTTCACTTGTTTTGAGTTGGCATCATAGCCCACGTACTCCAGCCTTTGCCACTTGTCCATATCATATTTTTATTAATTAGTTTGATTTTTATTTGAATTAATTTGATTTAAATCAAAATAAATCAAATAAAAATCCAAAACATTGATAACAAGGGATTTTGTGATGATTTCAGGTCTTAAATCACAGCTAGCCATCATCAAACTCATATCAAGGCATATGTGTACAAAGAGATTGGATTTGGACCAATTTTGGAAAGCTTTAAAGAAGAATCAAATCAAATATCAAAATCATTGATGGAGAGGGATTTGGACACAACTATTAACCCTAATGCATTGTTGGATACATAAGGAGGCGAGGCAGATCAAAAGCAAGATTAGAGAGGCGCGCTAGAGCAAGAACAGAATTGGCAAAAACAAGCAAAAATTGTGAGATCAAATTGGTTGTTAGAGGCATCCTCAAGGCTTGGTATCTGTCCCAATCGTTTCCTGGCAGTCTCCACAACCTAAAGCAATCAAAACCAAGTGCTTTCAAGCCTTCCCACGCACTGTAAGTCCATGGAGATATCACCCTTTTCTTGAATTCGAATAGCCTTGTTCTTGCATCCATAGTGTGAAATAATTGCATATTCTTAACCTATGAAGCATTTGTTAACTTTCTGCAATATTTGATTTCATTTATATAGCTCGTGGCGTTACTCACCATTGTTAGGTTTTCAAGCTTTGGTTTAGGGCTTTTTGTTTCAGGAACAATTAGCCTTCATAATGGGCATGGTTGTGATCAGGAGGATGAGACGAATCTAACCATGGTGTTAGATTCCATTTACATGGTCTCTGGGAGGTTTTGAGAAATGTTTGGTTTGTAGCAACGGACACTGTCTGTGGGTATAGGTCTTTGAACTTTTAGCCACGGTCCAAGAACAGGGATGAAGGCGTGTCACTCCCTTACTGGCCTGTTTGAATTTCGCGCGAAAAATCCCTTTAATTTGTTTGTTTCTTATATAATTATTATTTCGTATTATGATAACAAATAAAAACAAGTGCTTCAGTGTTGGCCACGTAGGTTTTCAAGGCATTAGAGGCTGGAGGTCAGGGGTTCAATCCCTGCCTCCAACATTTGTTATTTTTCCTTGTTATTTCAGGTAATCCAATGCATGCATAAGCCAGGCACTCACCATGGACCTTCCTCATCAACACGCCAGATGGCCATATCTGGTGGCTACCACTGAAGGTACACCAAAGGCCAAGTCAAACGCCAATGCATAGGATCAAAAAAAGTCAAAATGGATCAGCATCATTGGGCCCAGATTCCTGCTTTCTACACCTTCCAATTCAGGCCCATCTCACTCTTTTTATATTTTTTGTTTATATTTTCATTTAATTATTTTTATTTATTTACTAACCAATAATTTAATTATTTTCTTTATCAAAAAAATCACAAAAATGTTTTATGTCCAATTAAATTTTAGAATTTTATTTTTCACCAATAAATTAATTAATTTAATTAGGTTTGGTTAATTAGATAATTTTAATTCTTTTGTAAATATTTAAAATTAATTAGAATCAATAGGTTTTAACCCTAATTTAATTATTTTATTTCTTTCCTAAAATAACAAAAATCCAAAAATATGTCATTTAAGTTATTTTTCGTTAATTAATTTAATAACTAATTAATTTAGCATTTAATTTTAGGAATTAATTTCTTTTCTTAAAAACTAAAAACAACAAAAGTATTTTCTTTTAATTAGGAGGGTCAAAATCCTAGTTTCGCATTCGATTCAATTTTCTCACGCACGTTATTTTTTATTCAATTATTATATCTGCTCCCGGTTTGTAATAATTAAATTAGGACATTTATTTATTTTTCCGCTTTTAAATTTCAAAGGGTTTGTTTTTGGCGATGTAAATACCCGACGCCTTGTAATAGTTTAGTTTAAATTCCACCCTTTAATTTCTGCAAATATTCAATTGTTAGATGTTTGATAATAGGGTTTGCATGACAAGAATGAATGACTAAATTTAAAACAGTTAGGTCACCCTAAACATGTGCAAAGATAAAAATAACTGAAATCAACACAATCGCACATGCGCACTCCTAGGGTACATCCCACTTGGTTGCCTTTGTACACAGTCATTGAGTATAGGTTGTTTTAGAGGTCGCCCTCTTGTCTAAAAGATCATAGTTGCCTCGAAATGGTTGCCTCAGATATTGTTGCCTCGGATAAATGATCTAATACATTAGGGTTACCACTAAGACGTCCTAACATTGCTTTAGTGACCGTACGTCCCTTTTCGAATTGACCCTCAAAACTCCAACGACGGTGCTACCTACTCACTAATAGTGGGATAGCATCGTCTAAAGGAAACAAACATAGAACGATTCTTTTTTCGAGTAGGTAGATTAGTTCTTAGATACTTGCTCATCCAAAACAAAACTTTTTTTCACACTTACACTCCTTTACAAACAAAGTTTTCAAAAACACTTCATTACACTCTTGAAGACAAAAGCAAGAGTTAAATCGCAGTTAAAATAAAAACTTTTCAAAACCCACAAACACAAAGAAAACAATTTTGAAAATGATGAGCAAGTACCTAAGAGCCCGTAGATAACTACGGATAGAAAGGGTGCTAATACCTTCCCTTTCTATAAATCTCCGTACTCAGAAATATCTCAAAAAAGGAAATTTTCTGTGCTTTTTTCCTTTCCTTGTTGGATAAAATAAAATTTGGTGGCGACTCTTGCTTACCGTGAAATTTTGCCAAAACAAACGCAAAACGCAAACCAGCATTCCAAAAACAGTCAGTTCTTCCCACCGTATCACAACTGGAATGGAAATCAAAAAAATCTTAGTATCGATGTAATTGAACCAAACAAAAGTCTTGGAATATCTTCAACTGGAATAGAAATCAGAGAGATCTTAGTATCGATCTAACTGAACCAGAGAAGGTCTTGAATTAACTTTGATTGGAATGGAAATCATAAAAATCTCAGTATCGATTTAACTGAACCAGACAAAAGTCTTGGAATATCTTCAACTAGAATAGAAATTAGAGAGATCTTAGTATCGATCTAACTAAACCAGAGAAGGTCTTGAATTAACTTTGACTGAAATGGAAATCAGAAAAATCTCAATATCGATTTAATTGAACCAGACAAAAGTCTTGGAATATCTTCAATTGGAATAAAAATCAGAGAGATCTTAATATCAATATAACTGAAACCAGAGAAGGTATTGAATTAACTTTGACTGGAATGGAAATCAGAAAAATCTCAGTATCGATTTAACTGAACCAGACAAAAGTCTTGGAATATCTTCAACTGGAATAGAAATCAGAGAGATCTTAGTATCGATCTAACTGAACCAAAGAAGGTCTTGAATTACATCTTTCTGAGGAAAATGCTGAAATAGCCCTTCATCAGACGTAGCTTTTGAGAAGACTACCAGGTCACGTAAGTAGTCAACGGTGTTTGTTGATTTGATCTTTCCTGAAAATAGTAAAGAGTTAGTCGTATGCAATGTCATGAAGTTTGAAATGCATTGTGATGGTGGTCTCAAAATAAATGAGATTATATTGTATGCGATGTGTATGCGCATGCCATGATGTATGAATATGGGATGCTGTGGAGATATCTTAGTCTGGGAAAGTAAATCCCTGACTGCTGCTGAAGAGTATTGAGAAGCTGAATCCTTCATTTCCGCTGGGGATGATGAATGGAGATGATTTGCCGGGGATTTCCTCTTTCCGTTTGAGGATATTTCGCCGGGATTTTTAACTCCTGCTTGAGAATAAATCTGTGGGGGGAAGGATGCCTTGTTGGAAGATTTTGCCGATGTAGAGAAATAAACTTTGTTGGCGGATAAACTTCCGTAGCTAGAGAAATAAACTCTACCTAGTAAGAGGTTTTATAAACTGTTCGAGATTATAAAACTCAGCTGGGGAGTACAGATTTCAACTCTCTGAGGGAAATTTTGTTGGAGGAGGTAAATCCTGCTTGGGGAAAAAGAGATCAAAACTTTGGTTGTTTCTACTCTGTGGGGACATAAGCATCACTAAGACGTATGCTAAGGATGTGACAAGAGGATGCCCCTGTTCCCGCTGGAAAGAGTAATTGTCGAGGCCACAAATGACTTATTTAGACTTTGCCCCATTTCTTAAAGTCATTAGCAAATGTATTTCTGTTTCTTATGAGAGTATTTGTAAACAGTAATCATATTCAAATGCATATGTCAAAAATAATCACTGGACGTTTTTGCACAACAAAACAGAAAAATAGAAAACAAATAGTTTTGTACATTCAAAGAAATTACTTGCATTGTGTTGTACCCCAAAATTTGCCCTCCCATATTCTTCAAGAAAATGCCAAGTCAAGCTTCAAAATTCCCCAAGGGTTGCACAGTGCAAGAGCCTCCCAAGCAGTCAAAATTAGGGTTTGTGTTCTGATCAAGAATATGACGTTTCCAAAGGTCCAATCAAGTCTCATATGCCTACAAATATGGTCAAGCATCCTCATATCAAGTTTCAAGACTTTCAGCTCAAAATTGCACAGTCAAAAACCCTAATTGCCCTACAGTCAACTGTAGGGGCAAAATGGTCATTTGACAGTCAAAAGTTCAAATTTTTGGTCAACATATCATTTTGAAGCCTCAAACATCATTTGATCAATGCTTGATCATGATTCTCAAATCTTGGCTCAAAAATCATCAAGATGCAAAAGTTTCCTTATTTGGACAGCTGAAAAAGTCAACTGTAAATTGACTAGGGCATAACTTTCACATGGATTATCAGAAAAATCCCATCCAAAGCTCATTTTGAAGAGAAAGACATTTCCTACAATTCATCTTCATACTTCAAGTCCAAGAAATGCTCTCACAAAAAGTTATCAATTTCAACATTATAGGTCATTTTCAAAAGTCAACAAAAAGGGACTTTAAGTAAAAGGCCATAACTTGAGATTGGTAAATCAAAATGACATGGGACCAAAGGCATTGGTTAGAGGACTCAAAGACCTTTCCAAAATGTCCAAGAACATGAAAAAAGCTTAAAAATTGAGCAAGTTATGCCTTGTGGAAGTTGGGAAATTTTTGGATATTTTGAAAAGTCAACATTGATTCAAATGACCTAAAATTGCTAATGGGCCCATTTTTCTTCCACAATTCATCATCCCAAGCATGTGCACGACCACTTGGCCCAAAGGGAAGTATTTCTTCATTTTTTATTTATTTATTTGAATTTTTATTTATAATAATTCATTTAAATCAAATTAAATACATGGAAAATATTTAACCTAAGTTTTACAATCTTTTTTGCATGAAATCTACTCAATAATTCGTGCATATTCAAATAGGGAAAGATTTGGAGAGAATTGATCATGATTTGTACAAAAACACATGGAAAATATTTGAAAAAAGATCTTGAAAATCAAATCTTTCAAAGTCATGAATGCCAAGCCTTTTGTTTGATATCTTTAACCTAATTCATTCCTACATATACAAGGAACACAACCCTAATGCCATTGACCACGCAGCTGCTCAGAAACCTGAAAAACAAAACTTGAAATTTTGTTAAAAAAACTCAAAACTGAAAATCAGGTTTTAGGTTGATTCAAGGCACAAGACTAATTGCAAAAGCTTCCTCGTGTCCCCCTGAAGCTAACTGGATCACTCTCTAACCTTCATACGCCCAGAATTGGTACCATGGATTCAAACTGTTTCAAAAAAAATGCATAATCATGTTTCATATTTAAGGCATTTTCATTGCGTTTTTTTGATGCATTCACACTAATTGACTTGTTCTAATGCTAACCATGTAACTTAATTGTGTTTTTGAGCTGTGTACGCGATTATGCCATTATCGTTTTCTAGGGTTTACAGGACCTTGGATTAGGGTTTTTCAAATAAGGAAAAATTGGCCTTTCAGACTTGGACCATTGAATCCAGCATGCTCAGACGACCACAGGGCTACCCTCGCGCCTAATTTATGAAGCCCCTAGGGCTAGTCGCTATTTTCTGATATGTTGCCTAAGGGAACGGTGTAAAAACCGTTGCCTATGTTTGTTGTGTTTTCAGGAAAAACGAAGATGTGAGGAAGATGATGACGTGTGGAGCAATAATTGGGGTATTCAAAAATTCGCGCGCTGAAGGCATTTAGCGAATTGTCTTATATTATAATGTTTATTAGTTATTATATATTAAACGCGTATGGGTTGATTCAGTGGCAAGCGTAGTTGTTGGTAAAGTACATGACCTGGGTTCGAGCCCCAGGTCTTCACTATCTCCATATTTTTTTTCAATTAACATTCACGTGCAGGTTCAATGTTGTTGCTCCATGATACACCTCCAAGATCAAGCCGTCCACGCGTCCAGTATGTCAATCCAAGGGTTATGGTTGGGAGAACAGCGTGGACATAAGTCAACACGCCAGCACGTTGCCTGGAAAAGTCAAAAGGGCCAATTGTTAATGGGCCAGATTTCTAAAGAAAAAACCTCCTATTTGGGGTCTGAACCCCCTAGGTTTGCATATTTTCTTGCTTTCTTTATTCTTTTTATTATTTATACCTCTTTTTATTATTGTTTTATCAATTAATTAATTATTTTCATAAATATAAAAAACACATAAAAAATCAGAAAAGAAAAAAAACAATAAATATTTTTTTATTTTAATATTTCTTGTAAATAAATTTGCATGTAATTCAATTTAGTTTTAAATTAGGTTTAACTTTAACCTTTTTAATAAAAAATCTAAAAAAAACATAGAAATAGAGTTTTAATTAATTTTATCTTATTTTACTTTTTCTTTCATAATAATTAAATAATTAGATATTTATTTTTATAATTAAATTTGCATGTAAATTAATTAGGGTTAATATTAGGTCAAAATTTAATCTTTTCTTAATAAACTAAAAATAAATAGAATTAGGGTTAGCATTTAATTTCAATTAATTCTTTTTTTTATTCCTAAAATACTAAAAAAATACCAAAAACATCTCCTTTTCTTTTTAATTAATTAATTCCATGTAATTTTAATTTTGCAAAAAGGGTCCAACGCCCTCGTTTCGATTTAATTCTAATTCGCATATTTATTTTTATTTCGTTTAAATATTTATGTATCTCTCCCGAAGCCTTGTAAATAATTGCTCGCACTTTTAATTCTTTACTTTCTTTATTTTTCTGTCAAAATCGGGTCCTGGTTTAATTTTGGCGATGTGGACCCGCGCCTTTTGTAATAGCTTAGAATTTTTACTCTCCCGCAATATTTTTAACTGTTAACAAATGGCATGAAAGAATGTATGGACAAAAATAAAAACAAGCGTAGAACACCAATAACATGACAAGATAAATGCAAATGAACGTGACACGCAAATCACACACCACCCCTAGGGTACGCCTCACTGTTGCCTTGCCTCGAAAGGTGATCGTCGAGTAGAGGATGTCTTAGTAAGTCCTCATGATCCGGGAACCTGGCATGAGGGTAGCTTCTAAGGTGTCTTCCCATTGCTCTAGTGATCACCATGTCCCTACAAACTCGAATTGACCCGAACACCTCCAACGGTGGTGCTACCTACCTCTCAATGGTGGGATGGCACTACTTTAAAGGACATTTACACAGACGAATTCCTTAGGGTAGGTAGACAACTCTAAGATACTTGCTCTAATTTCAAAACCAATTCAAAAAAAAATACTTTTCACACCGACACCTTTTCAAAAAGCTTTCGAAAGCAATTTTTCAAACACTCTTGAGGACCGATACAAGAGTCGAACTGGAATTTTCAAAGAAACTTTTTAAAACCCACTCACAGTTGAAAAGCAAACAAACCAATTTTGAAAACACAAATGAGCAAGTATCTAAGAGCCCATGGATAACCATGGATAGAAAGGGTGCTAACACCTTCCCTTTCTATAATCTACCTCCCGAACCGAGAGCAATCTCTATAAGGAATTTTTCTATGCTTTTGTCCTTTCCATTTGGAGAAAATAAAAGACGGTGGCGACTCTTGCTTCCGCGACATTTCGCGAACCAGCGTTAAACAGTCAGTTCCAGATCCACCGATCACAGAACTGGCGACTCTGCTGGGGATAAACTTAAAGTGAGGTGTACCTTAGGGTTAGTTCATAACTGTGTTTTCAATTGTATTGACTTGTCTGCTTTAAATTTGTGGGTTGCATGGGAGTTACATAGATCCTAACCCGGATCTGGGGATACCCTGTTTAGGTAGCATAAGCTGTGAGGGACCTGTCCGGCGTAGACCGACACGGGTGAAACAGTGGCTACATTGGTGTGGCACCTTGGTCTGTACCGATATCCCTTGTGTTGCAACGAGGAGAATATGGGTCTTCTGAGGAGTCATTAAGCACCAACAACCTTAGAACCTTAAATGACACAACTTGGCCATTAGAACGGTAGCAGTATGCTACGCCCATTAAGGCTAAACTCTCGTGATGGTTCTGGCCGCAAGAAAAGATTGCGATGCTGGAGTTATGACCGATTGAGGGTAGTCAATGATATTGGGATCCTCTAAGAACCCGGTTACTTTTGATTAGGATAGGTTGAGCCCACCAACTTCAAGAGGGTAATACCCAGACCTCATGCTGGCCTAAACTCTAAGGGCTTCTCTTGTGTGACTTGTGTGCCTTCGTACTTGACTACTTGCATGCTTGTTATCTGACACATGAGCTACTTGCAGGTTTTGTCTATAGTCCGTAACTAGGACTCATAACAGGGTCTACTGAATTTCCTACAGGTTTTTGTTTTAGTCCTTAACCAGGACTCATAACAAGGTTTACCAAGTTCTTGCAGGGTTTGTTTATAGTCCTTAACTGGGACTCATGACAGGTTTTACTTGAGTTTCTTGCAGGTTTTGGTTTGCAGTCCTTAATAAGGGCTCATAACAGGGTTTATTCACATTACCCCATGCATACCATGACATCATACCATTGCATACATCCTAACCCATTTCAAGGATCTCAAGGGCTTGTGATGCAGGTCATGATGAATCAAACATCTAGCAAGGGGCAAAGAGGATTTATTTTCCTCTAGCCAAAGTTGTCAGAGGCTATGACCCACTTGATATGGTGAGCTCTGACTCCTGAAGAAGGTTCCCTAACCAAGGTTGTTTGGAAATCAAAACCAGACATGATGACTAAAGTCAGGGGCTATGACCCACTGGATATGGTGAGCCTTTGACCCTTGAAGAAGGACTCTCAGCAAACATGAAGTTCCCTCAATCAAGCTACCCAGCTCTAACAAATTTCTTGTTTACCCCGCGAGATCCTTGAAAACATTGCATGCATATCATACATATCATTGCATAACAGGTATCCCTTTTGCAGGTCACTTACCTTTCCCGCTGTTTATTTCAGCAATGGCTTGCCCACAAGATAACCAGGACTTTCTTGCTCAAGAGACTCGGTTCGGGGAAATCCTCCTGAATCTATCCAAGGGGCAGGAGGAGCTAAGGACACTTCTCATGGAGACCTTTGTTAAAAACAGTGCTGAGGATGAAAGGCTGAAACACCTACAAGCTGAGGTGGATGCATTGAAGATCCAGATGCTGGGGCAGGTGACTGACATTCAAGGGTTAGCTCAAAGATAAGATGAGCTCTGGCTTCTCGTCAACCAACTGCTTCAGGGTAACCAACTGGGGCAAAAGTCTAAGGGCAAAAAGCCAGTCATCGTTCGACCACCTTTGAGACAAAGAGGCAAGGAGAGAGCTCCCCAAATGGCTCCAGTGTCACAAATTCAACATCGCAGCCAACAAAAGAGCGAGAGAAGGCAGTTCACTCGGCTCAGCATGACCTTATCCCAGATATTGCCACAGTTGCGGGAGACCAAGCTGGTAACTCTAAAAGAGGCTCCGAAGTTTCAAAATACAACGTCACCAAAGTATAACCCCAACGCTCGCTGCGCTTATCATTCTGATAGCCCGGGGCATGCTACAGAGGATTGTTGGGCTTTGAAGAATAAGATTCAGGACCTGATGGATGAAGGAGCACTAGAATTCACACAAGATGGTCAGGCTGAATTTTTCTACCATCCCTCCAAGGCTCACCATTTGAAGTGACAAGCTCTGAGATTAGGAAACTTTTGTTCATTCGAATGTTCAAGTTGTGTTGTGCTTTGATTGTTCAAACATTTACTCATGTTAAACATTGTTATTTCATTAATGCATCGCATATGTCTGTTCTGAAGTAATATATTCGTATTCACTATATACAAATTGTTTTCATATTTTTTCTGATGTCAACACTCGATTAATAATTCTAAGCCTCTTGAGGGAGGATGACGAAAACGATACCACAATCTACAGTATGCTTTTGAACAGACCCCGCTGATGAGGTACAAGCATTGTTTCAATCCCTAAACACTGGAGTAATAAGGAAGATAATCCCTCGTCAACCCCTCTGAGCCAAAGAAGTAGGAGTTTTTTCTTGTCGAAATTTAAAACCCTTAATCATAACCTGGGGCAGGGAAGTCTCTCAGTTGATCCAAGTGCATAACGAATGGCACCAAAGAGGTCCTTACAAAACCAAGAAGACAGTGATGGTTCCGAATGATCAATAAAGAAAGGCAGTCATTATCTTTCAAAAAAAAAAAAGCCCATTAAGTCAAAACCTATGAAGGAGACTTACAAAACTGGGGCATCCCGCTGATTGTAATTCCAAAAAGGAAACAGCTCAGGCAAAAACAGGGATAACAAAATCAAAAAGAAAGAGGTCCTACCAACCCTCAGCAAAGGAAATGACTGCCTAGTCAAAATAAACTGTCAATATCCGAACCATCACTGGAGCATCAAAGCAAAGACTCGAACAAGGTCTAACGCACGATCAACTGAGTTTAGGTTTGAAGAACATCATGAAGAGCGGGTGGGTACAAATAATTTGAGCCTTTATCCTTTGTTTCTTAAACCGTGAACCAAGCCACGTTATAACCCTTAAAAGTCCTAGCTGAAGCACGGGTTAGTTCGAAAGCATGCTGTTACGAAAGGTATCCTGACTCCTTAAGGCTTACGGTAAATACAGAGTTGACATCATGTTTTACAAACATTCACTTGTTTTATGAAGAAGAATGCATTTTCAAAATCTTCAAGACAGACATAGGCTTTGCATTTTTAACATAACTTTGTTTGCATATGACTTTTTGTTTGAACAGCAGGGAAATTCGCACGATGAATACCTAGTGAATAAAAGCACTTCCAATCAAGGGGCACGACATGACCATTGTCCATCATCTGGGGCAATTAAGTCAAGATTAAGAGAATCTCTCAAAGGCCAAATAGCCTGGGGCAAATCTCCGCCTGAGTCACTTGGGGCACTCCAGCAACGAATCTTGCCTGATCAAACACTTTCTGGTGGCATGACAAAAACACTTCTAAACAGGGGCAACTTCCTACATTCTGAGAACGTGGACATAGTCGAAAAAAATACTACGCAAAATCAAAGACCCACTAGGCTGACATGCCTAGGCAAAAATTAGGGCTTCCCGGCGAACCAAAAGGGTTCGGGCAAAATAAGGGATGAAATGAAAATATCTGTACACCCGGCAAGTCGAAAACCTGAAAAGGCGGCTTGGGCAAAAATGGGTATCCCGATGGACTGAAAACCCGAAAGGGCGGTCCAGGCAAAAGTTAGGGATCAAAGCGTACGACTATGTCCTGTCATCTTGTCACCTGCCTACCAGAAGAAGGTTTCACCCTCAACAATTATCAGCATCCCACATGTGCCTCCCCCATAGAAACAGGGGCAATAACGGGTGGTTTAAGCAATCTGATTTGTTCTATCCTCCAAGGTACCAAGGTAGGTTCAGCTAAAGAACATAACCAGATATCCTAATTCCCCAGAGAGTAAGCAAGTCAGTGCATTCTTCTCCAAGCAGAGTTATCAAATCTCAAAGAAGTTGAGTATCCCCCAATAGATCTCAACGTTCCTCAGCAGCATGTATACATATTCTTAACAAGCATCCCGGGCAGTCTTGATCTAAAGATTGTTCCCCGGCGGTATATCAACATCCAAAGGAGTCACTTCCCCCGCAGTTCAAAACTCCCCCAGGAGAGTCCAATCCAGTTTCCCTCGGAAAGTTGGAAGTCATCTCCCCAAGCAGTAAGCTTATCCCCAGTAGATTCTGGAAGCTTACCCTCGTAGAATACGAACGCGTCGTCCGGCTTTATTCAAAGAGTTATTTCCTTAACAGGATATAATTGGGTTATCCTCAGCCAAGAGCCACGGAAAGGTCGTCGTCAGCATAGTTCTTTTTTACCCCCAGCAAAGTCCAATCAACACTTCCAATACAACAAAGATATCCCCAGCAAAGTATTATCAACAACTCAGCAAAGTATCTTTCTCCCCACAGAGTATTGCTCCCCAGCATGGTCGCTAGAGTATTTTTTGCCCCACAGAATCTTCCATTTGCCAAGTTTATTCCTCAACGGAGTCATCTTCTCCTACCGGTATTCTTGCAATTATCATCCCCAGCGGAAGCAATAAACCAATACTTCAACATCAGCCCAGGAGTGACTTCCCGGCACCCATAAAGGATTTATTTTTCCTAGACGAAAAACACATGCACAAAACATCACATACATCATTATAGCATGCATAGACGCATCATATCATACAAATCTCATTTATGTTGAGAACATCATTGCTTGATCCATATCATGCATTGCATATGACTGACCTTTACCTTTCAGGAAAGATTCAGCTAAATTCTCCATCATATTTCAAGACTCTAAGACCTTATCTGGTTCAGTTAATCGACTCCAAAGATTTCTTATCCAGTCCAAGGCCTTCTCTAGTCCAGCTAAGTCGACTCCCAACAGATTTTTCTGATGAAGACTCAGTAGAAGTTTTTAGGTTTTTCTTTGAGATTATAATTTCCTATTGGTTCTCTCCCCGACGGTGCGTGAGATGATAATTCCATTTTAGGTTTTTCTTTGAGATTATAATTTCCTATGGTTCCCTCCCCGACGGTGCGTGAGGTGATAATTCCATTTCAGATTATAATTTCCTATGGTTCCCTCCCCGACGGTGCGTGAGGTGATAATTCCATTTCAGATTGTAATTTCCTATGGTTCTCTCCCCGACGGTGCGTGAGATGTAATTCCCTTTCAGGTTATAATTTCCTATGGTTCTCTCCCCGACGGTGCGTGAGATGTAATTCCCTTTCAGGTTATAATTTCCTATGATTCTCTCCCCGACGGTGCGTGAGATGTAATTCCCTTTCAGGTTATAATTTCCTATGGTTCTCTCCCCGACGGTGCGTGAGATGTAATTCCCTTTTAGGTTATAATTTCCTATGGTTCTCTCCTCGACGGTGCGTGAGATGTAATTCCTTTTCAGGTTATAATTTCCTATGGTTCTCTCCCCGACGGTGCGTGAGATGTAATTCCCTTTTAGGTTATAATTTCCTATGGTTCTCTCCCCGACGGTGCGTGAGATGTAATTCCCTTTCAGGTTATAATTTCCTATGGTTCTCTCCCCGACGGTGCGTGAGATGTAATTCCCTTTCAGGTTATAATTTCCTATGGTTCTCTACCCGACGGTGCGTGAGATGTAATTCCCTTTCAGATTATAATTTCCTATGGTTCTCTCCCCGACGGTGCGTGAGATGTAATTCCCTTTCAGGTTATAATTTCCTTTGGTTCTCTCCCCGACGGTGCGTGAGATGTAATTCCCTTTCAGGTTATAATTTCCTATGGTTCTCTCCCCGACGGTGCGTGAGATGTAATTCCCTTTCAGATTATAATTTCCTATGGTTCTCTCCCCGACGGTGCGTGAGATGTAATTCCCTTTTAGGTTATAATTTCCTATGGTTCTCTCCCCGACGGTGCGTGAGATGTAATTCCCTTTCAGGTTATAATTTCCTATGGTTCTCTCCCCGACGGTGCGTGAGATGTAATTCCCTTTCAGGTTATAATTTCCTATGGTTCTCTCCCCGACGGTGCGTGAGATGTAATTCCCTTTCAGGTTATAATTTCCTATGGTTCTCTCCCCGACGGTGCGTGAGATGTAATTCCCTTTCAGGTTATAATTTCCTTTGGTTCTCTCCCCGACGGTGCGTGAGATGTAATTCCCTTTCAGATTATAATTTCCTTTGGTTCTCTTCCCGATACTGCGAAGATGGTAATTCCCACCAAGATTTTCTCAACAAGCATTGTTGAGGTTAAAGTCACTCAAGGTTCTCTTACCGTTCATGCTAAGGTAGTAACCACCCCTGGTTCATTCATCATCTTGTGAAGCTCCAGAATCAACTCCTGTAACCAGTCAGGGCACATCTACATAAAGCATCTGAAAACCAGCTCCTGCAACGTGTCAGGTACTCATTTTTTTCTTTTGCAGGTATGCAGGTTCTCGCTAAGGAATCTCTTATACGATCAACATCCAGATGGCATCTATAAGCCCATCATCCTATTCACCAACCTCTAAATGGCATCTGTAAGCCCATTTCCACCATCATTGCTACTATGTGAGCGCAAATTTCTGGGCACTCTAGTGTTCAATCATCTTCTACCCTCGGATTACGAAAGGCACATCAGCCAATCTGCATCCTCAGGTCTAAGAAGATTGAACAGGGGCAACTGTTGTACCCCAAAATTTGCCCTCCCATATTCTTCAAGAAAATGCCAAGTCAAGCTTCAAAATTCCCCAAGGGTTGCACAGTGCAAGAGCCTCCCAAGTAGTCAAAATTAGGGTTTGTGTTCTGATCAAGAAAATGAAGTTTCCAAAGGTCCAATCAAGTCTAATATGCCTACAAATATGTTCAAGCATCCTCATATCAATTTTCAAGACTTTCAGCTCAAAATTGCACAGTCAAAAACCCTAATTGCCCTACAGTCAACTGTAGGGGCAAAATGGTCATTTGACAGTCAAAAGTTCAAATTTTTGGTCAACATATCATTTTGAAGCCTCAAACATCATTTGATCAATGCTTGATCATGATTCTCAAATCTTGGCTAAAAAATCATCAAGATGCAAAAGTTTCCTTATTTGGACAGTTGAAAAAGTCAACTGTAAATTGACCAGGGCATAACTTTCACATGGATTATCAGAAAAATCCCATCCAAAGCTCATTTTGAAGAGAAAGACATTTCCTACAACTCATCTTCATACTTCAAGTCCAAGAAATGCTCTCACAAAAAGTTATCAATTTCAACATTATAGGTCATTTTCAAAAGTCAACAAAAAGGGACTTTAAGTCAAAGGCCATAAATTGAGATTGGTAAATCAAAATGACATGGGACCAAAGGCATTGGTTAGAGGACTCAAAGACCTTTCCAAAATGTCCAAGAACATGAGAAAAGCTTAAAAATTGAGCAAGTTATGCCTTGTGGAAGTTGGAAAATTTTTGGATATTTTGAAAAGTCAACATTGATTCAAATGACCTAAAATTGCTAATGGGCCCATTTTTCTTCCACAATTCATCATCCCAAGCATGTGCACGACCACTTGGCCCAAAGGGAAGTATTTCTTCATTTTTTATTTATTTATTTGAATTTTTATTTATAATAATTCATTTAAATCAAATTAAATACATGGAAAATATTTAACCTAAGTTTTACAATCTTTTTTGCATGAAATCTACTCAATAATTCGTGCATATTCAAATAGGGAAAGATTTGGAGAGAATTGATCATGATTTGTACAAAAACACATGGAAAATATTTGAAAAAAGATCTTGAAAATCAAATCTTTCAAAGTCATGAATGCCAAGCCTTTTGTTTGATATCTTTAACCTAATTCATTCCTACATATACAAGGAACACAACCCTAATGCCATTGACCACGCAGCTGCTCAGAAACCTGAAAAACAAAACTTGAAATTTTGTTAAAAAAACTCAAAACTGAAAATCAGGTTTTAGGTTGATTCAAGGCACAAGACTAATTGCAAAAGCTTCCCCGTGTCCCCCTGAAGCTAACTGGATCACTCTCCAACCTTCATACGCCCAGAATTGGTACCATGGATTCAAACTGTTTCAAAAAAAATGCATAATCGTGTTTCATATTTAAGGCATTTTCATTGCGTTTTTTTGATGCATTCACACTAATTGACTTGTTCTAATGCTAACCATGTAACTTAATTGTGTTTTTGAGCTGTGTACGCGATTATGCCATTATCGTTTTCTAGGGTTTACAGGACCTTGGATTAGGGTTTTTCAAATAAGGAAAAATTGGCCTTTCAGACTTGGACCATTGAATCCAGCATGCTCAGACGACCACAGGGCTACCCTCGCGCCTAATTTATGAAGCCCCTAGGGCTAGTCGCTATTTTCTGATATGTTGCCTAAGGGAACGGTGTAAAAACCGTTGCCTATGTTTGTTGTGTTTTCAGGAAAAACAAAGATGTGAGGAAGATGATGACGTGTGGAGCAATAATTGGGGTATTCAAAAATTCGCGCGCTGAAGGCATTTAGCGAATTGTCTTATATTATAATGTTTATTAGTTATTATATATTAAACGCGTATGGGTTGATTCAGTGGCAAGCGTAGTTGTTGGTAAAGTACATGACCTGGGTTCGAGCCCCAGGTCTTCACTATCTCCATATTTTTTTTTCAATTAACATTCACGTGCAGGTTCAATGTTGTTGCTCCATGATACACCTCCAAGATCAAGCCGTCCACGCGTCCAGTATGTCAATCCAAGGGTTATGGTTGGGAGAACAGCGTGGACATAAGTCAACACGCCAGCACGTTGCCTGGAAAAGTCAAAAGGGCCAATTGTTAATGGGCCAGATTTCTAAAGAAAAAACCTCCTATTTGGGGTCTGAACCCCCTAGGTTTGCATATTTTCTTGCTTTCTTTATTCTTTTTATTATTTATACCTCTTTTTATTATTGTTTTATCAATTAATTAATTATTTTCATAAATATAAAAAACACATAAAAAATCAGAAAAGAAAAAAAACAATAAATATTTTTTTATTTTAATATTTCTTGTAAATAAATTTGCATGTAATTCAATTTAGTTTTAAATTAGGTTTAACTTTAACCTTTTTAATAAAAAATCTAAAAAAAACATAGAAATAGAGTTTTAATTAATTTTATCTTATTTTACTTTTTCTTTCATAATAATTAAATAATTAGATATTTATTTTTATAATTAAATTTGCATGTAAATTAATTAGGGTTAATATTAGGTCAAAATTTAATCTTTTCTTAATAAACTAAAAATAAATAGAATTAGGGTTAGCATTTAATTTCAATTAATTCTTTTTTTTTATTCCTAAAATACTAAAAAAATACCAAAAACATCTCCTTTTCTTTTTAATTAATTAATTCCATGTAATTTTAATTTTGCAAAAAGGGTCCAACGCCCTCGTTTCGATTTAATTCTAATTCGCATATTTATTTTTATTTCGTTTAAATATTTATGTATCTCTCCCGAAGCCTTGTAAATAATTGCTCGCACTTTTAATTCTTTACTTTCTTTATTTTTCTGTCAAAATCGGGTCCTGGTTTAATTTTGGCGATGTGGACCCGCGCCTTTTGTAATAGCTTAGAATTTTTACTCTCCCGCAATATTTTTAACTGTTAACAAATGGCATGAAAGAATGTATGGACAAAAATAAAAACAAGCGTAGAACACCAATAACATGACAAGATAAATGCAAATGAACGTGACACGCAAATCACACACCACCCCTAGGGTACGCCTCACTGTTGCCTTGCCTCGAAAGGTGATCGTCGAGTAGAGGATGTCTTAGTAAGTCCTCATGATCCGGGAACCTGGCATGAGGGTAGCTTCTAAGGTGTCTTCCCATTGCTCTGGTGATCACCATGTCCCTACAAACTCGAATTGACCCGAACACCTCCAACGGTGGTGCTACCTACCTCTCAATGGTGGGATGGCACTACTTTAAAGGACATTTACACAGACGAATTCCTTAGGGTAGGTAGACAACTCTAAGATACTTGCTCTAATTTCAAAACCAATTAAAAAAAAAATACTTTTCACACCGACACCTTTTCAAAAAGCTTTCGAAAGCAATTTTTCAAACACTCTTGAGGACCGATACAAGAGTCGAACTGGAATTTTCAAAGAAACTTTTTAAAACCCACTCACAGTTGAAAAGCAAACAAACCAATTTTGAAAACACAAATGAGCAAGTATCTAAGAGCCCATGGATAACCATGGATAGAAAGGGTGCTAACACCTTTCCTTTCTATAATCTACCTCCCGAACCGAGAGCAATCTCTATAAGGAATTTTTCTGTGCTTTTGTCCTTTCCATTTGGAGAAAATAAAAGACGGTGGCGACTCTTGCTTCCGCGACATTACGCGAACCAGCGTTAAACAGTCAGTTCCAGATCCACCGATCACACATTGATTTTGAAGTTTGCCTATAACAGGCATTTTTTTACAAAGAGACTGACGTTCTAGTAGGAGAACACCGCCGTGAAAATGAAAATTATACAAAATAGTGTACAAAGAGAAAACAACTATGTGTAATAATCTCATTGAGTTTCAATTCTGCTATTGCCCTTATGTCCTTGAGCGTTTCATCACTTTGCTACTTGTCTGAAGCTGACTGGATTGAGTGGTACCGCTTGAGCTTGATATTTGATACTGAAGTCTGGTCGCAAGGTGATCCAATGGGACATAGTTATACGCTTCAAATCCCTAACTTTTTCCTGGATCGCCCTTTCGGGTTTTCAGTCCACCGAGATACCCTTTTTTTCCCAAGCCGCCTTTTCAGGTTTTCGACTTGCCGGGTGTACAAATTTTTTGTATTTATCCCTAATTTTTGTTTGAACCCTTTCGGTTCGCCGGGATGCCCTTACTTTTGCCTAGGCTAGTCAACCTAGCGGGTCTTTATTCATGCGTAGTATCTTTTAATTATGTCCGCATTCATAGGGTGAGGAAGGTCGTCACCATCCATGGTGGTTAGAATCATGGCTCCACCGGAAAATATGCTTTTGATTACAAATGGCCCTTCGTATGTGGGAGTCCATTTACCCCTGGGATCACCTTGTGGCAGTTTGATGCACTCGATTACTAGATCACCCACTTGTTATACATGACATCTGACCTTTTTGTTGAAAGCCTTGATCATTCGTTTTTGGTACATCTGACCATGACAGACAACAGTAAGCCTTTTCTCATCAATCAGATTCAGTTGGTCAAGTCAAGTCTGGATCCAATCATCTTCATTCAAACTTGCATCCTTCATGATTCTCAAAGAAGGGATTTGGACCTCAATAGGTAGGACTGCCTCCATACCATACACAAGAGAGAAAGGTGTTGCTCTAGTTGACATACGTGCTGAAGTGCGGTAACCATGAAGGGAAAATGGTAACATCTCATGACAGTCTTTATATGTCACCGTCATCTTCTGTATGATCTTTTTAATGTTCTTGTTAGCAACTTCCACAACGCCATTCATCTTTGGCCAGTAAGGGGAAGAATTATGATGCTGGATCTTGAATTGTTTACAAAGTTCAGTGATCATCGTATTATTGAGATTTGTACCATTATCTGTGATGATTCTTTCTGGAACACCATACTGACAGATCAGGTTATGCTTGATAAATTGCGCCGCAACATTCTTGGTAATAGTAGCAAAAGAGGCAGCCTCAACCCACTTTGTGAAGTAATCAATGGCCACTAGGATAAAGTGATGCCCATTAGAAGCGGTAGGTCTAATCTCTCAGATCATGTCAATGCCCCACATTGCAAAGGGCCAGGGAGCCGTCAAGACATTCAAGGGAACCGAAGTTACATGTACTTTATCAGCATAGATCTAACATTTGTGACAAGTTAAGGAATGTTGATAACAGTCTGCTTCCATAGTAGAACCAATAGTATCCTGCCCATAGGATCTTTTTAGCCATGGTGTATCCACTAGAGTGGGTGCCAAAGGTACCTTCGTGTAAATCTACAACAATCCTCTCTACTTCGCTCTTGTCTACACACCGGAGTAAAGTAGAGTCACGGTTGCGCTTGTAAAGGATCCCATATTGAGCAAGAACTTTGCGGAGAACCTTCTTAGAAACTTCCTATCATTGACAAACTCCCCCTCAGGATATTCTTGAGCCTCGAGATGCATTTTCACTTCATGAAACCAAGGTTTGTCTGCGACTTTATCAGTGTCAATCTCATAGCAAAATGTTGGTTCATCCAACCTCTCAATAGTGATCCGAGGAGCCTCATTGTCCCATCTGATCTTAAACATGGATGACATAGTAGCTAGCGCGTCTGCTAACTAATTCTCTTCTCGTGGAAAATGTTCAAAGGTGACTTCTTCAAAATGTGGAAGCAACATCAGCACATGTTCTTTGTAAGGGATGAGATTAGGGTGCTTCGTGTCCCACTCCCCTTTGATTTGACTTATTACCAAGGTTGAATCCCTGAAAATGCTCAAGAGCTTGATCCTTAGATCAATAACAGCTTTGAGACCCATGATGCATGCTTCATACTCCACCATATTGTTGGTACAATTGAAACATAATCTTACAGTGAAAGGAGTATGACAGCCCACGGGGGATATGATTATAACAATGATGCCATAGTCAGTCAGGTCCTTCATCCGGTCCAAGTTCTTCACAGTCAGTCACTAACAAAATATTCTCATCCGAGAATTCAAAGTTCATGGATTGGTAGTCATCCACAGCCTGATGAGCCAAATGATCAGCTAATACACTTCTCTCGATTGCTTTTTGGGTCGTGTATTGGATATCGTATTCGGTCAAGATCATTTGTCATCTTGCTATTATTTCAGAGAGAGCGGGCTTCTCAAAGATGCACTTGATCAGATCCATCTTAGATATCAACAAAGTAGTGTGGGTCAACATATACTGTCTCAGTCGGCGAGAAGCTCATGCCAAGGCGCAACAAGTTTTCTCGAGCATTGAGTATCTTGTTTTACAGTCGGTAAACTTTTTTCTAAGGTAGTATATTGCATGCTCTTTTCGACCGGACTCATCATGCTGCCCTAGCACACACCCCCATTGAATTATCTAACACTGTTAAGTACATTATCCAAGGTCTTCCTTCAATCGAAGGCATCAGAATTGGAGGCTCTTGAAGGTATTCTTTGATTCTCTCGAAGGCCGTCTGACATCCGTCATTCCACTTTACCACTTGATCTTTCTTCAGGAGTTTGAAGATTGGCTCACAAGTAGCAGTTAAATGGGAAATGAACCTGGCAATGTAATTTAGGCGTCCCAAGAAACCTCTAACTTCTTTCTCGGTGCGAGGAGTCGGCATATCTTGTATAGCTGTTGTACCCCAAAATTTGCCCTCCCATTTCCTCAACATTTTCTCATCACAAGACCTTTGAAGATCAAGATCCAGTTAGGGTTTCCTCTGCTCAAGACTTATCCTTGCACTGTGGACTCAAATTAGGGTTTGTGTTTGCCTAAGGATGTTTTGACCTAAAATGCCTAAGATGACTTTCATGCTTCATATTGGACTCCCAAGTTTACCTATACCAAGTTTCAGGTCTTGATTCCAAGTTTTGCCCAGTCAATTGGACAGTTGACCTAGAAATCAGCTGTATTGGGGAAAAAGTCAGCTGTGGCCAATTGACAGTCAAACCTCATGAAATTTGATCCACATCAACATTATGAACTCATATGGACCATTTGATCAAGTTTGGATCACAATTCCACAAGAAATTTGATCAGATCATCAAAAGGGCAAAATGGTCATTTTTAGGGTTTTGACTGCACAAGGGCAATTTTTGACTGTTTGACCTAGCCAATGGCAAACCAAGCTCACATATGGCCTCAAGGACTCAATGGAATTATCTTGACATGTTCATCAAGCTCAAAAGATCCCAAGTACACAAGATTGACAGTTGAATTTCTCAGTCAATTGATCAATTTTGACTGTATACTGAAAAGTCAAACTTTGACTTTTTGGTCAAAATCAAGAGTCAAGATTCATTTTTCATCAAAACATGCCAAATCATGAAACTTGTTCACCAAGAAATCACAAAATGCAAATTAGGGTTTGAAAATGGAATTTTTCATAACTTAGAATTTTTCTAAGTTATAAAAAACCCTAATTTTTTCCCAACTTTGCCCCATCTTTTCACCATGATCCATTTGGATTCAAACAAAAGTCAAAACATGAAAGTTGTAGCTTGTTGCATAATCTACAACTTTGATTCACAAAGTTTTCTCATTTGAAGCTTGTATCTCAAGTTATAATTTTTTGAATAAGGGCACTAAACCATCTTTTAACTTAGTGAAATTTAACCTATTTTGACAAGGTTTTCTACCCTACTTCAAGGCCACTTTTCATACCCTTCCACTTGGAATTTTGATTTGCATTTCAAAGATGGATTGTAGTACACATTCCAAGCTTTCCAAAATGTCCAAGAACTCATCAAACAACCTCATAACTTGAGAGATTCGAATTTCACAAGTTGGCAAAAATTCACTTTTGTTCTTCATCAAGACATGTTCATAACCTTGCCAATTTGAAATCAGTTTGCTTTATGCTTGATTACAGGTCCTTGAACCATTTCATACTCAATAATTTAATGCATATTCAATGTGTTAAGGTCATGTTCTTTGTGCTCTAACATTGCATGATGGTTTAATCCTAAACTAGATAAAGTGCTTTATCCATTTTTGTCAAAAGCTAGCTTTATGTCAATTTGAAATCCAAGCAAGTACAAGCAAAATCCTCTTGGCACAAGATTATGGACAAGTTGCTCTGATCAAGGGAAGATTATGCAGCAGGATTAGAGGCCCCTACTGACCTAAAAACAAAAGTGACCATTGCTTGCTTCATTTTCAAGTAACATCCATAACTTATGCTATCTCTCATCTCAGTTTAGAAACAGAAGAACAAAGTTATCAAACATATTCCATAGACCATATCCAAGCTTTGGCACGAGTCCTGAACCTCTCAAGCATCCTCCATCTCAAAATCACCTCAAAACTGCACAAACAGGGGTGCCCCTGCAGTTTGAGTGCAAACTCCCAATCCCTTCAAGCATTTTGATTCAAACCTTTTCCTCTACCTTCCCTACAATATATCCAAGCTAACCATGTCCTAAAATCAGACCTGTAACACCTCCAAGCCACTTCACCATTTTCAATTTTCTGTTTTGCAGTTGGAGTTCACTAGCTCGATTCAGGGAGTTTCAAGACAAAGTAGGAATTGGAAAAGCATCCTTACACTTCAAGGAAGCTGTACAAGTCATCATTTCACTCTGAAACATCCTCCATTGCCAAGCTCGATTCCAACTGAACAGGTATATTCATGGAGTTTTATCTCTCTTATTAGGCATTGTTAGCTTTAGGTTTTTGAAGAAAACATGTCACAATCATAGCCCTGAACATGCTCATATGATTAGATTTCATTTATGTTTCGTGTGCTTAGAGAATTTCATGTCTGAACATTGATGAAAAGTTAGGTCAGAAAAGAGGGGGAGAGAAATTCTCCCTCATCTTAGAGAGATAGGTCATGTTCTTTATATGGTTGAAACCGTCTCTTAATGCTCTACACTTTTCATGTTATGAGTTTTGCTTGAAAGTCCAGGAATCCAGAGATAAAAAACGCGTGTTTTTGGTTGAAGAAGGTTGTACAGAGGTTGAAGAAGAAGTGGTCTGGGCTGGGCCTGGATTTATTTTCTTTTCACACCCCATTTTCATGTTTACACCCCCCTGAGCCCATTTGTTCATTTCTTAACATTTTTGACTTTTTCTTTTTTGTTTGACTTTGTTTATTTTTTCTCATGACATTAAAAAATTAAAAATATTTTTTTTTCATCATTTTTTGCATTTATTGCATATTTATTTGTTTATTTTCTTTGTTTGTATATAATATATATATATGTATTATTATTAGAATAAATAAGAAATAATGTAAATACAATTTTTATTTTCATTTACTTTCTGAAAATATTTCACACAAAAAAATACTCTTTTATTTATTTTATTAAAATATTAAATAAATATTTATTTTTTGCATAATACATATTTAGGGTTTAATATAAATATATATATATATATATGTGATTATTAATACATTTAAGACAAAATATAAAAATACTTGATTTTTTCATTTTATTTAATATTTGATATAAAAATACCTTTTTCCATAATATACTTCATTTTATTTTATTTTTGAAAATAATAAATAAATAGTTGTATTAAATTAGGTAATAATACATTTCCATTAAAATTAGGGTTTTTGCCCTAAAATTAAGATACTCAAAAAAATAATACATTTTTTTATTTTCTTTTTCCTTTTACATAAATAATATTTTCTCATATACATAAAAACTTTCTTTTTGCATTTCACATATTTATTTAATTTACATTTAATTATGCAATTTATTTACCTTGCAAATATTCAAAATGATGTAATAATTTAGATTTAAATTCTTGTCAATATCCCCATTTGAACATTTGTACCCCCCTTCCCATATTTGGTTTTGTAATAGCTTAGTAATTTTAATTTCGCACTTTATTGCTTTTTAATGATAACATGTTAGAATTAGGGTTTGTATGCGAAAAAACGATAAAAAATAGTTTGACCTAATACAAGATAAACAAGCATGAAAATGGACACACAAATCACACTTGCACCCCCTAGGGTATTCCACTTGTTGCCTTCAAATAAATGGGCCATATTGCATGTTAAACTTCTTTGGGCAAAGCAAACAGTTTGAATGATCATAGTCCCTCGATAAAACTTTTCAAAACAAACAAAAACAAATGATCAAGT
Organism: Vicia faba; assembly: GCA_948472305.1. NCBI lineage: Eukaryota > Viridiplantae > Streptophyta > Magnoliopsida > Fabales > Fabaceae > Vicia > Vicia faba. The sequence continues at coordinate 145,287,814 of OX451738.1, forward strand.
CCCTTAAAGAAATTGCCCAAAGACATTTAACGTCGTTACAATTATGGTCTAAAACGATGACCCGCGCCTGTCCCTTTCACATCCTAACACAAGGTTGCCCACCAAATACAATGGTGGTGCAAACTTGTTAAAAGGGTTAAAGTATAGCAATAATCTTTTGAGAAATTTAGGAGTAGATAACCTCTTAGTTACTTGAATCAACTTGCAAAACAAAACACTTGCCTAATTTCAAAATCACACATCACTACACTTTCAAAACAACTTTCAAAAACAAATGAAAACTTTTTCAAAAGACATACATCTTTGTATACATCCCCACATGGATCATTACAAAGGTTGCCACCACATTGGCATCTTTTCAAAACATTTTCAAAACCCACACACTCAAGCACCATTTAAAACAATTGAAAACAAAAGGCAAGTGATCTAAGCAAGTAACTAAGAGCCCATGGATAACCATGGATAGAAAGGGTGCTAATACCTTCCCTTTCTATAATCTACTCCCCGAACCCAAGAAAACATCTCAAAAGGTTTTTGCTGTGCTTTTTAACCTTTCCTTAGGATAAAATAAAAAGTCGGTGGCGACTCTTGCTAACCGCAACATTTGCGAATACAAACGCAAACCTCAAGTCAGTTCTCCCACCGTATCACAGAACTGGCGACTCTGCTGGGGAGAACTTTTAAAGTGGAGTAACCTTAGGGTTTAGATCACCTTTGTTTTCAATTGTTTGCTTTGTTTGCTTTTGCATTTGTGGGCTTTGTATCGGAGTTTTATAGATCCTAACCCGGATCTGGGAAATACCCTTTTTAGGTAGCATAATCTGTGAGGGACCTGTCCGGCGTAGACCGACATGGGTGAAGCAGTGGCTACGTTGGTGTGGCATCTTAGTCTGTACCTATATCCCTTGTGTTGTAACGGGGAGAATATAGGTCTTCTAAGGGGTCATTAAACACCAACCAACCTTAGAACCCTAAATTGACCAACTTGGCTATTAGGACAGTAGCAGTATGCTACACTCATTGAGGCTAAACTCTCGAGATGGTTCTGGCCGCGAGAAAAGATTGCGATGCTGGAGTTATGACCGATTGAGGGTAGCCAATGATTTGAGATCCTCTAGAACCCGGTTACTTTTGATAGGACAGGTTTTAACCAACAAAACCAAAAGAGGGTAATACCTGAAACTCATGCTGGCCTGAAACCTAAGGGTGTCTTGTGTGACTTGTGTGCTTTATTTGCCTATGTGAATACTTGTGATGTGCTTCATCATAGCATCATGCCATCATACCATTGCATGCATAAAAAGCTAACCCATTTCAAAGACAAAAAGGTTTCATCTTTGCTCTGTTTTGTAGGACATTATGATGCCCGTGCGTAGAAATACTGTCCGGCTCAACTTTGTTCAACCACCAGTTTTACTCAAGGATTTGGTTGGAAGGATTCCAAACACTACCTCCTTCATCAACAGACATGGTTCTCTCCTTGGCTTGATCACTGCAAAATGGGACCAACAACTGATAAGTGTTCTGACCCAGTTTTATGACCCTCTGCATCATTGTTTCACCTTTCAAGACTTCCAGCTGGTTCCTACCCTGGAAGAGTTCTCTTATCTGCTTGGGATCCCTGTCTTGGAACAAACTCCATTCACTGGTTTGGAAAAGACTCCTAGGCCTGAAGAGATTGCTGCAATTCTCCCCTTGACCAAAGAAGAGATATTGTCCAACTGGGAAACTAGAAATGGGGTCAAGGGCTTTTTGGTCAAATTTCTGGTTGGCAAGGCTAATGATTTCTGGAATGACTTGGACTTCAAGGCATATGAGGATATTCTGGCTCTTTTGATCTATGGTCTGGTATTGTTTCCCAACCCTGACACTTTTATCAGTATCCATGTCATAAGGATCTTCATGTCTCGGAATCCGGTACCCACTCTTTTGGGTGATATTCTACAACAACTCCATGCTCGTACTGCTCGAAAACGGGGGACTCCGTGGTGTTGTGCTCCTTTGCTAGTAAGGTGGTTTATTTCGCACCTTCCTAAGTTCGTGCTGAAGAATGAAGAAGGAAAAGGTTGGGCTCAGAGGTTAATGTCTCTCACTGATAATGACATCACCTGGACTCTCAGAGGTTTGGATGAGGTAGCTGTTATCGACCGTTGCGGAGAATACCCTAATATCCCGTTGATTGGTATCCAAGGAGGAATCTCTTACAATCCGTGTTTAGCTCTCCGTCAGTTTGGAAGAGCCAGAGGAGATGGGCCTCATGAGATGCTGGTTCCTCACTTCCATTTTGAGTTTCAGGCAGACAGTGACAAACTACGCCAGGGATTCATTAGAGCTTGGGACAGGATTCACAAAGCCGACCCACATGAGTTAGGACCAAAGACTTCTCTGCCATTGAAGCCCTATTGCAAATGGGTCCGCATCCGTGCTCAGAAGTTGGGTATGCCCTACGAAGCTGTTAGACCTCTCATTCTTGAGTCTCCCGATGAAGATGGGGTTCCTCCAACTGTCCTCCCTCCTCAGATACCTACTGATTTTGACACCATGAAGAGATCTTGGGCACAGCTAAAGGAAGAACGGGATTTCTATCGGGAGAAGTTCAACGAGCAGGAAAGGAAGATCCAGAGGCTGACTAAGCAATTGGAGGAAGAACGGGTCCTGAACAACTACATCAGCACTGAAAGGAGGAGGCCATGGGAGCATTGATGAGCTTTGATGTTTCCTTTTATAGTTTTATTTCCTTTTCAGTATTTTTCATTCCTGTAATGCCTAGGGGCAAGTTGTTGAACAATTGAAATTTTCATCTAATGAAGTGTGTTTCCCTTTTTGTCTACAAAGTTGAATCTTGTTTGTCTTTGAAAACATAAAGCATACACATTCCATTGCACCATATGCATAGCAGGTACCCTATTTCACAGGTTGCTTAATTTTTCGCTGTTTGTGTGAACAGTCATCATGAATCCAGAATCCTCCAGTGAGCAAGCAATCAAGGCCCTTCAGGCCCAAAGTGCACAGTTTCAAGAGATGGTCCTAAGCCTAGCCCAAGGTCAGCAAGAGTTGAAGACTCTACTCATGAAGAAGAAGAAGAAAAAGAGGACTGCATTGTTCAACACCGGACGCCGATTTGGGAACACACTCCACAATGAAGCTGATCCAACCACTTCTTCTGCTGAGAAAAACAGTCCCCAAGGGGGAGGAGCTCCTAGTCCCGCAGTCTCCGACAACGAGACGGACTATAACGACGAACAGTACCCACCTGCTGCTGACAGATACAAACAATTGGAGGATCGCTTGAGCGCCATGGAAATTCAGAATGTGCCGGGACTGGATTTCGGAGATTTGGGGTTATCTTCTGGGGTAGTCATTCCACACAAGTTTAAGGCGCCCGCCTTCGCCAAGTATGATGGGGTCTCCTGCCCAAAGCTACATCTAAGGTCGTACGTAAGGAAAATCCAACCTTACACGGCGGATAAGAACCTCTGGATTCACTTCTTCCAAGATAGCCTCTCGGGGTCACAGCTTGAATGGTTCTACCAATTGGATGGAGCTAGCATCCGACACTGGGAAGATTTGGCAACCGCATTCTACAGACAATACCAATACAATTCTGATCTCGCTCCTACGCGTACCCAACTTCAGGGTATGTCTCTAGGAACGGGTGAAGGGTTCAAAGAATACGCTCAAAAATGGAGAGATTTGGCTGGCAGGGTGCAGCCTCCATTAACTGATCGAGAGCTGGTTGATATGTTCCTTGGGACTTTGTCTGGTCCGTTTTTCAATCATTTGGTTGGTAACTCCTCCGCTGGGTTCACAGATTTGATATTAACGGGAGAAAGAATTGAAGCTGGCATCAGGTCAGGCAAGATACAGAAGGCTGCCTCTACAAGTGCTGAGAAGAGGCCGTTTAAGAAAGAAGCAAGTGCCGTCTATGGTCCTAGAAGACAAGTCAAGCCCGAAAGTCGCCAAGCCGTCAATGCTTTGGTCATCTCCAAACCTGTTGCTGCTCCTCAGCAGTACAATCAACAAAGAAGTGAAAGGCCCAAGAGGCAGTATACCCGACTGAGTATGACATTATCTCAGATTTTACCCCAACTGTTATCCACCAACCTGGTGACCCTCAAAGAAGCTCCTAAGGTCGTCAACACTGCGTCTCCTAAATACAACCCAAATGCCCGGTGTGCTTATCATTCTGATAGTCCCGGGCACACTACTAATGATTGCTGGGCCTTGAGAAACAAAGTGCAAGATCTGATCGACGCGAAGGAAATTCAGTTTGAAGCGCCAGAAAGACCAAATGTTGTAACGGCTCCTATGCCCCAGCATAGGGTAAATGCCATTGAGGAAGAAGTGTATGCTGTTTCGATAGATGAAGTTGTTACCCCTATGAAGACTGTTAAGAAGAACCTACTGCGGGCCAGTTTATTTTCGGGTTGCGGCGAAGGTTGCCTATTCTGTGCTATTTCCCCATCTGATTGTCCCTTGCTAAGGTTAGGCATCCAAGGCCTAATGGATAGCAAGGAGATTCTATTCAAAAAGACTGCTGTTCAATTGGTTCCAATGAAAGAAGTTTCTGTAATTACCATCTTCAAAAATCCAATCAAGGCTCCCCCGAAGAAGCCTATTCAAATCATGACAATTGCGCCTGTGATCATTACTGTTCCGGGGCCCCTCTCCTACGTTTCTGATAAAGCTGTCCCCTGGCATTATGGGGCAGACGTGTATATAAATGGAATCAAGCAAGAATTCGACGCTAGTGCCAGTATCTGCGATATCACTGGTCCAGCCAAGGTCACCCGCAGTGGCAGGCTCTTCTCGCCTGACATTGCGCCGCCCGCTATTCGAAAACCCCTCCTCATAAAACCTACAAGTTTACCTAGTCCTGTTGCTGATCAAATTGTGTCCCCTGCTGCCGAGTCATCAAATGCTCGGGGCAAAGGGATTGAAGAAGAGCCTGCCCGGATGGAGGCGCCAATACCCGTAAATACTGAGGCCTCCCGACAAGAAATGGAGGAGATTCTGAAAATAATAAAGAAAAGTGATTTTAATGTTGTCGAGCAGTTGGGGCATACACCCTCCAAGATCTCCCTGCTCTCCTTATTGCTCTGCTCCGAGGCTCATGCTAAAGCCTTGATCTCATTTCTCAAGACGGCCCATGTGCCGCAAGAGACGTCTGCAGTCCAGTTCACTGATTGCATAGCAAATCTAACAGCGGACAACGGCTTGGGTTTTTCAGATGCTGACCTGACCGCAAAAGGGAGAGACCACAATGATGCCCTGCATGTCTCCATCGAATGCAGGGGCACTACTCTGGCGCATGTATTGGTGGATACTGGTTCTTCCTTGAATGTCCTACCGAAAAAGGCTTTAGACCGACTGGATTATGAAGGCCTGGAGTTGAAACCCAGCAATATCATCGTCAGGGCCTTTGACGGTTCCAAAAGGATGGTTCATGGAGAGGTTAACATCCCTATCCGTGTGGGCTCTCAAGTGTTTGACTCTACCTTTTACGTGATGGATATACGTCCATCGTACTCTTGTCTGTTGGGTCGACCTTGGATCCATAAAGCTGGGGCAGTGACCTCCACCTTGCACCAGAAGCTGAAGTATCCCGTCAGGGGAAAGATCGTCACTGTACAAGGAGAAGAGGAGTATATGGTGAGCCATTTGAATTCCTTCAGGTACATCGAGATGGACGGAGAGTTCATTGAAACCCCCTTCCAGCATTTCGAGGAGGTGCATCCAATTTCAGCAGCTGTAGAGACAATGGCCGAAGAGAATGATTCCTTGAAGATGGCTTCCCTAAGGGATGCCCGGGCTGTGGTTCAGAAAGGCAATTGTGCACACTGGGGTCAGCTTCCTGACTTCACTCAGAAGAACGACAAGTTTGGGCTAGGCTTTACTGCAGAGGCACAGAAGGCGGTGCGCAAAGAGAAGATCGGAAAGGCTCTGGTGTTTATTTCCAGCTCAAGGGTGAATGTTATCGAGGAGGATGTGGAGGAAGCTGAGTTTGACAGTTGGATTTACCCGACTACCAGCAACGGACCAAGCAACTGGACGGCAAAGGATTTTACCCCTATCACATTTGTCACGCAGTAATTGATTTCTTTTGATTTCCAATTTGTAACAAACAATATGTTAAAACTTTGTTGGCTCGGTGTCCTACCCGGGGCATCGTAGCTCCATTTGTGAGGGCTTTTTGTATGACATTTTCATATATCATCAATCAAAACATTGGACGTTTGTTGCATTTCAAATCTTTTGCTCTTTTCCTTTCTGTGTTATATATATTGCAAAACAGCTGTATTTACACACACTCACTTATACAGGTTTCAATCCACTCTGGATCTCACTGGTAACAGCTCTGCTACCACCAGTTATGACTTTGAAAATTCGATCAACTTGGCCGAAGACGAAGGTGAAGATGATTGCGAAGTGCCTGGTGAGCTCGCGAGACTGCTACTCCAGGAAGAAAGGGCTATTCACCCACATGAAGAGCCTGTGGAAACAATTAACTTGGGTACTGAGACAGAAAGGAAAGAGGTCAAGATTGGTGCCAATCTGGAGCTCAGCGTGAAGCAACGATTGATCCAGATGCTACAGGACTACATGGAGATCTTTGCTTGGTCCTATGAAGATATGCCTGGTTTGGATGCCGACATTGTAGTTCACCATTTGCCAACCAAGGAAGATTGCCCTCCGGTAAAACAGAAAGTTCGACGGATGCGTCCAGAGATGTCTGAAAAGATCAAGGCCGAGGTTATGAAGCAGTTTGATGCCGGGTTCCTTGCAGTGACTTCTTACCCTCAGTGGGTTGCCAATGTTGTGCCAGTGCCGAAGAAGGACGGTAAAGTCAGAATGTGTGTCGACTACAGAGATCTGAACAGGGCCAGCCCCAAGGATGACTTCCCCCTACCTCACATTGATGTCCTTGTTGACAATACAGCTCAACACAAGGTGTTCTCCTTCATGGATGGCTTTTCAGGGTATAATCAGATCAAGATGGCTCCAGAGGATATGGAGAAGACTACCTTTGTGACTCAGTGGGGCACCTTCTGTTATAAGGTCATGCCATTCGGGTTGAAAAATGCTGGGGCAACCTATCAACGTGCCATGGTTGCTTTGTTTCATGATATGATCCATCATGAAATTGAGGTATACGTTGATGACATGATTGCAAGGTCTCAAACTGAGGAGGAGCACCTTGACCATCTGAGGAAGTTGTTTGACCGACTCAAGTTATACAAGCTGAGGTTGAATCCCAACAAATGCACCTTTGGGGTAAGATCCGGAAAGTTGCTAGGTTTCATTGTAAGTGATAAAGGTATTCAGGTGGATCCTGCCAAGGTTAAAGCTATTCAGGAGATGCCGACTCCAAAAACAGAGAAAGAAGTCAGAGGTTTCCTAGGACGACTGAATTATATTGCTCGATTCATCTCGCATCTGACTGCTACTTGTGAGCCAATCTTCAAATTGCTGAAGAAAGATCAAGTAGTACGCTGGAATGATGAATGTCAGGCCGCCTTTGAAAGAATAAAGGAATATCTCCAAGAGCCACCCATTCTTATGCCACCGGTGGAAGGAAGACCTCTGATACTATACTTGACAGTGCTTGATAATTCAATGGGGTGTGTGCTGGGGCAGCATGACGAGTCTGGCCGAAAAGAGCACGCTATTTATTACCTGAGCAAAAAGTTTACCGACTGTGAGTCTCGTTACTCACTGCTTGAGAAAACTTGTTGCGCTCTTGTATGGGCTGCTCGCCGGCTGAGACAGTATATGCTGACTCACACTACCTTATTGATTTCAAAGATGGATCCCATCAAGTACATATTTGAAAAGCCCGCTCTGTCTGGAAGAATAGCGAGATGGCAAATGATCTTGACAGAATATGATATCCAGTATACAACTCAGAAAGCAATTAAGGGAAGTGTACTGGCAGATCATTTGGCACACCAACCTGTGGACGATTACCAATCATTGAACTTTGATTTTCCGGACGAAGACATCATGGTGGTAACCGACTGTGAAGTACCTGGACCGGATGAAGGACCTGAGGAAGGATCCCGATGGTCTATGCATTTTGATGGAGCCTCCAATGCTTTGGGTAACGGCGTCGGCGCTGTAATCATATCTCCCAAGGGGACTCATACTCCACTCACCGCCCGATTATGTTTCAGCTGCACCAACAACATGGCAGAATATGAGGCATGTATCATGGGTTTACAAGCTGCAATCGATTTGAGGATCAAGTTTCTAAGTGTCTTCGGAGATTCCGCTCTCGTGATCAATCAGATCAAAGGCGAGTGGGATACGAAACACCCGAATCTTATTCCTTACAAGGAGTATGTGTCGACCTTGCTCCCTCACTTTGAAGAGATAACTTTTGAACATTTCCCCAGAGAGGAGAATCAGCTAGCGGACGCACTAGCCACGATGTCTTCAATGTTCAAAGTTAAATGGGACAATGAGGCTCCCCGAATCATAATCTGGAAATTGGACGAACCGGCATACTGCTGCGAGCTCGAGGCTGAAAAGGTGACTGAAAAACCCTGGTATCACGAGGTAAAGAGGTACTTGGAAGCTCAGGAATACCCTGAGGGTGCATCTGTCAATGATAAGAAGTTCATGAGGAGGTTTGCTGCAAAATTCTTCCTCAGCAACGGCATTCTCTACAAACGGAATCATGATTCGACTCTGCTGCGTTGTGTGGATAAGGCTGAAGCTGAGAAAATCATGATGGAACTGCATGAAGGTACATTTGGAACACATTCCAGTGGACACACCATGGCTAAGAAAATCCTTCGGGCAGGATATTTCTGGTCCACAATGGAAGCCGATTGTTATCAGCACTCCCGAACTTGTCATAAATGCCAGATCTATGCTGACAAGGTGCATATCCCTCCGGTTCCTTTGAATGTCCTGACGGCACCTTGGCCTTTCGCAATGTGGGGCATCGATATGATCGGTGAGATCCGACCGACGGCATCCAATGGGCATCGCTTCATCTTGGTGGCGATTGATTACTTCACGAAGTGGGTTGAGGCAGCTTCCTACGCAACAGTAACCAAGAGCGTCGTGGCGCGTTTCATCCGGCATAATCTGATATGTCGGTACGGCGTCCCAGAAAGAATCATTACGGACAACGGTACCAATCTCAATAACAAAATGATCACTGAACTCTGTGAACAATTCAAGATACAGCACCACAATTCTTCTCCCTACCGGCCGAAGATGAATGGGGCTGTAGAGGCAGCCAATAAAAATATCAAGAAAATTGTGCAGAAGATGACAGTGACCTATAAAGATTGGCACGAGATGTTACCGTTCGCTCTTCATGGGTACCGCACCTCAGCAAGGACATCAACCGGGGCAACTCCTTTCTCCTTGGTCTATGGCATGGAGGCAGTCTTGCCAATCGAGATCCAGATACCCTCTCTCCGGATAATGAAGGATGCAGACTTGAATGAAGATGATTGGATCCAAACTCGACTTGATCAATTAAATCTGATTGACGAAAAGAGGCTCACTGCTATCTGTCATGGTCAAACATATCAAAAACGGATGATCAGGGCATTTAACAAGAAAGTCAGACCACAAGAGTATCAAGTTGGGGACCTGGTAATCAAACGCATCATCCTTCCTCAGAGTGATCCCCGGGGCAAATGGACCCCTACTTACGAAGGGCCATTTGTGGTTAAGCGTGTGTTCTCAGGAGGAGCCATGATCCTAACCACCATGGATGGTGACGACCTTCCTCACCCCGCCAATGCAGACATAGTGAAAAAATACTACGCATAAATAAAAGACCCGCTAGGTTGACATACCTAGGCAAAATAAGGGCTTCCCGGCGAACCAAAAGGGTTCGGGCAAAAATAAGGGATGAAATGAAAAAATCTGTACACCCGGCAAGTCGAAAACCTGAAAGGGCGGCTTGGGCAAAAATGGGTATCCCGGTGGACTGAAAACCCGAAAGGGCGGTCCAGGCAAAAGTTAGGGATAAAAGCGTAACACTATGTCTCATTGGATCGCTTCGCATCCGGAATTCGGCATCAACTATCTGGCTTCAGATTGCGGCATTGACCAATCAGCTTCATCTTCAAATTGGACAGCAAAGCGATGAGACGTTCGAAGACATAAAGGCAATAGCAGAGTTGGAACCCAGTGGGATTGTTCACATAGCTGTTTTGTTTCCTTTTTCAAATTGTAAACTCTATACTATTTGGCGATGTCCTCTTACTAGGATGTCAGCCTCTTGTACAAAAAACGCCTATTCACAGGCAAAGTTTAAATCAATACAAATTCACTTGTCCATACAAATTACCATTGTTTTCTTTTTTTTTTGTTTTGTCTTGCGAAGAACGTCCAAAGTTCATTTTTGATATATGCATTTGACATTAAATTGCTGATTCATAAATATTTGCATATGAAACGAGAGATCGATTACAGGTGACATCAGAAACAGGGGCAATATGGAGTTGTCTAATGCAGTCTGTTTGTTTGGTCCGCCAAGGCACCGAGGTAGGTTCAACTGAAGAATGTGGCCAGATCATCTCAATTCCCCGCAGAATAAGACAGGATGCGACAAATACTTTCCCCAAGCGGAGTTGATTCCCCGTCAATCCTGAAAAGGCACAACATTCCCCGGCAGGTTTTAAAGCTCATCCCCAGTAGATCCTACAAGCTTATCCCCGGCGAAGTACAGACGTCTCTCTCGAGTTTTATTTAGAGTTATTTCCTCACAAGGACTTATAACTGGGTTATCCTCAGCTAAAAGCCACGGAAGATCGCTCTCGGCAAAGTTCCTTCAATCCCCAGCGAAGTCTATCTTTAGTATTCCCAAGCAGAGTTTATCTTTGGAGTTCCCCAGCGGAGTTTACCATCATTATCCTCAGCGGAATCCATCGTTAAAGTCCTCAGCAGACCTCTCATCAGAACTTCGGCCAAGTATCTCTTCCACAGAGCAGCTTCCCGGCCGTTCGTCAAGGATTTATTTTCCTAAGATGAAATTACATTCATAAACATTTCATATTTGCATACATCTTGCTTACCTACATGATGAAACGCATACAACATCTCATGTTGAACATCATGATATCATGCACATCATACATCATGACATTGCATACAACTTACGTTTTTGCCTTTTCAGGAAAAAGACAATCTCAAAAACGACTACCTTCAACTGTCACAATTCCAGATTCGATACCTGTATCTAGCCAGGGCACATCTGAGAGTGATCAGTTTCCAGACTCGATTCCTGTATCTAGCCAGGGCACGTCTGAAGAGTTCGAAGATTCGATTCCTGTATCCAGCCAGGGCACATCTATCAACTACAACGTCTCCAGATTCGATTCCTGTATCCAGCCAGGGCATATCTGTTGACCACATTTCCAGACTCGACTCCTGTATCTAGCCAGGGCACGTCTAAAGAGTTCGAAGATTCGATTCCTGTATCCAGCCAGGGCACATCTATTAAACGACTATTTCCAGATTCGACTCCTGTATCCAGCCAGGGCACATCTGAGCAACCAATTGTAGATTCAATACCTGTATCTAGCCAGGGCATATCTGCATAAGGAGACTGAAGATCAAACACCTGTAACAAGCCAGGAAAACATCTGTCTTTCTTAAATACACAAGTTCTCGCTAAGGAATCTCTTATGCGATCAACACTTCCAAATGGCATCTATAAGCCCATTCCCGACAAAGTTCTGTCACTTCTCCAGATGGCATCTATAAGCCCATCTCCCTATCCACCATCTCTCCAAATGGCATCTATAAGCCCATTCCCGACACCACATTGTTGAGACTCCAGCATGCGAGTGCAAATTTCCGGGCACTCTAGTGTCCAATCTCCTTTTACCCTCGAGTCACGAAAGGCAAACTTGCCAATCTAACTCTTCAGGTCCAAGAAGATTGAACAGGGGCAACTGTTGTACCCCAAAATTTGCCCTCCCATTTCCTCAACATTTTCTCATCACAAGACCTTTGAAGATCAAGATCCAGTTAGGGTTTCCTCTGCTCAAGACTTATCCTTGCACTGTGGACTCAAATTAGGGTTTGTGTTTGCCTAAGGATGTTTTGACCTAAAATGCCTAAGATGACTTTCATGCTTCATATTGGACTCCCAAGTTTACCTATACCAAGTTTCAGGTCTTGATTCCAAGTTTTGCCCAGTCAATTGGACAGTTGACCTAGAAATCAGCTGTATTGGGGAAAAAGTCAACTGTGGCCAATTGACAGTCAAACCTCATGAAATTTGATCCACATCAACATTATGAACTCATATGGACCATTTGATCAAGTTTGGATCACAATTCCACAAGAAATTTGATCAGATCATCAAAAGGGCAAAATGGTCATTTTTAGGGTTTTGACTGCACAAGGGCAATTTTTGACTGTTTGACCTAGCCAATGGCAAACCAAGCTCACATATGGCCTCAAGGACTCAATGGAATTATCTTGACATGTTCATCAAGCTCAAAAGATCCCAAGTACACAAGATTGACAGTTGAATTTCTCAGTCAATTGATCAATTTTGACTGTATACTGAAAAGTCAAACTTTGACTTTTTGGTCAAAATCAAGAGTCAAGATTCATTTTTCATCAAAACATGCCAAATCATGAAACTTGTTCACCAAGAAATCACAAAATGCAAATTAGGGTTTGAAAATGGAATTTTTCATAACTTAGAATTTTTCTAAGTTATAAAAAACCCTAATTTTTTCCCAACTTTGCCCCATCTTTTCACCATGATCCATTTGGATTCAAACAAAAGTCAAAACATGAAAGTTGTATCTTGTTGCATAATCTACAACTTTGATTCACAAAGTTTTCTCATTTGAAGCTTGTATCTCAAGTTATAATTTTTTGAATAAGGGCACTAAACCATCTTTTAACTTAGTGAAATTTAACCTATTTTGACAAGGTTTTCTACCCTACTTCAAGGCCACTTTTCATACCCTTCCACTTGGAATTTTGATTTGCATTTCAAAGATGGATTGTAGTACACATTCCAAGCTTTCCAAAATGTCCAAGAACTCATCAAACAACCTCATAACTTGAGAGATTCGAATTTCACAAGTTGGCAAAAATTCACTTTTGTTCTTCATCAAGACATGTTCATAACCTTGCCAATTTGAAATCAGTTTGCTTTATGCTTGATTACAGGTCCTTGAACCATTTCATACTCAATAATTTAATGCATATTCAATGTGTTAAGGTCATGTTCTTTGTGCTCTAACATTGCATGATGGTTTAATCCTAAACTAGATAAAGTGCTTTATCCATTTTTGTCAAAAGCTAGCTTTATGTCAATTTGAAATCCAAGCAAGTACAAGCAAAATCCTCTTGGCACAAGATTATGGATAAGTTGCTCTGATCAAGGGAAGATTATGCAGCAGGATTAGAGGCCCCTACTGACCTAAAAACAAAAGTGACCATTGCTTGCTTCATTTTCAAGTAACATCCATAACTTATGCTATCTCTCATCTCAGTTTAGAAACAGAAGAACAAAGTTATCAAACATATTCCATAGACCATATCCAAGCTTTGGCACGAGTCCTGAACCTCTCAAGCATCCTCCATCTCAAAATCACCTCAAAACTGCACAAACAGGGGTGCCCCTGCAATTTGAGTGCAAACTCCCAATCCCTTCAAGCATTTTGATTCAAACCTTTTCCTCTACCTTCCCTACAATATATCCAAGCTAACCATGTCCTAAAATCAGACCTGTAACACCTCCAAGCCACTTCACCATTTTCAATTTTCTGTTTTGCAGTTGGAGTTCACTAGCTCGATTCAGGGAGTTTCAAGACAAAGTAGGAATTGGAAAAGCATCCTTACACTTCAAGGAAGCTGTACAAGTCATCATTTCACTCTGAAACACCCTCCATTGCCAAGCTCGATTCCAACTGAACAGGTATATTCATGGAGTTTTATCTCTCTTATTAGGCATTGTTAGCTTTAGGTTTTTGAAGAAAACATGTCACAATCATAGCCCTGAACATGCTCATATGATTAGATTTCATTTATGTTTCGTGTGCTTAGAGAATTTCATGTCTGAACATTGATGAAAAGTTAGGTCAGAAAAGAGGGGGAGAGAAATTCTCCCTCATCTTAGAGAGATAGGTCATGTTCTTTATATGGTTGAAACCGTCTCTTAATGCTCTACACTTTTCATGTTATGAGTTTTGCTTGAAAGTCCAGGAATCCAGAGATAAAAAACGCGTGTTTTTGGTTGAAGAAGGTTGTACATAGGTTGAAGAAGAAGTGGTCTGGGCTGGGCCTGGATTTATTTTCTTTTCACACCCCATTTTCATGTTTACACCCCCCTGAGCCCATTTGTTCATTTCTTAACATTTTGACTTTTTCTTTTTTGTTTGACTTTGTTTATTTTTTCTCATGACATTAAAAAATTAAAAATATTTTTTTTTCATCATTTTTTGCATTTATTGCATATTTATTTGTTTATTTTCTTTGTTTGTATATAATATATATATGTATTATTATTAGAATAAATAAGAAATAATGTAAATACAATTTTTATTTTCATTTACTTTCTGAAAATATTTCACACAAAAAAATACTCTTTTATTTATTTTATTAAAATATTAAATAAATATTTATTTTTTGCATAATACATATTTAGGGTTTAATATAAATATATATATATATGTGATTATTAATACATTTAAGACAAAATATAAAAATACTTGATTTTTTCATTTTATTTAATATTTGATATAAAAATACCTTTTTCCATAATATACTTCATTTTATTTTATTTTTGAAAATAATAAATAAATAGTTGTATTAAATTAGGTAATAATACATTTCCATTAAAATTAGGGTTTTTGCCCTAAAATTAAGATACTCAAAAAAATAATACATTTTTTTATTTTCTTTTTCCTTTTACATAAATAATATTTTCTCATATACATAAAAACTTTCTTTTTGCATTTCACATATTTATTTAATTTACATTTAATTATGCAATTTATTTACCTTGCAAATATTCAAAATGATGTAATAATTTAGATTTAAATTCTTGTCAATATCCCCATTTGAACATTTGTACCCCCTTCCCATATTTGGTTTTGTAATAGCTTAGTAATTTTAATTTCGCACTTTATTGCTTTTTAATGATAACATGTTAGAATTAGGGTTTGTATGCGAAAAAACGATAAAAAATAGTTTGACCTAATACAAGATAAACAAGCATGAAAATGGACACACAAATCACACTTGCACCCCCTAGGGTATTCCACTTGTTGCCTTCAAATAAATGGGCCATATTGCATGTTAAACTTCTTTGGGCAAAGCAAACAGTTTGAATGATCATAGTCCCTCGATAAAACTTTTCAAAACAAACAAAAACAAATGATCAAGTCCCTTAAAGAAATTGCCCAAAGACATTTAACGTCGTTACAATTATGGTCTAAAACGATGACCCGCGCCTGTCCCTTTCACATCCTAACACAAGGTTGCCCACCAAATACAATGGTGGTGCAAACTTGTTAAAAGGGTTAAAGTATAGCAATAATCTTTTGAGAAATTTAGGAGTAGATAACCTCTTAGTTACTTGAATCAACTTGCAAAACAAAACACTTGCCTAATTTCAAAATCACACATCACTACACTTTCAAAACAACTTTCAAAAACAAATGAAAACTTTTTCAAAAGACATACATCTTTGTATACATCCCCACATGGATCATTACAAAGGTTGCCACCACATTGGCATCTTTTCAAAACATTTTCAAAACCCACACACTCAAGCACCATTTAAAACAATTGAAAACAAAAGGCAAGTGATCTAAGCAAGTAACTAAGAGCCCATGGATAACCATGGATAGAAAGGGTGCTAATACCTTCCCTTTCTATAATCTACTCCCCGAACCCAAGAAAACATCTCAAAAGGTTTTTGCTGTGCTTTTTAACCTTTCCTTAGGATAAAATAAAAAGTCGGTGGCGACTCTTGCTAACCGCAACATTTGCGAATACAAACGCAAACCTCAAGTCAGTTCCCCCACCGTATCACAATAGCCTTCACCTTTGCAGGGTCTATCTGAATGCCCTTGTCACTAACAATGAAACCTAGAAGTTTACCAGACCTTACCCCGAAGGTGCACTTGTTCAGATTTAACCTCAGCTTGTACGTCTTCAACCTATCAAACAACTTTTGTAGATGATCAAGGTGCTCTTCCTCAATTTGAGACTTGGCTATCATGTTATCAACATAGACCTCTATCTCATGGTGAATCATATCATGAAACAAAGCTACCATGGCTCGCTGATAGGTTGCCCCAGCGTTCTTTAACCCAAACGACATCACTTTGTAACAGAAAGTGCCCCTTTACGTGATGAAGGTTGTCTTCTCCATGTCTTCGGGTACCATCTTGATCTGATTATAACCAGAGAAACCGTCCATGAAGGAAAAGATCTTATGATGTGCGATGTTGTCGACTAGAATGTCAATGTGGGGAAGCGGGAAGTCATCCCTGGGGCTTGCCCTATTCAAATCTCTATAGTCCACACACATATGTACCTTATCGTCCTTCTTAGGCATCGGGACTACGTTATCAACCCATTGTGGATAGAAGGTGACAACTAAGAACCCAGTGTTGAACTGTTTCATAACTTCTGCTTTGATTTTCTCTGACATTTTAGGGCACATACGACGAACCTTTTGCTTTACTGGAGGGAAATCTTCTTTAGTTGGTAGACGATGAACCACAATATCTGTGTCTAGTCCTGGCATGTCTTCATACGACCAGGCAAAGATCTTGACATAGTCATGCAACATCCGTATCAACCGTTGTTTGACACTAAGCTCCAAATTTGCACATATACTAACTTCTTTTCTATCTTTTTCTGTGCCTAAGTTCACTGTCTCAACTGGCTCTTCATGAGGTTGTATAACCCTTTCTTCCTGCTGTAACAGCCTAGCAAATTCTCCGGGTACCTCACAATCTTCCTCACCTTCGTCCTCGACTTGGTTGATCGGATTTTCAAGGTCATAACCGACAATAGCAAAACTGTTATCAATGGGATTCATAGTGGATATGGATATGCAGTTTGATATGTGAGTGTATGTAAGAGCATAGTTGTATAGACAAAGTAAAAAGCAGAAAAGAAAGACAGAGAGTGCAAAATTTGTATGCAAAACGTCCAATGCTTTATTAATGATATATGAGATTGAAACATGATAACCCTCACAAACAAACCATTGTGCCCCGAGTAAGACACATGGCCATAGAGTTTATATTGTTTATTACATATCTGCAAATAAGAAAGACAATTACTTTTGAATAAAAGTAATTGGTACAAAGTCTTTTGCCGTACAGTTACTGGGTCCACTGTTGGTAGTAGGGAAGATTCAACTATCCATGTCATAGTCACCATCACTATCTTCTAAAGCATTGACCCCATGGTTGCTGATGCGTATGGGAGGTCCTCCAACACGAGCATGACGAACAACCCTTTGAGCCCCTAAAGAGAAACCCAAACCAAACTTATCAGATTTGTATAGAATGTTAGGGAGTTGGCCCCAAATGGTACACCCACCTTCTTTAATAACTGCTTTGGCATCCTTGAGAGAAGCCATTTTCAAGGGAGGTCTGGTAATCTTCTGTAGATTGGTAACAGACTCAGTTGCAGCCATGGTCTGGGGAACCTCTTTGAAGTTCTGACACAGAGTCCCGATGAACTCGCCATCTATTTCCACATACCTGAAAGAATTCAGGTGACTTACCATGTACTCTTCTTCACCATGTACCATGACAATCTTTCCTTTTACCGGGTACTTCATCATCTGATGCAGAATGGATGTGACAGCTCATCGCCCTATGGACCCAAGGGCGACCTAATAAATAAGAATAAGATGGTATGATATCCATCACGTAGAAGGTGGTGTCAAAGGTCTGAGAACCAACTTTGATGGGGATGTCCACCTCCATGTGCACCATTCTTTTTGAACCATCGAAAGCCCTTACTACGATGTTGCTGGGCTTCAGGGTCAAACCTTCACAGTCTAATCTGTGAAGAGCCTTCTTAGGCAGCACGTTCAATGATGAACCAGTATCTACTAGAACGTGGGCCAAAGTAGTTCGCCTGCATTTGACGGAGACATGCAGCGCATTATTGTGTTTTCTCCCTCTGGGTGTTAGATTAGCATCAGGAAAACCCAAACTGCTGTCAGCCGTCAAACTGGCCACACAATCTTCAAATTGGTCAGTGGAGGTATCTTGTGGTACATGGGCGGTCTTGAGGAATTTCACCAAAGCTTTTGTATGAGCTTCGGAGTACAATAGTAGGGCTAACATAGAAATCTTAGAAGGGGTCTGCCCCAGCTGTTCGACCACATTATAGCCTCTGGAATAGATTTTGAATGTTCCTTCGTCTGGACAGGCTCAATCAATATGTCTTTGCCCTGAGTCTCAGCCGACTCGGTGATAGGGGTGGCAACAGGGGTAATCACAGGAATTGTAGTGGTAGTATCAACAGGAACAACAATAAGAATGATCACAGACTAATAACAACTTTTGGAGGAGAAATCTCAGGGGAGAACACTCTTCCACTTCTTGTTATTTTGCTGGTCCCAACGATTTTGCCAATGTCGAGATCGGTATTTTCAGAAACTTGGTCTTCAGCAGCCAACAGGTCTTGCTTGACGCCATGGTAGTAGATTCCAGCCCCATAGTTCCAAGGAACAGCCTTGTCCGAGGAGTATGGGATTGGCCCTGGCATAATGATGATCAGAGGAGCCAACTTCGGAGAAGATGTAATCCTGACGGGTCTTTTGGATGTAGACCCTGGGAGGATTGACGGAAATGGTTATGATTGAAACATCCTTACAAGAAATAGTCGTGACAGGATTCTTCTCAAATAAGATCTCTTTATCATCCATCAAGCGCTGAACACCTGCTTTTAACAAATAACAACCAGTCGGTAGAGATAGACATAAGCGGAAACCTTCACCACAGCCCTGAAATAAACCAGCTTTCAACAAGTTCCACTTAACGATCATGTGAGGAGTAACAAGTTCCTCAACAGAAGTAACAAACGCATCGTCAACAACATTAACACCACTGCCGTGCTTGGGCCTGGGAGAAGTTATAACATTGGGAATCTCAAGAGCGTCAAATTCAATCTCCTTTGCCTCGATAAGGTCTTTCACCTTGTTTTTCAAAGCCCAACAGTCATTTGTATCGTGGCCCGGACTTTCTGAATGGTAAGCACAACGAGCATTTGGGTTGTAGCGAGGAGACGTGGTGTTGGGATTCTTGGGAGCTTCCCTCCAGGTAACCAGATTGGACTTCAATAGATGAGGCAAAACTTGAGACAAAGTCATATTTATTCGGGTGAATTGCCTTACAGGTCTTTCTGCTCTAGGCTGATTATTTCGTTGTTGAGTAACTGCAGGCTTGGATATCATAACAGCCCCGACCGTTGGACGACGCTCGGTTCTGCTCTAATTTCGTTGATTGTAAACAACACTAACCACTTTTTTCCCTACGAAAGGTCTTCTCCCGCACTTGAAGAGGCATCCTTCTGAATCTTGCCACTTATAATTCCAGCTTCCACTGTTTCTCCTGTCAAAATCAACTCAGTAAAGCCAGCTGAGGAGCTTCCAATCAGATGATTGAAAAATAGACCAGATAGGGTACCCACAAACATATCCACTAACTCCCTATCAAACAGGGGGGTTGGACTCATCCTGATAATTCCCCCCACTTCTGAGCATAGTCTTTAAAACCCTCGCTCGAACCCATAGACATACTTTGGAGTTGTGAACGAGTGGGATCAAGGTCTGCATTATAATGATACCGCTTGTAGAAAGCAACAGCCATGTCTTCCCAATTTTGAATATTGGTCCCTTCCAGCTGGTAGAACCACTTTAGTTAAGTCCCGGATAGACTTTCTTGAAAGAAGTGGACCCACAAGTCCTTGTCTGCAGTGTGAGGTTGAATCTTCCTCACATAAGATCGGAGATGCATCTTAGAACATGAAACCCCATCATATTTGGCGAACACCGGTACCTTGAACTTCTGCGGGATGACAACCCCAGAAACCAAACCCAGCTCTTCAAAATCTAGCCCACGTACCTTCTAGATTTCCATTGCCTTCAGACGATCCTCTTGCTGTTTGTACTTTTCGTCAGCCGGAGGATACTGTTCCTCATTATAGTCAGTCTCATTATCATATTCCCTTGGACTAGGGTCTTCCTCTCTTGTTTCCCCTTCTTGATTGTCTCCTTTCTTTGTCGAAGATGTTAACTCTACAACTTGCCTTAACGGTCCTTTGAGCCTCCTTCCCAAATTCACCACACCAGGTGTCTTCCTTGGCTTCTTGGTCTTCTCTTTAAAAATCAAGGCTTTCAGTTCCTCTTGCCCCTTGACCAGAGCTATGATCATTTGTTGAAACTGAGCATTTTGAGTTTGTAGATCCTTCACTGTTTGTTCCAGAGCCATTTCTTTACTACTTAAATAATCAGCGAAGAAGATGAGAAACCTGTTATGAAACCTGTTTATGCAATGATATATGTATTCAATGATTTCAAGGATTTTGGGAAATTTAAATTTGTGAACCGAAATGAAACAAAGATTTTATTAGTAAAACTCAAAATACAATTTCCTTTTAGGCGTTCAATTGAAAATTCTAAAAGCTAAGAAATCAGGTTTCCCGTGGGCAACTCTTTGTGTCGAGATAGACATTAAGACCTCTTTCCTCGTGAAGTTGCTTCGTGAGCTCCAAAACTTTCCTCTCATGAGCATAGAAATGATCTCTATAAGTATTATGTTCTTTCTTCAGCTGAATCCAGGATCTCTACAGTTCTTCAAGATCAGTGGGCATATCAGGATGAAGAACTGTATAGGGAACATCCCCTTCAGTAATAGATTCCACAATCACTGGTAAGATGGCTATATATGGCATCATGAGGTTCTGAGCACGAGCTCGTACCCATTGGAGATAAGGTTCCATAGGGATGGAAGTCTTCGTCCCCAAAGTCTTAGTGTCAAATTTGTTTACCATACCCCAAGCTCGTATGAATCTCTAACGATACCCTTGAACATCCTCCTCATAGTTAAACATAATGCCTTGGATAAGCATCTCGTGAGGACCATCCTTTCGAGCGTAACCAAATTGTCACAGAGCCAAAGAAAGATTATAAGTTATGCCTCCCCTAATGCCGAGTAGTGGGACATTAGGGAACTCTCCACAGCGGTCAATAATATATATATATATATATATATCCCATAGATCGGGAATACCAGAGAATATTCGTGTGAGAAAGTGACATTATCCTTTGCGACCAGCCCAAACCTTCTTCATTCTTCAGTACTATTTTGGGGAGGTGAGAAATAAACCACCTCGAAAGCAATGGCACAGAACACATAAGAATCCCTCTTTTCTTTGTGGTACGAGTGTGGAAGGTATGCAAGATGTCTCAGAGTAAAGTGGGCACAGGGT
Organism: Vicia faba; assembly: GCA_948472305.1. Classification (NCBI taxonomy): domain Eukaryota; kingdom Viridiplantae; phylum Streptophyta; class Magnoliopsida; order Fabales; family Fabaceae; genus Vicia; species Vicia faba. The sequence continues at coordinate 145,309,285 of OX451738.1, forward strand.
TGCGAGAGAGGAAGACCTGATAGCATTCACATCTATGAGTAAGTATGGATTAGGGAACAATATTAACCCATAGATTAGAAGGGCCACGACCTCCTCAAAAGTCTGGAAGTCCAAATCATCCCAAAACAGCTGAGCCTTCTCAATTAGGAACTTGGCTAGAAAACCCTTAACTCCGCTTCTTGTTTCCCAGTTGTATACAATGTCGGATTGTTTCAGTTGCAAAGATGTTGCAATGATCTCTGGCTTTGGAGCTTCTTCCAAATCGGTGAAAGGTAACTGGTCCAAAATAGGTATACCCAAAATCTGAGAGAACTCTTCCATAGTGGGTACCAACTGATAGTCTGGAAAGGTGAAGCAATGGTGCTTAGGGTCAAAGAATTGAAAGAGCACACTCATCATCTTCTCATCAAAACCCGAGGTAACCAGATTGAGAAGTTGACCATAGTTCTTGGTGAACGAAGAAGTCTCAGAAACTATTGATACTAGCTCTTTGAGTTGAAGAGGTATTCTTGCAAAGCTGATTCAGATGGTATTTCTACGAGCAAAAGCCATGATCCGCAAAATAGAACAAAGATAAATTACCCTAATCCTTGAAATGGTTAGTGTAATGAAGAAATGAATGTTTATGATGCATGATGTCATGTTTAAGCAAATTAATCACACACAAGCAAAGCACACAATAGGCCTTAGGTTCAAAGGCTTGCATGAGGTTTAAGGCAAGTACCCTCTTAAAGTTTATTTGGTTTCAAACCTGTCCTAAAAATAGTAACCGGGTTTTAAGGAGTCTCAATATCACTAATCTTTCTTTATCGGTATTATCTCAGCTTAGCAATCTTTTCTTGCGGATGAAACATCCTGAAATTCCCATCTCAATGCGTGTAGTATCGAGTATCAACCAATTCCCAGCTTTACACCAAGACCAGCTATCTCACTACTTTCTAATGGCCAAGTTTGTTCAACTAAGGTTCTAAGGTTCCTTAGTGCTTCACGACACCACGCGGCGGCCCCGTATTTTCCTTGATTCGACACAAGGGATACCGGTACCAACCAAAATGTCACACCAACACAGCTGTCGCTTCAACCATATCGGTCTATGCCGCACAGTCTCCACGATCTATTGTTGTTTACCTAAAAAGTGTCCCCAGATCTGGGTATAGGATCTATACAAAAGTACCCCAACAAACCATCAAAGATAAAGCAGTCAAGGCAAACAAAGAAAGAAATTTAAAAATGATCTAGCTCCTAAGGTAAACTCCACTTTATAATGGTCCGTAGCAGAGTCACCAGTTCTGTGATATGGTGGCAAAACCGAATGTTAATACTGGTTTTGCGTTTGTATTTACAAATGTTGTGGTAAGCAAGAGTCGCCAACGACTTTTCTTTTATCCAACAAAGGAAAGGGTGAAAAGAATAGAAAAAGACCTTTTTGGAGAGTTGTTGAGTAAGGGGGTAGGTTATGGAAAGGGAAGGTGTTATCACCCTTTCCATCCGTGGTTTTCCACGGGCTCTTAGGTACTTGCTCATTTTTTAAAATTGCTTTCGTGTTTGTGTGTTTTTTAAAAGTTTTTGTTTGCTTTATGATAACTCTCGTATCAGTTCTCAAGAGTGTGATAAAGCATTTTTGAAAAGATTTTTGAAAGTGTGGTGTGAAAATAAATTAGATTTGAGCAAGTACTTAACAACTACCTACCTACTCGAAAAATGTGCTCTTTTTCTCCTTTCCTTTAGATAGTGCTATCCTACTATTAGTGAGTAGGTAGCCCTATCGTTGGATGTTGAGGGACTATCATAAGGGACGTTTATGGTCATTGAAGGCAACATGTAGAGATACCTTGGCAGTTCGGAGGGACTCTCATCATATATTCGTAGGAAACATTGAGGGACAAGATCATTTCTCGTAGGCAACTCAAGGGACATTAAGGGACTATGATCTTTATGATGACTTTGAACTAAAGGGTCTTTGCTAAGGTATCCCTACGTTCGAGGGACATGACCATTTCCGAAGGCAACCAAAATGGGAGATACCCTAGGAGTACAAGTGTGCAATAGTGTGCTTTTTTCAGATATTTTTATCTTGATATTAGTGATATAAGATTGATTGATTATTTCTTGCCATACACACCTAACTTACTAGCAATTTATATACATGCATATAATATAGTGCAGAAAATAAATTGCAGGAAGTAAAAACTCCTAAGCTATTACATGGCCTTGGGGCAGTTACAGTTATATCTGACTTAAAATGTAAAGTGCGGAAATTAAAAACCCTAATTAGGCTATTACAAACCGGGCACAGTTACATAATTAAGAAATAATCGCATGAACAATAATAACACACAAAAATTAAAATGGGAGTAGATTTGAAACCCTAAAATCTAATTGCTTAATGAAAATAATTTTTTTGGTATTTTATGAAAAAAAATTGAAGATTTAACCTAATTTCTAATTAATTTTAAATTAAAAAAATCAAGTTAAAATTTAATTAAATTAATTTGCAAGAATTAATTTTAATAAAAAAAGGTCTTATTTTTTCTATGATTTTTTCTGATTTTATGATCTAAAAAAAAGAATTTAAAAATATAAACTAATTAAAAAAGAAAATAAATAAGAAAATGTATATGGGCCTGAGGTGAGAAACCGAAATTGGGGGTGCATCACTGAATTTTTCTAAGGTCCCAAATCTGCTGGCCCATACAACGTATGATCCGATGTTGTTACGTTTGGAAGGTTCACCATGGGGCTACGCCTAGGAGCACCGGATATGGAGGATGAATTATCCAATGGCTGAGCGTGAGGGTGCAAGATGGTTGTCTTAGGAAGCCACGTACTGGAATCTGCATGAAATGTCAAGAAAACAAAAAAATGTTGGACCTGGGATCGAACCCAGGTCCTTTCCTTCATATGTTCATGCCTTTTCCAACTGTGTTGCGTGCTCATTCATATATATAATAACACAATAATATTATAAATGAAAATAAGCGCTAGTCCTAGTCAATACTCAAACTCATGCATCAGTAATACCAATAACTAATCAGAATGTATCAAACTGTCACGCGTGCTCCAAACGGAGTCAACTAGGTCAACGATGCCGGAGTGGATCTCCGGTCATCTTCTCTGGGATCACTAAATCGTGATCTATGAATTCTGGAAATTTAAACCTTAAATCAAAAGCCTATCCCACACGAAAAATGCCCTTGAGTTCAAATCCAGTCTCAGTTTTCATTGATCATGCCTGTATCGCCTGGTTCAAAGCATGATACAGATTTTGCCCTAAACATGGCAAAATCTTTGATTCACATCAAACCACCCATGCTTCACGTTGGTCCTGCCTTAAATGACATCCTGAATATGAATCAAGTTATGAAAAGGACTAATGCATCATAGAATTATCAATATAAACTCAAGAAATTACCCATGATGATCTATTCTGATTTGTTGGTTCTAGGAGGATTTGCCCTTCAAAGATGGATGGATTGGCTTTCTGAGAGTCCTAGGAATACAATTGGATGGCTATAACTGATTGAGATTGGCTAGAGAGGGCGATTTCCAATTGGACCAATCTTGAACATCTTTGAAACTTTGTTGGGGTTTTCTTGCAGCAGATGTGCATGTCCTATTAAGTCTGAGTTGTTGTGTATATATAGTGAATCACATTAGGTTAACAAATGTGGAAGAATATCCATGCTTTGATGAGAAATATTTTCTTTCTAATTATTTGATTTTTGGCTTGTTTTGGACTAAATAAAATCTTATCTTCCCTCCACGATTTTCCTTTGACATAATCAGCAAATCTTGCCCAATACTTAATGGAAAAAGATCCCAAATCAAATCTTACATAATTTCCATTATTTCTTTATTTAATTTTGAATTTTAATGAATAAAAATTCAAAATAAATAATATAAATAATAAAATAATGTTTGAGTGAGCTCAGAGATCGTGGGCCATGTTAGAAACAAGTTTCAAGCATGAAAAGATGGTTCCATTTGGAAAAAATTCAAGTTTGGTCAATATTGACTTCATGCACTTTTCCAAAGTTGGTCAACTTTAGCAATGCATATGTCTCTCATTTTTAATCCTAAGAGGTTGTTCTTGGACTTTTTAGAGAGCTTAGGATGTCCTCTAAACAACCCTTTTGGTTTCATCTCAATTGGATCTTACATATTCATGTAAGGAGCTTTGACCTAAAAGGTGTTTTTGTTGACTTTTTGAAAGGACATATAATGTCTGAGCTTGTATCTTTTGATTGGGGCATTTCTTGAATTTGAGGGGTGAAGAGAAATTGTATGGAATTGGCTTATCTTAAAAATGAGCCTTGGTGAAAGACTTTCTGATAATTTATGCGAAAGTTATGCCTGGTCAAAATTTGGTTGACTTTTCCTATAGAAACCCTAATTTGCAATTTTTGACTTTTGATGAATTAAGAGCATTTCTTGAGGAGTCATGATCAACCCTTGATAAAATGATGGATATCACTTCAAAGTGTTGATGTTGACCAAAAATATTGAAGTTTGACTGTAGTTGGGCCACATTTGACTTTTGAGTTAGTACAGTTGATTTTTAGGCATTTGTGTAGTTGACTGAGCAAACTTGTTGTACAAGGCATGGAATTTGGCATGGATGATCTTTAGGACATATTAGGACAATGGAAAACATTTGGGATCCTTGGGACTCACATCTTGCTTAAAATTGACACCCTAGTTTGAGGTTCATTGCCTTTAGGAGGAGAGTTTGCCTGGTCAATTCTTAGTCATCCTAGGGAAAGTTGGGGATCTCAATGGACATGTCTTGAGTAGAATGAGAGGGAAATTTTGGGGTACAACAGTATGCAACTTATACCACCTTATTGCATGGACTATTTCATTCTCTACAACTCATTCCATAACCAAAATCCTCTAAAAAACTCAATCCATTGTCAATCGATTTTTCATCTCCAAACCAAGTTTCAAGTGTTCTATCATGTCATATGACAATTTGTGTATGTATCTCATGAGATATGGTTTTTCAGAGACATTTTTCCCACTACAGATTCGCCAACCTCAAGACCCATTTGAACGCACCATATGTATTGGGTATCTTAGATCACTCCATTTTGTTCAGGTTTATTTGAAAATGGGGTGTCCTATTTCGACTACGTTAGTGCAATGGACAACACATTCCGGAAAAGAGGTGGAAACTTGTCTGAATCATTTTTTAGAAAGGATGACCGAATTCACCAAGTTGTAGGAACATGAGAGAGAGTCAAATAGGGATAATTCTAAGAAAGAATTGATTTTATATTTAAGTGGTAACCATTCATTAGGTGCATTTTAGAATATAATCGAACCATTTTTTGTATGTATTGTCGTGCACAATGTAATCAAATTATTTTGGAATGTGTAAGACGGTGGGAGAACTGACTTGTTTTTATGTTTTATCGCAAATGTTGCAGATAGCAAGAATCGCCACAAACTTTTATTTTATCCAATAAGGAAAGGGTGAAAAGAACAAGAAAAACCTTGATAGATTTTGAGTTCGGGGGGTAGGATATGAAAAGGGAAGGTGTTAGCATCCTTTTCATCCATAGTTACGAGCTCTTAATATCTTAGCTCACTTTAAAGTTTGCTTGCTGTGTTTGTTTTTGAAATATTTTGAATGCCAATGCAAGGCGAACTTTGTAATAACCCTTGGATGGGTCTCAAGAGTGTATACGAAGTATTTGTTTGAAAATATTTTGGAAAGTGTGATTTGTGAAATATTTTGTTTTGTGAGCAAGAGATTAACAATATTCTACCAACTCAAGGTCGTTCTTGTACTTTTCCTCCTCCTTTAGATAGTGCTATGTACCATTAGTTAGTAGGAAGCCCTATCTTTGAATGTGAAGGGACAGGCGAAGGGTCATTGTATGGTCATCGAAGGCAACTTCTAAGGACGCTTTAACAATTTCGTAAGGGACTAGATCATTTATCGAAAGACAACATCGAAGGGTCATCGAGGGACTATGATCTTTTATTCGAGGGTCTTTGCTAAAGTGTCCCCACTTTCGAGGGATGTGATCATTTTATTCCGAAGGCAACAAGGGAGGTTACCCTAGAGGTGCAAGTGTGCGGGTGTGTTGTTTTTCAGTTATTTATCTTGAGATTTAGGGTTCTCTATCGTTTGTTTTTATCTTGCCATACAAACCCTAATTACTAAGCAGAAGCATAGAAAATAATAGCAGGCGATAAAAGCAGAAACGTAAACCAAGAACTATTACAACACTTTGGGGAATATACATAATAATGAAACCGGAAAAGAAACCCGAAGCTATTACATATTAGAAGCAATTACATGATAATAAAATGAGGAAAAAATAAGCTACGCTATTACAATTGCGAAACCTATACAATTTATCTAAGAAAATAAAATAAGAAAAGGAAAGTGGAAAACAAAATGTTTTTTGGCGTTTTTTATGAAAAAAAAAGGTTTTTGATGATGATTAAAGTAAACCTAAAAAAGCTAATTAATTTTAATTAATAAAAGAGTTAATTAATTAAATTAATTAAAAGGTCATCTTGATTTGATTATACTCAGAGAAACCATCGGTGAAGGAAAATACTTTGTGTTGAGCGGTGTTGTTAACCAAAACATCAATGTGTGGAAGCGGAAAGTCATCTTTGGGGCTTGCCTTGTTCAAATCCCTATAGTCTACACACATACGCACTTTTCCATCCTTCTTAGGTACTGGCACCACACTGAGGATATGATGTAACAGCTAAGAAATCTGCATTGAACTGGTCCATAACCTCAACTTTGATCTTTTCAAATATTTCAGGACACATACGAAGAACCTTCTGCTTTATCGGAGAGCAACCGTCTTTCATCGGTAGACGGTGAACCACAATATCAGTATCAAGCCCTAGCATATCTTCTTGCGACCAATTGAAGATCTCAATATAGTCATGCAACATCTGGATTAATCTATGTTTGACACTGTCTTCTAGGTTGGCACCTATCTTGACTTCTTTCTTATCCTCTCCAGTACCCAAGTTCACAACCTCGACTGGCTCTTCATGCGGTTGTATAACTCTTTCTTACTGCATTAACAACCTAGCAAGCTCTTTAGGTACTTCACAATCTTCCTCACCTTTGTCTTCGGCTTGGTAGATCGTACTTTCAAATTCAAAATTGGCAATAGCATAATTATTATCAATGAGATCCATAGTGGATATGGATTTTCAGTTTTGTCACGTGGGTGTGTGTAGGAACACATAGCTATTTTAAAAGTGATAAAATAAAATAAAGACAAAGAGCACAAAATTTGAATGCAAACATCCAATGATTTATTAGATGAAGATATACGAATGGAATATGATAACCCTAACAAATGGACCGTTGTGCCCCGGGTAAGGCACAAGGCTTAAAGTCATTGTTTTAAAATTACAAAACCAAAACTTGAAAGCAAGAAAAAAGAAAATAGCATTTACTCCTGACTAAAGGAGATTGGTATAACATCTTAAGTCTTCCAATTGTTGAGCCCGTTACCGATGGTGGGGAAAATCTAATTGTCTAGGTCATAGTCATTATCCGCATCTTCTACCGTGTTGACTCCATTATTGCTGACGCGGAATTATGGTCTTCCAGCACAAGCAAGATGAACAATCTTCTGAGCCTCTACAGTGAAACCCAAACCAAATTTATCAGACTTGTAAGGAATTTCAGGAAGTTGACCCCATGTAGTGCAACCACCTTCTTCTACCACAACTCTAGTGTCCTTTAGAGAAGCCATTATAGGTGGAACGCTAGTAACTTTAGGAATAGCAGAAACGTCTTCAGTAACGGTAGTTGTTCAAGGAATAACCTCAAAGGTCTGGCAGGGAGTCTCGATGAATTCACCGTCCATCTCAACATACCTAAAGGAGTTCAAGTGACTAACCATGTATTCTTCTTCACCATAAACGGTAACAACCTTTCCTTTCACGGGATATTTCAGCTTCTGATGTAAACTAGAAGTAACAGCGCATGCCCCATGAATCCAAGGGCGTCCAAGTTAACAAGAATAGGTCGGACGAATATCCATCATATAAAAAGTAGAGTCAAAGATCTAGGAACCTACTTTGGTTGGGAGAACCACCTCTCAGTGCACCATCCTCTTTGAACCATCAAAGGCTCTGACCACAATGTCATTGGGTTTCAGCACAACCTCTTCACAGTCAAGTTTGTCTAGAGCATACTTTGGTAGAACATTTAATGAGGAACCTATATCAACCAATACATGAGCTAAGGTAGTGCCCCTGCATTCAATAGATACATACATGTTCTTGTTATGGTTCCTTCCTTCAGGAGTCAAATCAGCATCAGAAAAGCCTAGCCCATTATCAGTCGTCAGGCTAGCAACATAACTTTCAAATTGATCGGCAGAGATTTCTTGTGGTACCTGAGCCGTTTTCAAGAACTTCACCAAAGCCTTAGCATGGGCTTTAGAGCACAACAACAGGTATATATGGATATCTTGGAGGGGGTATACCCCAGTTGTTCAATAATCTTGTAGTTAGGTTTTCAGATATTTTTAGTACTTCCTCCATTTCTTGCTTAGAGGTATCTTTAGCAGTAATTTCTTTTGGTGCCTCCGTCTGGGCAGGCTCAGTCATCTGTTCTTTCCCTCGAGCCTCAGTGGTTGACTTGGTAGCAGTAACACGAACTGGTGTAGCAACCGTCTTTAGAGAGATTTCTAGAGAGAGAACTCTTCCACTTCTAGTAAATTTATTGGTCCCGACAATATTGTCAACATTGGAACCAGTAACTTCAATATCTTCACTTTCAATAACCAATGGTTCTTGCTTAACACCATAGTAGTAAACATCATATCCATAATTCCAGGGGATAGCCTTGTTAGAGGAATATGGAATTGGCCCTAGTGCGGTAACGATCAAAGGAGCAACTCTAGGTTTGGCAATAATCTTCACAGGACCCTTGGAAGTGATCCTTACATGAGTTATAAAAATTACAGATACCTCTTCAAGCTCCAAGTATTAAAACAAATTCTCCACATAAAGAGTCTTCTTAACTATATTCGTATGGTTATCCATCAGACGTGGAATACCTTCTTTCAGTAGTTTGCAGCCATTGGGTTGGGTTGTGTAGCAGTAGCACCTTTTAATGCAACCCGAAAATAAATCGACTTGCAACAAATTCTTCTTAATAATCAGGAGGGGAGTAGTCAAGTCACTTACAGTAGAAACATAAGAAACATCATCAATAGCACTAATGCTCTTGTCATGCTTGGGCATAGGTGCAGTAATAACATTGGGGGTCTCGGGAGGATCAAATTCAATCTCTTTATTGTCAATCATATCCTGAATTTTATTCTTCAAAGCCCAAAAACTATTTGTGTCATGTATGGGACTATTGGAATGATAGGCACATCTTACATTGGGATTGTACTTGGGGGAGGAAGTGTTGGAATTCTGAGGCGGATCTCTTAACGTTATCAACTCTGCCTTCAATAGATGTTGTAATGCTTGAGATAATGACATGTTGATCTTAGTAAATTGTCTCCTAGGTGCGTTTGGCCTACGCTGATTACCTTGTTGATGTTATTGCACTAACGCAGGATTAGAAATCAACATAACTCCTACCGATTGGTTGCAGTCACTTCTAGCACGACCCTTTTGGCCATACACATCATTAGTTTCCTTCTTACTGCTGAACGGCTTCTTCATAGTACTTGAAGATGCAGCCACTTGAATTTTTCCGCTTCTAATTCCAACTTCAACACATTCCCCTGTTAATATCAGCTCGGTGAACCCGGATGTTGTACCCCAAAATTTTCCCTCTAATTTTATTCAAGACATACTCATAGAAGTCCCCAAATGCTCAAGGTTGACTAAGAATTGACCAAACAAATTCTCCTCTTAAGAAATGGACTTTAACTAGGGTTTCACTTTTCACAAAGAAGTTTAGGTTTCAAAGGCTTCAAGTGATTTCCATGGTTCCTAATATGTTCCCAAGAATGCTCATGCCAATTTTCATGCCTTGCATTACAAGTTTGCTCAATTAATTTCTCAGATGACTAGAAAATCAATTGTATTAGGTCAAAAGTCAATTATGGTCAATATACAGTCAAACTTCAAGATTTTTGGTCAACATCAACATTTTGAAGTGATATTCATCATTTGATCAAAGGTTGATTATGATTCCTCAAGGAATGCTCTTAAATCATTAAGAATTAAAAATTGCTAAATTAGGGTTTCAATAGGAGAAGTCAACTGAATTTTGACCAAGCATAACTTTCACATGCTTTATTAATTTTTCCCTAACCAAAGCTTATTGTGAAGAAAATTCAATTCCCTACAACCTTTCTTTTTTCCTGAAGTTCAAAAAACGCATCATTGGAAAGATATGAGCCAATACATTATAGGTCTTTTTGAAAGTCAACAAAAAGGCATTTTTTGTCAAGGAAAGTTACGTCAAGACAATTTCTCCAAATGTAAAAATTGTCAACATATGGATTGTAGGGGACATCTTGAGCTTTCTAAAAAATCCAAGATGCTCTCCAAAAGATAAAAATTGAGCAAGTTATGACCAGTACAAATTAGGCAAATTGGTGAAAATGCAAAAAAGTCAAATTTGAGCAAAAATGTATTTTTAAGTTCATAGACCTATTTTGTGGGATTCAAATATGTTTACGACTTACTCAAGGACCCCTAAATTCACTCTCCTCTTTCTTTGCATTTTTCTCTACTTTATTCATATTTATTTTGTTTTTATTCAAATAAACACAAAATAAATTACATAAATAATAAATAAAAAGTATGGACACATGGGCTGATGATTTGGGTTGATATTGGACCTTAGAATTTGTGCAAGGCCAGAGGAAAAAGACCAGGTTTATTGCATCTCAAGAAGGGCAAGTTTTTCACAATTTTGGAAGTATTTTAATATGTTTGATATTGCTTTGAGAGGGGGTCATTATGTGTGAATTCTTGCCACATTTACTCACCATTTCATCCCTATATAAATACAAAACAAAAGCATAAGCAAGGGACACGAAATCCCTCTTCAAAAATCTCTCTAATTTCCTAACAAAAGCTCTACAAATTTTTCAAAATCAATCTCAAACTAGTGCAAATTCGTATCTGCATTTCAAAGCCCCAACAATCGAAACAAGTGATCGAATCACCTCTCTGATGCATCCAGGAATCAAATCCAACTCATAACTGAGTCCCTTCATGCTCAGAACGATCACTACGACCATCACCGGTATGGTATAATTTCCTTGGATTCGATCTATTAATATATATATATATATATATATATATATATATTATTTTCGTAATTATAAAATCAATTAGAATTTAAGATTTAATTAATTTCAATTCTTTTTTTAAAAAAATACAAAAAAGTATAGAATTAGTTTTCTTTTTATTAATTTTAATTCTCATTAATAATTATTTTTTTTAAAGATTAGATCTAGTTTAGTTAATTTTTTTTATTATTTAAACATTTTTCTTAAAATAAAACAAAAACAATAAAAAAATTCTTAAATTACTTAGACCTTTCTTATGGTTTCGAACATTCTTTTAACCCTCACGCGTTCATTTTACTTCCCGCATTATTATTTCCTTATTATTGTATCTGCTTATGGTTTATAACAGTTAAAAATTAGGATTTTATTTACCGCTTTTATCCCCAATTTTTGGACTTGTAATATTCCCCCTCCCCGAAGTCATGAAATAGTTAGACTTAATTCCGAACTTTAATTTCCCGCATTGATATTCAACTGTTAGATGTATGCCTAATAGGATTTCATGACAAAAATATAAAAAACAAAACGTTAGCAAACCTAACATCAAAGAAAAATAACTGAATACATCACACTCGCACATGTGCACCTCTAGGGTACTCCCACTTTGGTTGCCTTCAGAATAAAACACTCACAACTCTCGAACATGAGGGATTTTAGTGGCAACCCTTTGGTTCAAAGATCATAAAATGACCCTTTCGATGTTGCCTCGGTACATGATCTTAAAACCTTAGGGGTATTACTAAAGTATCTTGCCAAGTTGCCTTTGTGACTGTATAATGACCCTCTATTGTCCTTCAAACATCCAACTATGGGGCTACCTAATCACTAATAGTAGGATAGCACTGTCTAAAGGAAAAGAGGAAAAGAACAAACCTTTTCGAGTAGGTAGATAGTTCTTAGATGCTTGCTCAAAACAAAACATTTTCCACACCTACACTCCTTGCCAAAAATATTTTCAAAATCACTTTGTATACGTTCTCAACAATACGAGAAACATTGCAAAGTTCACCGCACTAAGGCGTCTTTTCAAAATACTTTTTTTCAAACACACAAACACAAGGTATTTTCAAATGAGCTAGCATCTAAGAGCCCGTAGATAACTACGGATGGAAAGGGTGCTAACACCTTCCCTTTCTATAATCTACCCCCTTACTCAGAAATAATCTCAAAAGGTATTTTTTTTGTTCTTTTCACCCTTTCCTTTGTTGTATAAAAGAAAAGTTGATGGCGACTCTTGCTTACCGCAACATTTGCAAATACAAATGCAAAACCAATATAATAGTCAGTTCTCCCATCGTATTACAGAACTGGTGACTCTCCTGGGGATATGACACTAAAAGTGTGGTTACCTTAGAGATAGATCATATTTAAAATGCTTAACTTGTTTGACTTGCTTGCTTTACATTTCAGGTTCATGTTTGGGTATTCTTGTATATATCCTACACCCGGATCTGGGGCACATTAGGTAAGTAGCAATAGATCGTGGGGACTGTACGGTGTAATACCGACATGGTTAAAGTGATGGCTACGTTAGTGTGACACATTTGTTGGTACCAGTATCCTTTGTGTTGAATCAAGGAGAATACGGGGCCGCTGTGTGGTGTCATGAAGCACTAACTGACCTTAGAACCTTAGTTGAACAAACTTGGCCATTAGAAATTAGTGAGATAGCCGACTTCGGTGCAAAACTGAAGATTGGTTGATACTCGATACTACACTCATTGCGATCAGACTTTTGGGATATTTCAGCCACGAGAAAAGATCGCTTGAGCTGAAACAATGCCCGATGAAGAAAGATCGGTGATATTGAGATTCCTTAGAACCCGATTACTTCTTTTACGACAGGTTAAACTAACTAAACTTCAAGAGAGTACTTACCTACAAACTTCATACAAGCCTGAACCTAAGGCTACTTGTGTGACCTGTTTGCTTTCATTATCTAACAACTTAAACTTCTTGCAGGACTTGCTTGTATTCATTATCCAATAACTTAGATTTCTTTGTAAGATTTACTTGTCTTCACCACCTTACACTTTTGCTTGGTGCATAGCATATGCCATAGCATTTTGTTAACTATTTCAAGGATCTCAAAGGGCCTGTGATGCAGGTTATGATGAACCAGACGTCTGGCAAAGGGGTAAGGGGATTTGTTTTCCTCTAGCCAATGCCGTCAAAGCACGATGCCTTGAGTCAGAGGCTATGACCCACTCAACATGCAAGGAAAATGGCTCTCGAGCAGAACGATTGAGATCTCCAAACTCAAGATGCTCAGTTCAAGGAAATGTTCTTAAACCTATCCAAGGGGCAAGAAGAAATGAAAGCACTCCTCGTTGGGAATATGACCAAGAAATTTTTTAAAGACAACAAGGATGACCAGTTGGAACAACTGCAAGCTGAGATGGAAAGGATAAGAATCCAGATGAGTAATCAGATGGCTCTTATCCAAAGTTTAGCTCGGGAACAAGAAGAGTTGAGGATTCTCATCAGCAAGCTTCATCAAGACAGATACGACCGCCTGGGGAAAACTGATAGAGCTTAGGTCCTAATCAACGATAAATCTCTCTTGGCAGACAGGGAATTAAGTGACATGTTCATGCGGGAACATTTTGAAAATAAACCCAAGAGCAGTGAAATTCAGGGGACTGCATCTTCAAGTACTCAAAAGAGATCATACAACGGAAATAAGGAGTCCAGTATCGTGTACAACCAGAAGGGTTGTAATAAGAGTGATCTCAACCAATCTGTGGGGGTAGTGTAGATCTCTAATCTAGCACCGATGCAACAACAACGGCAAGGCAATCAGCATAAGCAAGACGCGCCCAAAAGGCAATTCACCAAAATCAACATGTCCTCGACTGAAGTATTGAAACTCATGCTAAAGATGGAGTTGATAACATTGAAGGATCCTCCTCAGAATCCCAACACCGCCTCTCCTCGGTACAACCCTAATGTGAGATGCACTTATCATTCCAATAGTCCGGGGCATGACACTAATAACTGTTGGGCATTGAAAAGTAAGATCAGGACTTGATCGACGAAGGGGTATGTGTCTATACATCCGTTTATATAGGCAAAACCATAAATATATAAGGCAAATCCAGTCCTGATGACTTCATCTTCAACCTCCAGTCGGCGTACCTGTAACTTCTTCATTTCTCAACAAAAATGGAAAGTGACAAAATGAAAGTTGTTGCATTCTTCCTCACGATTCTAACCATGTAAATAACTAAGGCTGAAAGTCAAAGATAAGTGAGAATTTCTCTGGCCCAAATTTAAACCCTAAAAATTTCAGAAACTTCAACTCTAAAATTCTCTAAGCTCAAGCCATATAAATGCAAACTATGGATATGTACAGCTTCGTGGCAATGAGGTCTACATTTTATCTTCACAAATGCAAGCCTAACAATGTCTAAGTAATGAGATAGAAGTTCAAGAAAAATACCTCAAAACTGGAAACCGTGAAATGCAAATGAGCTTGTTTCAGCCAGTGCTGATGATCAGGTTAGTTTCCTTGGACCTCTAGGAAGCTAATTTAATGGCTGGTGTGATCGGTGGATCTGGAACTGACTGTTTAACGCTGGTTCGCGAAATGTCGCGGAAGCAAGAGTCGCCACCGTCTTTTATTTTCTCCAAATGGAAAGGACAAAAGCACAGAAAAATTCCTTATAGAGATTGCTCTCGGTTCGGGAGGTAGGTTATAGAAAGGGAAGGTGTTAGCACCCTTTCTATCCATGGTTATCCATGGGCTCTTAGATACTTGCTCATTTGTGTTTTCAAAATGGTTTGTTTACTTTTCAATGTGGGTCTTAAAAAAGGTTTCTTTGAAAAAATTCAGTTCGACTCGTACGTCAGAGTGTTTGAAAAATTTGCTTTGAAAGCCTTTGAAAAGTATCGGTGTGAAAAGATTTCAGTTTGTTTTGAAGAGAGCAAGTATCCATGAGTCGTCTACCTACCCTAAGGAATTCGTCTGTGTAAATGTCCTTTAAAGTAGTGCCATCCCACCATTGAGAGGTAGGTAGCACCACCGTTGGAGGTATTCGGGTCAATTCGAGTTTTAGGGACATGGTGATCACCGGAGCAATGGGAAGACACCTTAGAAGCTACCCTCATGCCAGGTTCCCGGATCATGAGGACTTACTAAGACGTCCTCTACTCGACGATCACCTTTCGAAAGGCAACAGTGAGGCGTACCCTAGGGGTGGTGTGTGCGATTCGTGTGTCGTTTTCATTTGCATTTGTCTTTTGTCAAGTTCATTGTGATCTACGCTTGATTTTATTATATCCATTCATTCTTGCATGCTTATTTAACAGTTTAAAAGTTTGCGAGGAAAGTAAATTCTAAAGCTATTACAAATGGCGCGGGTCCACATCGCCTAAATTAAACCGGACCCGATTTGACGGAAAATAAATAAAGCAAAAGAAATAAAAATGCGAGAAATTTAGTTACATGGCTTTGGGAGAGATACACAATTATTTAAGCGAAACAAAATAAACATGCGAAATTAAACAATTAAAAATATGGGCGTTGGACCCTTTTTTTTTTGCAAAATTTTAAATTAATAAAGAATCAAAATTAAATGTTTTTGGTATTTTATGTTTTTTAGGATTTAATAGAAAAAAGAATTAAAATAAAAATGTCAAACCCTAATTCTAATTATTTTTAGTTATTAAGAAAATATTGAATTTTTGACCTAATTTAAACCTAAATTATTTATGTACAATTTAATTATAAAATAAATAAAATAAATAATATCATTATTATGAAAAAAAAAGAAAAAAAAATTGAAGGGAATAAAATTTATTAAACCTAAATTCTATGTTTATTTGGATTTTTGGTTATTAAAAAGAATTAAAGTTAAAACCTATTTTACTAAATTTATTTACATGCATTTTTTATGAAAATAATATTGGAAATAAAAGTTATTATATTTTTGCCTTTTTTTGGTTTTTATGATATTTTTGTATTTGGTAAAATAATTAATTAATTAAAAACAAAAAAAATAAATAAAGAAACAATTAAAAACAAAATAAATAAAAAAATGAAATTGCAAACCAGGGGAGGGGTTCAGGCCCTAAAGTGGAGGTGTGTTTATGAAAATCTGGCCCAATAAGCTTGAAATCGTTTGACTTTTCCAGGCCACGTATGCGTTTGTTGACTTGTCTTTATGGTGTTCTTCAACTATGAGCCCTTGATCTGGATTCGTTAAGCACGTGGCTGGCTGGATGAAATGGAATATGGTGTGCATTGGATGATAGTGCTGCATGTGAACATCTATGGAAAAATAATATTGGATTTGTACAGACCTGGGGTTCGAACCCAGGTCTTGGACGTTGAAGCTATCAACGCTTGCCAGCTGAACTATGAAACGCACGTTAACATGTTATAACAAATAAATAATAAAAAGAAAGACAAACGCGTTAGTGGGTTTCTGGCGCGAATTTCAAACCGACCTATCACGTTTTGACAACGAGGTTGTCTTCTTCGTTGTTTTTATTTTTTCTGAAACAAAAGCCTATGGCAACGGTTTTAAACGCGTGGTCTTAGGCTAGCTTCAAGAAAATAGCGACTAGCGCTATGATGTCAATAAATTGATCGCGAGGGTCAAGATCTCTTCGTCTTGATGTACTGATTTGAATGGCATGGGTCTGGAATCCTAATTTTGCTTGGTCTGAAAATCCCTAATTCAAAAAACCTGCAACCCTAGAAATCGATTATGGCGAAATCACATACGATGCATAATAATTCAATTAAATACCATGGTTAGCTTTAGAACTTCACAAGGAACAAGAATCAACAAATAAAATTCACAAATAACGCATAGAATAGAATGTATGATTATGCAATTTGTTTGATACAATTCTGGTCCCAGGTACCGATTCTTGGAGTTTTGATGGTGGTTTCTGATTGGAATGTGTTCAGGAGACCACAAGGAAGCTTTTGGAATCAATATTAGGACTTGAATCAATCTCTAACAATGAATTCAGATTTGAGTTTTTATGGCTATTTTTTCAAGTTTGTATGTTGGTCTTTTGCGCAGCATTCAGTGTGTGTGCATTAGGTTTTGACTCAGCACTTATGAGGGAAGGGAATTAGGTCATTAGCTGGCCTTGGTCCATGCCCATGAGAGAATTAGTCTTAGGTTTTTCACCATTAACAAACTTTCCTTTTTTTAAGCAAAACCAAGACTTGGTGTACAACCTAACCCTAGCATGAGTTTGTGAGCTGGCACATGATATATGGAAGCTATTCCAATTCAAATGGCACTATTCCATTGATTTTTAAATTTTATTTGAATTTTTAAAGATTTAAAATGAATTAAATTAATAAAAATTAAATAAAATAGAAAAATCAATGTTTGATCTTGAAATTAATCATGGGACACGTGTGTGGCATGACAAGGCTGAATCAAGTGGAAGAAAGTGGGCCCTTTTGTCAAAAATTGAAGTTTCAAGGATAGTTGACTTTTGCCATTTCACAAAAATTTCCCAACTTCTACAAGGCATAACTTGCTCAATATTTAAGCTTTTCTCATGTTCTTGGACATTTTGGAAAGGTCTTTGAGTCCTTTAACCAATGCCTTTGGTCCCATGTCATTTTGATTTTCCAATCTCAAGTTATGGCCTTTGACTTAAAGTCCCTTTTTGTTGACTTTTGAAAATGACCTATAATGTTGAAATTGATAACTTTTTGTGAGAGCATTTCTTGGACTTGAAGTATGAAGATGAGTTGTAGGAAATGTCTTTCTCTTCAAAATGAGCTTTGGATGGAATTTTTCTGATAATCCATGTGAAAGTTATGCCCTGGTCAATTTCAGTTGACTTTTTCAGCTGTCCAAATAAGGAAACTTTTGCATCTTGATGATTTTCTGAGCCAAATTTTGAGAATCATGATCAAGCATTGATCAAATGATGTTTGTGGCTTCAAAATGATATGTTGACCAAAAATTTGAACTTTTGACTGTCAAATGACCATTTTGCCCCTACAGTTGACTGTAGTGCAATTTAGGGTTTTGACTGTGCAATTTTGAGCTGAATGCCTTGAAACTTGATATGAGGATGCTTGACCATGTTTGTAAGCATGTGAGACTTGATTGGGCCTTTGAACACTTCCTTTTCTTGATCAGACTCAAAACCCTAATTTTGACTGTTTAGGAGGCCCTTGCACTGTGCAACCCTTGGGGAATTTTGTGACTTGGCTTGGCAATTTCTTGAAGAATATGGGAGGGCAAATTTTGGGGTACAACAGTTGCCCCTGTTCAATCTTCTTAGACCTGAGGATGCAGATTGGCGGACGTGCCTTTCGTAATCCGAGGGTAGAAGATGATTGGACACTAGAGTGCCCAGAAATTTGCGCTCACATATTGGCAGTGATGGTGGAATGGGCTTATAGATGCCATCTGGATGTTTGATTGCATAAGAGATTCCTTGGCGAGAACCTGTATACCTGCAAAACAGAAAATGAGTACCTGACACGTTGCAGGAGCTGATTTTTAGATGCCTGGTATAGATGTGTCCTGACTGGTTACAAGAGCTGAGTCTGGAGCTTCAAACGGCGATGAAAGAACCAGGGATGGTTACTACCTTAGCATGAATGGTAAGAAAACCTTGGGCGACTTTAATTTCAACAACGCTCGTTGAGAAAAAATCTTGGATGTCTTCTACTGGGATAAGAATCAGGGAGATCTTAGGGTCGATCTGACTGAACCAGAGAGGCCTTTGACTGGATAAGCATCAGGAAAATCTTAGGGTCGATTTAACTGAACCGGACAAGGTCTTGGAATATCTTCAACTGGATAAGCATCAGGGAGATCTTAGGGTCGATCTGACTGAACCAGAGAAGGCCTTTGACTGGATAAGCATCAGGAAAATCTTAGGGTCGATTTAACTGAACCGGACAAGGTCTTGAAATATCTTCAACTAGATAAGCATCAGGGAGATCTTAGGGTCGATCTGACTGAACTAGAGAAGGCCTTTGACTGGATAAGCATCAGGAAAATCTTAGGGTCGATTTAACTGAACCGAACAAGGTCTTGAAATATCTTCAACTGGATAAGCATCAGGGAGATCTTAGGGTCGATCTGACTGAACCAGAGAAGGCCTTTGACTGGATAAGCATCAGGAAAATCTTAGGGTCGATTTAACTGAACCGGACAAGGTCTTGAAATGTCTTCAACTGGATAAGCATCAGGGAGATCTTAGGGTCGATCTGACTGAACCAGAGAAGGCCTTTGACTGGATAAGCATCAGGAAAATCTTAGGGTCGATTTAACTGAACCGGACAAGGTCTTGAAATATCTTCAACTGGA
The DNA here is from genome assembly GCA_948472305.1 of Vicia faba. Classification (NCBI taxonomy): domain Eukaryota; kingdom Viridiplantae; phylum Streptophyta; class Magnoliopsida; order Fabales; family Fabaceae; genus Vicia; species Vicia faba. The sequence continues at coordinate 145,328,855 of OX451738.1, forward strand.
TAAGCATCAGGGAGATCTTAGGGTCGATCTGACTGAACCAGAGAAGGCCTTTGACTGGATAAGCATCAGGAAAATCTTAGGGTCGATTTAACTGAACCGGTCTAGGTCTTGAAATGTAGCTTGAGAACTTTAACTGGATCTTTCCTGAAATGTAAAAGTCAGCCTATGCAATGCATGATATGGATCAAGTAATGATGTTCTCAACATAAATGAGATTCGTAGGATATGATGCGTCTATGCATACTATAATGATGTATGTGATGTTTTATGTATGTTTTTTTTTTGTCTAGGAAAGTGAATCCTTGACGGGTGCCGGGAAGTCGTATCCTGGGCTGATGTCGAAGAATAGATTTTGCTTCCGCTGGGGATGATAACTGCAAGAATACCGGTAGGAGAAGATGACTCCGTTGCGGAATAAACTTGGCAAATGGAGGATTCTGCGGGGAGAAAAGATACTCTAGCGACCATGCTGGGAAGCAATACTCTGTGGGGAGAGGGATGCCTTGCTGAGTGTTGATAATAGTTTGCTGGGGATAGGAAGACTTTGTCGACGACATTCTTTCCGTGGCTTTTGGCTGAGGATAACCCAGTTATATCCTGTTAAGGAAATAACTCTTTAAATCAAGCCGAACGACGCGTTCGTGCTCTGCGAAGGATAAGCTTCCAGAATTTACTGGGGATAAGCTTACTGCTTGGGGAGATATGAATTCCAACTTTCCTGGGGAAACTAATTGGACTCTCCTGGGGAGTTTTGATGTGCTGGGGAAGTGATTCCTTTGAATGTTGATGTATGCCGCCGGGGAACAATCTTTAGACCAAGACTGCCGGGGATGCTTGTTAAGAATATATGCTGCTGGGGAAGGTTGAGATCTGCGGGAGGACACCCAACTTCCTTAAGGTTGATAACTGTTTTGCTTGAGGAGAGTATACTGCTTGCTGTCTCACTCTCTGGGGAATTTAAGATGCCTGGTTATGTTCTTTAGCTGAAACTACCTTGGTACTTTGGAGGATAGAACAATTAGATTGCCTAGACAACTCCTTATTGCCCCTGTTTCTAATGTCACCGGCAATTAATTTTTTTGTTTCGTATGCAAATATTTATGAGCTAGCAAATTATTGTCAATGCATATATCACAAATTGAACCTTGGACGTTCTTCGCAAAACAAAACAGAAAAGGAAAAAACAAAAGGCACATTTTAACTGAAAAATATATTTGTATTGATTTTTGAGTGGCCTGTGAATAGGCGTTTCGTATACAAGAGGCTGACGTCCTAATAAGAGAACGCCACCGAGCAAAAAGGGTTTATACAAATTTTGTACAAAAGAAAATAAAACAGCTGTGTGAAATGAATGATCCACTGGGTTTCAACTCTGCTATTGCCTTTATAACTCCGAGCGTCTCATCACTTGATGACCTTGGTTGAAGGTGAAGCTGACTGATCGATGCCGTCTGATCTTGATGTAAATACCGGATTCTGGATGCAAAGTGATCAATGAGACATAGCATTACGCTTTTATCCCTAATTTTTGCCTGGACCGCCCTTTCGGGTTTTCAGTCCACCGGGATATCCATTTTTGCCCAAGCCGCCCTTTCAGGTTTTCGACTTGCCGGGTGTACAGATTTTTCCATTTTCATCCCTTCATTTTGCCCGAACCCTTTTGGTTCGACGGGAAGCCCTGATTTTTGCCTAGGCATGTCAGCCTAGCGGGTCTTTCATGCGTAATATTTTTTTACTATGTCTGCATTGGCGGGGTGAGGAAGGTCGTCACCATCCATATTGGTTAATATCATTGCTCCTCCTGAGAACACATGCTTAACCACAAATGGCCCTTCGTACGTAGGGGTCCATTTGCCCCTTGGATCACTCTGAGGAAGGATGATTCGCTTGATTACCAGATCCCCAACTTGATATTCTTGTGGTCTGACCTTTTTGTTAAATGCCCTGATCATCCGTTTCTGATACGTCTGACCATGACAGATAGCAGCAAGTCTCTTTTCATCAATAAGGTTGAGCTGATCAAGTCGTGTCTGGATCCAATCATCTTCGTTCAGATTTGCATCCTTCATTATCCGGAGAGAGGGTATTTGCACTTCGATTGGCAAGACTGCCTCCATACCATAAACCAAAGAGAAAGGAGTTGCCCCGGTTGACGTCCTAGCTGAGGTACGGTACCCATGTAGAGCGAACGGTAACATCTCGTGCCAATCTTTATAAGTTACTGTCATCTTCTGCACGATCTTCTTGATGTTCTTATTTGCTGCTTCTACAGCCCCATTCATCTTCGGTCTATAAGGAGAAGAATTGTGGTGCTGTATTTTGAACTGTTCGCAAAGCTCAGCGATCATCTTATTGTTCAGATTGGTACCGTTGTCTGTAATAATTCTCTCAGGGACGCCGTACCGACAGATCAGGTTATGCCGAATGAACCGTGCTACAACAGTCTTGGTTACCGTAGCATAGGATGCTGCCTCGACCCACTTCGTGAAGTAATCAATTGCCACTAGGATGAAGCGATGTCCATTAGATGCCGTAGGTTTAATCTCGCCGATCATGTCTATGCCCCACATCGCAAACGGCCAAGGCGCAGTCAGAACATTCAGGGGGACCGGAGGAACATGCACCTTGTCTGCATAAATCTGGCACTTGTGGCATGTCCTGGAATGTTGGTAACAGTCAGCTTCCATCGTGGACCAATAGTATCCTGCCCGTAGGATTTTCTTAGCCATAGTGTGTCCATTGGAATGTGTACCAAAGGTCCCTTCATGTAGCTCTTCCATGATTCTTTCTGCTTCAGTTTTATCCACACAACGCAGTAAGGTCGAATCATGGTTTGGCTTGTACAAGATGTTGTTGCTAAGGAAGAATTTGGCTGCGAATCTTCTCAGGAATTTCTTATCGTTGATAGATGCGCCTTCAGGGTATTCCTGAGTTTCCAGATATCTCTTCACTTCGTGGTACCAAGGCTTCTCAGTCACCAATTCAGTTTCGAGATCACAACAGTATACCGGCTCGTCCAGTTTCCAGATGATGATCCGGGGAGCCTCATTATCCCATTTGACCTTCAACATTGAAGACATTGTAGCTAACGCGTCCGCCAACTGATTCTCTTCTCTTGGAAAGTGCTCAAATGTTATCTCTGTGAAGTGGGGGATCAGGGTCAACACACATTCTCTGTAAGGAATCAAGTTTGGATGTTTCGTATCCCACTCTCCTTTGATCTGATTGATCACAAGAGTGGAATCTCCGAAGACACTCAGAAATTTGATCCTCAGGTCGATCGCAGCTTGAAGACCCATGATACACGCCTCATACTCCGCCATGTTGTTGGTACAGTTGAAACACAGCCGGGCGGTGAGTGGAGTATGAGTACCTTGTGGAGATATGATGATGGCGCCAATACCATTTCCCAAAGCGTTGGATGCTCCGTCAAAATGCATAGACCATCGAGATCCTGGTTCAGGTCCTTCATCCGGTCCAGGTACTTCACAGTCAGTTACTATCATAATGCTTTCATCCGGAAACTCGAAGTTCATTGATTGGTAGTCATCCACAACTTGATGTGCTAAGTGGTCTGCCAATACACTTCCCTTGATGGCTTTTTGGGTCGTGTACTGAATGTCGTATTTTGTCAAGATCATTTGCCATCTTGCAATTCTCCCAGACAGAGCAGGCTTTTCGAATATGTACTTTATAGGATCCATTTTTGAGATCAACAAGGTAGTGTGAGTCAGCATATACTGTCTCAGCCGGCGAGCAGCCCATACCAAAGCGCAGCAAGTTTTCTCAAGCAGTGAGTATCGGGTCTCACAGTCGGTAAACTTTTTGCTAAGGTAATAAATGGCATGCTCTTTTCGGCCAGACTCGTCATGCTGCCCCAGCACACACCCCATTGAATTATCAAGCACTGTCAGGTAAAGTATCAAAGGTCTCCCTTCAACTGGTGGCATAAGGATGGGTGTTTCTTGGAGATATTCTTTGATTCTGTCAAAAGCAGCCTGACATTCATCATTCCAACGTACTACCTGATCTTTCTTCAGCAGCTTGAAGATTGGTTCACAGGTAGCAGTTAGGTGTGAGATGAACCGAGCAATGTAATTCAGACGTCCTAGAAAGCCTCTGACTTCCTTCTCTGTCTTAGGAACTGGCATCTCTTGAATGGCTTTGACCTTAGCAGGGTCCACTTGAATTCCCTTGTCACTTACCACGAAGCCCAGCAACTTTCCAGATCTTACCCCGAAGGTGCACTTGTTCGGGTTCAACCTCAGCTTGTACAGTTTCAAACGGTCAAACAGTTTCTGTAGATGATCAAGGTGTTCTTCCTCAGTCTGGGACCTAGCGATCATGTCGTCAACATACACTTCTATCTCATGATGGATCATGTCATGAAATAAAGCAACCATGGCACGTTGGTAGGTTGCCCCAGCATTCTTTAGTCCAAAAGGCATGACTTTGTAGCAGAAGGTGCCCCACTGAGTAACAAATGTAGTCTTTTCCATGTCTTCAGGAGCCATCTTGATCTGATTGTAGCCTGAAAAACCATCCATAAAAGAGAACACTTTATGCTGAGCTGTATTATCAACAAGGACATCAATGTGAGGTAGAGGGAAGTCATCCTTGGGGCTGGCCCTGTTCAGATCCCTGTAATCGACACACATTCTGACCTTGCCGTCCTTCTTAGGTACCGGCACCACATTAGCAACCCACTGAGGGTAAGAAGTCACTGCAAGAAACCCGGCATCAAACTGCTTCATAAACTCGGCTTTAATCTTCTCAGACATCTCTAGACGCATACGGCGGACTTTTTGCTTAACCGGAGGGCAATCTTCTTTAGTTGGTAAGTGATGGACCACAATGTCGGTATCTAATCCGGGCATATCTTCGTAGGACCAGGCAAAGATCTCCTTATAGTCATGCAGCATCTGAGTCAACCGTTGCTTCACGCTGAGCTCTAGGTTGGCACCAATCTTTACCCCTTTCTTGTCTTCTTCAGTACCCAAGTTTATTATTTCCACTGGCTCTTCATGGGGTTGAATTGCCCTCTCTTCCTGTTGTAACAGTCTTGCAAGTTCACCAGGCACTTCACAATCATCTTCACCTTCGTCTTCGGCTAAGTTGATCGGATTTTCGAAGTCATAACTGGCAGTAGCAGAGTCGTTACCAGTGAGATCCAGAGTGGATTGAAACCTGTATGAGTGAGTGTGTGTGTGTAAATACAATTGTTTTGCAATATGTAAAGAAAGGAAAGAAAAGGAGCGTAAAATTTGAAATGTGAAAAACGTCCAATGCTTTTATTCATGATATATGACAGTGACAAACAAAAGCCCTCATAAACAAAACCACGGTGCCCCGGGTAAGACACCGGGCCATATAGTTTCAAATTATTGTTTATTACAAATCCAAAACAAAGAAGTTCATTACTGGGGAACAAAAGTTATGGGTGTAAAGTCTTTAGCAGTCCAATTGGTCAATCCACCGTCGGTCGTCGGGTAGATCCAGCTATCGAACTCTGACTCTTCCACTTCGTCTTCCTCTCCAATAGCATTCACTTCTGAGTGGGTGATGAGCACAGGAGGTCTTCCAATTCTCGCCTTGCGCACTGCTTTCTGAGCTTCTGTGGTGAAACCCAGCCCAAACTTGTTAGTCTTAGGAGTAAGATCAGGGAGCTTGCCCCAGTTTGCACATTCACCTCTTTCAATCACAGCCCGGGCGTCCTTTAAGGAGGCCATCTTCAAAGGAGAGACCTCTTCATCCACTGCTTCTGCTGCTGCCAAGGTTTGTGGCACTTCCTCAAAATGTTGAAAGGGGGTTTCAATGAACTCCCCATCCATTTCTACGTATCTGAAGGAGTTGAGGTGACTGACCATGTACTCCTCTTCCCCTTGCACCGTTACGATCTTCCCCCTGACCGGGTACTTGAGCTTCTGATGCAACGTGGAGGTCACAGCTCCAGCCTTGTGGATCCACGGGCGACCCAGCAAACAAGAATAGGACGGATGGATGTCCATCACATAGAATTTTGAATCAAATACCTGTGACCCAACCCTGATTGGGATGTCCACCTCACCATGTACCATTCTTTTGGACCCGTCAAAGGCCCGGACAACAATGTTACTTGGTTTGAGCTCTAGACCCTCGCAATCCAGCCTATCCAGAGCCTTCTTGGGCAGCACGTTTAATGAAGAACCTGTGTCAACCAGCACATGAGCAAGAGTAGTGCCCCTGCATTCAATGGAGACATTCAGGGCGTCATTATGGTTCTTCCCCTTTGCTGTCAGATCGGCATCAGAGAAACCCAGGCCATTATCAGCGGTTAGGTTGGCCACACAGTCGGTGAACTGGTCAGCAGACGTCTCTTGGGGTACGTGGGCTGTCTTTAAGAAAGCAATCAGAGCCTTGGCGTGGGCCTCTGAACACAGCAGCAGTGACAACATGGAGATTTTAGAGGGGGTGTGCCCCAGCTGTTCTACAACGTTGAAATCACTTTTCTTTATTATCTTGAGGATTTCTTCCATTTCCTGCCTGGAAGCCTCAACAATGGTCTTCGGTGCCTCCGTCCTGGCAGGCACATCAGCAGCAATCCCCTTGCCCCGAGTATCAGATGACTCGGTAGCAGGGGTGGATACTTGGTCAGGGGGAGAAACAGGCACCCTGGAAGGTGTGAAGACCACATGCCTATGAATTACCGGAGGAGCAATGTCTGGCGAGAACAGTCTTCCACTACGAGTGACCTTAGCAGGCCCAGTGATGTTGGAGACACCAGCATCAATATTGAACTCTTGTTTCACACCCAGAACATAAACATCCGCCCCATAGTGCCATGGGACAGCCTTATCAGACTTGTAGGGGATAGGCCCCGGAACAGTAATGGTGATGGGAGCAATCTTGTGAACCGGCAAAATTTGGACAGGCTTCTTTGAAGGAGCCTTGGAAGGGTTGTTGAAGATGGTAACGATCGACACTTCTTCAACAGGAGCAGCAGGAACAACAGTCTTTCTGAACAAAATTTCTCTACTATCTATCAGGTTTTGGACGCCTGACTTCAGCAGAGAACAACCAGCAGGGGAAGCAACACATAGAGGGCAACCTTCGCTACATCCCGGAAATAAACCGGCTAGCAACAGGTTCCTCTTGACCGTCAGCAGCGGAGTAGCAACATCATCAACCGAAGCTACATACAAATCCTCCTCAACAGCATTCACTCCATGCTGGGGCATGGGAGCGGTTACAACATTCGGCCTCTCGGGCGCCTCAAACTGTATTTCCTTTGCATCAATGAGGTCTTGAACCTTATTCTTTAGGGCCCAACAGTCATCTGTGCTATGCCCCGGGCTATCAGAGTGGTAAGCACAGCGAGCATTTGGATTAAACTTGGGGGATGCAGTATTGGGAAACTTTGGAGCCTCCCTGACAGTCACTAAATTGGTGGATAGCAATTGTGGCAGGATCTGTGATAAGGTCATGCTTAACCGGGTAAACTCTCTCCGGGGTCTTTCAAACTTTTGAGGATTAGTTGGCCGAGGAGCGGCAGCAGGTTTGGCAATCATTACCGCACTGACAGATTGGTGGCGTTCAGGTCGCTCTGGTCTCCGGGAGCTATATACAGCACTAGCCTCCTTTTTGAAGGGTTTCTTTTCAGCACTGGAGGAGGCAACCTTCTGTATCTTCCCCGATTTTATACCGGCCTCGATCCTTTCAGCAGTCAGGATCAGATCAGTAAACCCAGCAGAGGAATTACCAATGAGATGATTGAAAAATGGACCAGATAGGGTCCCCAAAAACATATCTACCAGCTCCCGGTTTGTCAATGGTGGCTGCACCCTGCCAGCCAGGTCTCTCCATTTCTGGGCGTACTCCTTAAAACCTTCACCCGACCCTAGCGACATACCCTGGAGCTGGGTACGCGTAGGAGCGAGGTCGGAATTATATTGATACTGCTTGTAAAAAGCAGTGGCCAGATCCTCCCAGTTACGAATGCTGGTTCCATCCAGCTGATAGAACCATTCGAGGTGAGTCCCTGAAAGACTCTCCTGGAAGAAGTGGATCCAAAGGTTCTTGTCTGCTGTGTAAGGCTGGATCTTCCTTACATAAGAACGGAGGTGCATCTTGGGACAGGAAGCTCCGTCATACTTCACAAAGGCAGGTGCCTTGAACTTGTGTGGAATCACCACCCCAGTAGATAACCCCAAGTCTCCGAAATCCAGTCCAGGCACCTGCTGAACTTCCATAGCCTTTAATCTGTCTTCCAGCTGCTTGTACCGGTCTTCAGCAGGAGGGTACTGTTCGTCGTTGAAGTCTGTTTCAGTATCAGAGCCCACAGGAGTAGGGACCTCCCTTTCTTGGTGACTACCTTCCCCCACAGATGGAGTAGTCCTTTCAGCCTCAACCTGTAAGGTGTTCCCGAGTCTGCGCCCAGTGTTAAATAGCACAGTCCTCCTCTTCTTCTTAGTCTTCTTCAGAAGCATGGTCTTCAACTCTTGTTGACCCTGAGCCAGGCCCTTGATCAGCTCCTGAAATTGGGTGTTCTGCGCCTGAAGAGCCTTGATAGATGCCTCGGTTGATGATTCAGGGTTCATGATGCTGAAATAAACAGCGAAGAACAGTAAACAACCTGAAAAGAAGAGTACCTGTGATGCACATGATGAATGATATGTGTTTATGCAATGCATTCAAGAGTTCGAAAATTCAAATTTGTTGTAGACCAAAAGGAACACACGTTATTATTAAGAAAATCATTGTTTAATACATCAAAGCCTCATGGGCAAAAGTACAAAAAAATCAAATCAATCCCAAAATATGCTGCGCATCCTCTTTGGAGCTATGTAAGTGTTGAGGTTCCTCTCCTCATGCAACAGGCGGGTGAGCTCCAAGACCTTCTTTTCACTGGCACGCAGACTAGTCTCAAGAGAATTCCGCTCTTCCTTAAGCTGGATCCAGCTCTTCTGCATCTCTTCCCAGGATGTGGGCATATCAGGGTGCTGAATGACGCGAGACACTTCTCCTTCCAAGGCAGGCTCTTTGATTACTGGAAGCATGTGAGGATAAGGCATTACTAACTTCTGAGAGCGGGCTCGTACCCACTTGAGGTAAGGCTCCAAAGGGATGGAGTTCCGGTGCCCCAGTGTCTTGCTGTCTATCCTACTAGGCATCCTCCAGGCTCTGATAAATCTCTGGCGAAGTCCTTGAGTATCGTTGTCGAAGTCAAAAACTATGTCAGGAATTAACATGTCATGAGGACCATCCCTCCGAGCATAACCAAATTGTCTCCAAGCCAGGCATGGGCTATAAGTAATACCCCCTCTGATTCCAAGTAAAGGAACATTAGGATACTCCCCGCAACGATCAATGATAGTGACATCTTCTCTGGACCGAGGGCACCAATGTATATCTGCATGTGTAAGAGTCATCAACCGTTGTGACCATCTCAAACCCCGCTCATTCTTCAAGACCGATTGTGGAAGGTGCGAAATAAACCACTTTCCCAGGAGAGGAGTGCAACACATAAGGACACCTCTTTTTCTCATGGTTCGAGTGTAACATGAGTGAAGGATGTCCCCCAGCAATGTAGGTATAGGATTCCTGGACATAAAGATCTGGACAGCACTGATATCAATGAGCTGATCTGGGTTAGGGAACAACACCAAACCATAAACAAGGAGGGCCACAACCTCTTCAAAAGCTTGCAAGTCAAGGGAGTTCCAACATTCATAGGCCTTTTCAAACAGAAACCTGGCTAAGAACCCTTTAATACCACTTCTGACTTCCCAATGTCCCTTGAGGTCAGATGACTGTAGGTGCAAGGCTTTAGCAATCTCTTCAAGCTTAGGTTCCTTTTCTGTACCGTTGAAGGGTAGCTGATCAAGGATAGGGATCTTCAGGAGCCGGGAGAACTCCTCCAATGTAGGTACCAACTGATAATCCAAGAAGGTAAAACAGTGATGCAGAGGGTCAAAGAACTGGAACAAGACCTTTATCATATCTTCCTCAATGTTGGTGTTGACCAAGCTGATGAGGCTTCCATGCCTTTCACTGAATGAAGAGTTCTCGGGAATCCTGGATATAAGCTCCTTAAGCTGAGGAGGGACCCTTACAAGACTGACTTGAATTGTCTTTCTAGGAACAGTTTCCATGTCCTACAAAACAAGAACAAAGATGAAAATTCGAACCCCTGAAATGGTTAGTTAATGCATATGATGCTGGATGATGTCATGATGCTATGATTAAACACACCACAGATATGTACAAAGACAAACATGTAAGGCACACAAGGCACACAAAACAAGCCCTTAAGGTTTAAGGCCAGCATGGGGTCTGGGTAGTACCCTTTTGAAGTTGGTGAGTTCAACCTGTCCTAATCAAAGTAACCGGGTTCTAAGGTTCCCAATATCACGGGATTGCTTTCATTGTTCATCGTTTCGATTTAGCCACTGAACTGGCGACCGAAATATTCCAGGAAAGCAACCCTCAATTGAGTGTAGTATCGAGTATCAACCAACCTCGGACTGCACCAAAGTCAGTTATCTCACTACCCTAAAGAGGCCAAGATGGTTCGATTAAGGTTCCTAAGGTCTGTTGATGCTTCATGACACCACATGGAGGCCCCGTACTCTCCTTGACTGAACTCAAGGGTTACCGGTACACACCAAAGTGCCACATCAACGTAGCAGACTGCTTCAACCATGTCGGTATACCCCGCACAGTTCCCTCACAGCCTTGTTGCTACTTTCTAAGAAGGTATCCCCAGATCCGGGTTAGGATCTATAGAACTCCCAAGCAACCCACAATAATAAAGCAAGCAAAGAAGACAATTGAAAACATAGCTATGACCTAGCCCTAAGGTATACCTCACTTTAAGTTTAAGTCCCCAGCAGAGTCGCAGGTTCTGTGATCGGTGGATCTGGAACTGACTGTTTAACGCTGGTTCGTGAAATGTCGCGGAAGCAAGAGTCGCCACCGTCTTTTATTTTCTCCAAATGGAAAGGACAAAAGCACAGAAAAATTCCTTATAGAGATTGCTCTCGGTTCGGGAGGTAGGTTATAGAAAGGGAAGGTGTTAGCACCCTTTCTATCCATGGTTATCCATGGGCTCTTAGATACTTGCTCATTTGTGTTTTCAAAATGGTTTGTTTGCTTTTCAATGTGGGTTTTAAAAAAGGTTTCTTTGAAAAAATTCAGTTCGACTCGTACGTCAGAGTGTTTGAAAAATTTGCTTTGAAAGCCTTTGAAAAGTATCGGTGTGAAAAGATTTCAGTTTGTTTTGAAGAGAGCAAGTATCCATGAGTCGTCTACCTACCCTAAGGAATTCGTCTGTGTAAATGTCCTTTAAAGTAGTGCCATCCCACCATTGAGAGGTAGGTAGCACCACCGTTGGAGGTATTCGGGTCAATTCGAGTTTTAGGGACATGGTGATCACCGGAGCAATGGGAAGACACCTTAGAAGCTACCCTCATGCCAGGTTCCCGGATCATGAGGACTTACTAAGACGTCCTCTACTCGACGATCACCTTTCGAAAGGCAACAGTGAGGCGTACCCTAGGGGTGGTGTGTGCGATTCGTGTGTCGTTTTCATTTGCATTTGTCTTTTGTCAAGTTCATTGTGATCTACGCTTGATTTTATTATATCCATTCATTCTTGCATGCTTATTTAACAGTTTAAAAGTTTGCGAGGAAAGTAAATTCTAAAGCTATTACAAATGGCGCGGGTCCACATCGCCTAAATTAAACCGGACCCGATTTGACGGAAAATAAATAAAGCAAAAGAAATAAAAATGCGAGAAATTTAGTTACATGGCTTTGGGAGAGATACACAATTATTTAAGCGAAACAAAATAAACATGCGAAATTAAACAATTAAAAATATGGGCGTTGGACCCTTTTTTTTTTGCAAAATTTTAAATTAATAAAGAATCAAAATTAAATGTTTTTGGTATTTTATGTTTTTTAGGATTTAATAGAAAAAAGAATTAAAATAAAAATGTCAAACCCTAATTCTAATTATTTTTAGTTATTAAGAAAATATTGAATTTTTGACCTAATTTAAACCTAAATTATTTATGTACAATTTAATTATAAAATAAATAAAATAAATAATATCATTATTATGAAAAAAAAATGAAAAAAAAATTGAAGGGAATAAAATTTATTAAACCTAAATTCTATGTTTATTTGGATTTTTGGTTATTAAAAAGAATTAAAGTTAAAACCTATTTTACTAAATTTATTTACATGCATTTTTTATGAAAATAATATTGGAAATAAAAGTTATTATATTTTTGCCTTTTTTTGGTTTTTATGATATTTTTGTATTTGGTAAAATAATTAATTAATTAAAAACAAAAAAATAAATAAAGAAACAATTAAAAACAAAATAAATAAATAAATGAAATTGCAAACCAGGGGAGGGGTTCAGGCCCTAAAGTGGAGGTGTGTTTATGAAAATCTGGCCCAATAAGCTTGAAATCGTTTGACTTTTCCAGGCCACGTATGCGTTTGTTGACTTGTCTTTATGGTGTTCTTCAACTATGAGCCCTTGATCTGGATTCGTTAAGCACGTGGCTGGCTGGATGAAGTGGAATATGGTGTGCATTGGATGATAGTGTTGCATGTGAACATCTATGGAAAAATAATATTGGATTTGTACAGACCTGGGGTTCGAACCCAGGTCTTGGACGTTGAAGCTATCAACGCTTGCCAGCTGAACTATGAAACGCACTTAACATGTTATAACAAATAAATAATAAAAAGAAAGACAAACGCGTTAGTGGGTTTCTGGCGCGAATTTCAAACCGGCCTATCACGTTTTGACAACGAGGTTGTCTTCTTCGTTGTTTTTATTTTTTCTGAAACAAAAGCCTATGGCAACGGTTTTAAACGCGTGGTCTTAGGCTAGCTTCAAGAAAATAGCGACTAGCGCTATGATGTCAATAAATTGATCGCGAGGGTCAAGATCTCTTCGTCTTGATGTACTGATTTGAATGGCATGGGTCTGGAATCCTAATTTTGCTTGGTCTGAAAATCCCTAATTCAAAAAACCTGCAACCCTAGAAATCGATTATGGCGAAATCACATACGATGCATAATAATTCAATTAAATACCATGGTTAGCTTTAGAACTTCACAAGGAACAAGAATCAACAAATAAAATTCACAAATAACGCATAGAATAGAATGTATGATTATGCAATTTGTTTGATACAATTCTGGTCCCAGGTACCGATTCTTGGAGTTTTGATGGTGGTTTCTGATTGGAATGTGTTCAGGAGACCACAAGGAAGCTTTTGGAATCAATATTAGGACTTGAATCAATCTCTAACAATGAATTCAGATTTGAGTTTTTATGGCTATTTTTTCAAGTTTGTATGTTGGTCTTTTGCGCAGCATTCAGTGTGTGTGCATTAGGTTTTGACTCAGCACTTATGAGGGAAGGGAATTAGGTCATTAGCTGGCCTTGGTCCATGCCCATGAGAGAATTAGTCTTAGGTTTTTCACCATTAACAAACTTTCCTTTTTTTAAGCAAAACCAAGACTTGGTGTACAACCTAACCCTAGCATGAGTTTGTGAGCTGGCACATGATATATGGAAGCTATTCCAATTCAAATGGCACTATTCCATTGATTTTTAAATTTTATTTGAATTTTTAAAGATTTAAAATGAATTAAATTAATAAAAATTAAATAAAATAGAAAAATCAATGTTTGATCTTGAAATTAATCATGGGACACGTGTGTGGCATGACAAGGCTGAATCAAGTGGAAGAAAGTGGGCCCTTTTGTCAAAAATTGAAGTTTCAAGGATAGTTGACTTTTGCCATTTCATGAAAATTTCCCAACTTCTACAAGGCATAACTTGCTCAATTTTTAAGCTTTTCTCATGTTCTTGGACATTTTGGAAAGGTCTTTGAGTCCTTTAACCAATGCCTTTGGTCCCATGTCATTTTGATTTTCCAATCTCAAGTTATGGCCTTTGACTTAAAGTCCCTTTTTGTTGACTTTTGAAAATGACCTATAATGTTGAAATTGATAACTTTTTGTGAGAGCATTTCTTGGACTTGAAGTATGAAGATGAGTTGTAGGAAATGTCTTTCTCTTCAAAATGAGCTTTGGATGGAATTTTTCTGATAATCCATGTGAAAGTTATGCCCTGGTCAATTTCAGTTGACTTTTTCAGCTGTCCAAATAAGGAAACTTTTGCATCTTGATGATTTTCTGAGCCAAATTTTGAGAATCATGATCAAGCATTGATCAAATGATGTTTGTGGCTTCAAAATGATATGTTGACCAAAAATTTGAACTTTTGACTGTCAAATGACCATTTTGCCCCTACAGTTGATTGTAGTGCAATTTAGGGTTTTGACTGTGCAATTTTGAGCTGAATGCCTTGAAACTTGATATGAGGATGCTTGACCATGTTTGTAAGCATGTGAGACTTGATTGGGCCTTTGAACACTTCCTTTTCTTGATCAGACTCAAAACCCTAATTTTGACTGTTTAGGAGGCCCTTGCACTGTGCAACCCTTGGGGAATTTTGTGACTTGGCTTGGCAATTTCTTGAAGAATATGGGAGGGCAAATTTTGGGGTACAACAGCTGGCTTGAGCTGAGGATGGCTGGAATGGCCTGGAGAAGTCCAACTGTGATGCTATGTTTTTGGTTATGGAAGATAGGGAAAATAGTGTTACATAAATGAAACAGGTACAAGGATGAGTTAGTCTTGATGCAAGGAAGCTTTAGAAACTAAAAGGCCAAGAAACGCACGAGGGAAATGTGAGTTTAGTATGAAAAGTCAGAACTTGCACAACAATGGTGTTTTAGGGCAATTTCTGGCTAGAGGGAGTATAAGTGAGTTTCAGGGACTTCTTGCTCATGTGTCAACTTGTAAATAGTGTGTACACTTATAAGTAAGAGGTTTTGAGGCTTGTAACAACTCAGAATTTGAATTTGCATCCTTAAGTCAAACATGTGATTTTTGAGAAAACAAGTTTCAATGCTTGTGTACTTGCTAAGATAGAGTAGTTCATGCTTTAAACAAGTTTTTTTTTTACTTTGTGGATGGAGTGTGATCAGAGGGAACAAGTTAGAGGCTCAAGAATGACTTTATGCAAAAAGCTTGCTTTACAAGAATGGAAGTGTTCACTTTGTGCCATTAATGGAAATGCAACTTGGATAATAGCATATTTGCTTGGATCAAAGCCTTAACAGTTGTGTAAGCATTTAACTAAGGAGTGACAAACAAGTTTGAGGCCTGAAAAGCAAAGATTTGCAGCCTAGCATGGATTTGCATTTGTGTTCATCATGAAAATGACCTAAATTCAAGTGATAAAACCCTAATTTCATCTCTTCGATTCTCCTTGCTCAAGAATGATCTCAAGGAGTTATTTGACATTTTGGAAAGCTTGTAACATGCTCTAAAACCTCTCTTTGAATTTATTTTGAAGATTCCCCTTGGAACCATGTGAAAAATTGCCATGAAGTTAGGTAAAAAATCTGCCTAATCAGGGCAAAATTTCACTAAGTCATTTTTAGTTCATGAGCATGTATTCACAAAATTATAACTTGAGATCCAAGTATTTTTAGGAGAAGTTGTGTGAGGTAAAGTTGTAGATTTCATGGAGATCTACAACTTTCATTTTGGAAGTTTCTCTTGAATCATCTTGCATCATGGTGAAAATTTGGCTCAAAGTTATGAAAAAATAAGAAATTTTCTATACTTAGAAAAATTTCTAAGTTAAGAAATTCAATCTTTTCAAAATAAAATCTTGAATTCTTGATTTCTGGATGAAAATTTTCATGTTTTTATGTGTTTTGATGAATTATGATCTTTTGCATTTGATTTTGACCAAAAAGTTAGAGTTTGACTTTTCAGTATATAGTTGACTTTTGATCAGTTGACTGAAAAATTCATCTGTCAATCCAATGGACTTGTAGTGTTTTAAACCATGTCATTAGATAAAAGTGATACAATTGGACTCTTGAGATCATGCCTTAACCCAATTGATCATTTGCTAGGTCAAAAACCAGAAATTGTCCTTTCCTAGTCAAAACCCTAATTTTGACCATTTTGCCCTTTTGATGATTTGATCAAATTTCTTGAGGAATTATGGTCTAAACTTGATCAAATGATACATACGAGTTTAAAATGTTAGTGTGAATAAAAAATTATGAAGTTTGACTATAAATTGGCCATGGTTGACTTTTCCCCCAATACAGTTGATTTTTAGGTCAACTGTTCAATTGACTGGTCAAAAGTGTGATCCAAGGCTTGAAACTTGACATGAGTAATCTTGGAGGTCCATAATAGTTTATGAAAGTCATATGAAGCATTGATAGTCCAAAAATCCTTGTGCAATCTCAAACCCTAATTTTCAATCATCAGTGCTTGATGAGGTGTCTTGAGTTGATCAAATCCTAGTGTAGTCTTGAACCCAATGAGATCTTGTGAGAAAATTCTTGATAAGTGAGAGGGAAAATTTTGGGGTACAACACCAGTGTTATCCTCGACTGACTCAAGGAACACCAGTACAAACCAAAGTGTCACACTAATATAGTCATCACTTCAACCATACCGGTCTATGCCGTACAGTTTCCATGATCTATTGCTACTTACCTAAAGGTACCTAGATCCGTGTGTAGGATCCTTGCAAGAAATATAAACACAAGTAACCTTAAAGATAAAGCATACAAAGCAAAAAAATAAGTAAAGTGATCTTAAACTCTAACGTAACCCCTCTTTTTTTTTGTATTCCTTAGCAGAGTCGCCGGTTCTATAATACGATGGGAGAATTGATGTGCTTTTAAATTTTATCGCAAATGTTATGGATAGCAAGAATCTCCACCGACTTTTCTTTTATCCAATAAGGAAAGGGTGAAAAGAACAAGAAAGACCTTGATAGATTTTGAGTTCGGAGGGTAGGTTATGAAAAGGGAAGATGTTAACACCCTTTCATCTGTAGTTATCTATGGGCTCTTAATCGCTTAGCTCACTTTAAAATTTTCTTGGTGTGTGTGTTTTTGAAAATATTTTGAATGCTAATGCAAGGCGAACTTTGTAATAACCCTTGTATTTGTCCTCAAGAGTGTATATAAAGTATTTGTTTGAAAATATTTTAGAAAGTGTGATTTGTGAAATGTTTTGTTTTCTGTGAGCAAGCGATTAACAATATTCTACCAACTCAAGGTCGTTCTTGTACTTTTCCTCCATCTTTAGATAGTGTTATACATACCATTAGTTAGTAGGAAGTCCTATCTTTGGATGTGAAGGGACATGCGAAGGGTCATCGTACGGTCATCGAAGGCAACTTGTAAGAACACTTTAGCAACTTCGTAAGGGACTAGATCATTTATCGAAAGGCAACATCGAAGGGTCATCAAGGGACTATGATATTTTATTCGAGGGTCTTTGCTAAAGCGTCCCCACTTTCGAGGGACGTGGCCGTTTTATTCCAAAGGCAATAAGGGAGGCTACCCTAGAGGTGCAAGTGTGCGAGTGTGTTGTTTTTCAGTTATTTATCTTGAGATTTAGAGTTTTCTATCGTTCGTTTTTATCTTGCCATATAAACCCTAATTACTAAGCAGAAGCATAGAAAATGATAGCAAGAGATAAAAGCAGAAACGTAAACAAAGAACTACTACAACGCTTTGGAGATGATACATAATAATGAAAGCGAAAAAGAAACCCTAAGCTATTACATATTAGAAGCAGTTACATGATAATAAAATGTGGAAAAAATAAGCTATGCTATTACAATTGTGAAACCTATACAATTTATCTAAGAAAATAAAATAAGAAAAGGAAAGAGGAAAACAAAATGTTTTTTTGGCAATTTTTATGAAAAAAAAAAGTTTTGATGATGATTAAAGTAAACCTAAAAAAGCTAATTAATTTTAATTAATAAAATATTTAATTAATTTAATTAATTAAAAGCTTAATGATAAAAAACCTAAAACCTGATTACTTTTAGGGTTTACAAAAAAAAAACAATTATTTTTAGGTTTGTTAAAAAAATGGGTTTTATTTTTATGGTTAAGTGAAAATAGGGTTAAGGGGGAAAATTAAGGAAAAAAATACAAGTTCGAAACAAAACCAAACAAAATGTCAGGGGTGGGTGTTGAACCCACGCCCTTTGCATCCTCATTAACGTAGCTTGCCACCAGGCCAAGCATGCCTTGGTGTCTATCCAATGTGCGCTACACAAAATGTAAGAAAACTATGAAAATTATAAAAAACATGAAGAAAAAAAACAAAAGGCAGGGATTGAACTCACGCCCTGATAAACTAAAGCCTTAACACGCGCGCGCTTGCCACTGGGGTGGCTATTACATCCGATAATGCTATGGATTCAATTAAATATAAAATAAACTAATTGGACTGGGCCGGAGAAGTTCCGGAGCCAGGGCTCCGGTCATCTTCTCCGGCGAGCTAGTTCTTAGTTCCTAGAAAATAAGAAGAGTTAATGGTTCAATGATACCCTGCCCTCCTAATTCAGGCCATGCGATCTTAATGGAAGCATTAGTTTGGGCTAAAACACGTTGTAGAAAGAGATATGACGAAAATAACATGAAACGAACCGAGCATGGCCATTCACGATTCAACCATCATGGGGACCATGCGATGGGTTTTTCCTACATATTGGCATCTCTGAAGCATGTTAGTGGAGTTAGTATGTGTTGTACCCCAAAATTTTCCCTCTCATAAGATCTCATTTGATTCAAGACTACACAAGGTTTGATCAGCTCAAGACACCTCATCAAACACTGACAACTCAAAATTAGGGTTTGAGTTTGTACAAAGATAATTTAACTTCTAATGCCTTATATGACTTTCATGGATCATTTTGGATCCCCAAGATTACTCATGTCAAGTTTCAAGCTTTGGATCACATTTTTGCTCAGTCAGTTGATCAGTTAACCTAAAATCAACCCTATTAGGGAAAAGTCAATTATGGTCAATTTGCAGTCAAGCTTCATAATCTTTTATCCATATCAACATTATGAACTCATATATGTCAATTTATCAATTTTGAATCACAATTCCTCAAAGAAATTTGATCAGAACACCAAAAGGGCAAAATGGTCAAAATTAGGGTTTTGATTGAGAAGGCTCCGTTCTTGACTTTTGACCAAGAAAATGACTTATTGGTTTAAGACATGATCTCAAGGATTCAAATGAACCATCTTGACCTAATTGCATAGTTCAAATTACCTCAAGATCATTGGATTAACAGATGAATTTCAGTCAAGTAATGAAAAGTCTTGTACACTGAAAAATCAAACTTTGACTTTTTGATCAAAATCATGTTTCAAAAATTATATTTCATCAAGACATGTTAAAAAATGAAATCTGTTCATCAAGAAATTAAAAAGTCAAAATTATCTTTGAAAAGTCAAAATTCTAGGACTTAGAAATTTTTCTAAGTGTTAGAAAGTTAACATTTTTTCATAACTTTGTGCCAAATTTCCACCATGATGCAAGATGATTCAAGGAAAACTTCCAACATGAAAGTTGTAAATATCAATGAGATCTAAAACATTGTAGGCATAAATATTTCTATAAATGCTTGGATTTCAAGTTATGAATTTATGAAGACATGTCTGTGATACGGTGGGAAGAAATGACTGTTTTTTGGAATGCTGGTTTGCGTTTTGTGTTTTTTGTTCGCAAAATGTCGCGGTAAACAAGAGTCGCCACCGACTTTTATTTTATCCAACAAGGAAAGGAAAAAAGCACAGAAAAATTCCTTTTTCGAGATGTTTCTCGGGTTCGGGGGGTAGATTATAGAAAGGGAAGGTGTTAGCACCCTTTCTATCCGTGGTTATCCACGGGCTCTTAGGTACTTGCTCATATTGTTTTCAAAATTATTTTCTTTGTGCTTGTGGGTTTGAAAAAAGTTTTTGTTTTGAAAACTTCGATTTAACTCTTGCTTCTGTCCTCAAGAGTGTATGAAGTGGTTTTTTGAAAACTTTGTTCGAAAAGTGTAAGTGTGAAAAGTTTTTGTTTTTGAAAGAGCAAGTATCTTAAGAACCATCTACCTACTCGAAAAAGGAATTGTTCTATGCTAATGTCCTTTAGACAATGCTATCCCACTATTGATGAGTAGGTAGCATCGTCGTTGGAGTTTAAGGGTCAATTCGAATGAGGGACTTATGGTCACTAAAGCAATGTTAGGATGCCTTAGCGGTAACCCTAATGTCTTAGATCATTTGTTTGAGGCAACAATATCTGAGGCAACCATTTCGAGGCGACTATGATCTTTTAGACAAGAGGGCGACCTCTAAAGCGACCTATACTCAATGACCGCGTATGAAGGCAACCAAGTGGGGTGTACCCTAAGAGTGCGCATGTGCGAGTGTGTTGTTTTCAGTTATTTTTATCTTTGTACATGTTAAAGGTGATCTAAGTTTATTTTAGGTTAAAACATTCAGTCTTGTCATGCCATCCTATTATCAAACATCTAACAGTTATATTTTGCGGAAATAAAATGCGGAATTTAAATTACAAGGCGTCGGGTATTTACATCGCCAAAGACAAACCCTTTAAAAATAAATAAAGCGATAAAAAATAAATAAGAGTCTTGTTTACTATTACAATCCAGAAGCAAGTACATTATTGGATAAAAATAAACAACGCGTGCGGGAAATTAAATTGAGCGCAAATTAGGGTTTTGACCCTTTTTGGTTAAAGAGAAATATCTTTTTGTTTTTATTTTAAGAAAGAAATAAATCCTAAATTAATTACTAAATTAAAATAACAAATTAATTAATTAAAAAATAATTATTTTTGGTTTTTTTGTAATTTTAAGAAAGAAAATAAAATTAATTGGATTAGTAAAAACCTAATTAAGTCTAGTTAATTTTAATTATTTGCAAAATAGATTAAAATTATTCTAGAATTAAAACCTAAATTAATTTGTTAGTGTTTATTAAGAAAAATAATAAAAATTAAAATTTAATTGAATAAAAATATTTTTGTGATTTTATTTTATGAAAAAAAAAAGATTTTGTGATTGGTTAGCATTTAAACAAAAAATAATAAAACAATTAATAAAATATAATAAATAAAATAGAAAGAGAGAGGGGTTTGGGCCTGAAATGGTGGTGTGAGATAGCAATTCCGTGGCCCATTTGAGCTGGCCTTGTTTGACTTTTTGAGATTCCATGCGCACACTTGGACTTTGCCTATGATGGACCCTCAGCCTTGGACCCCCAGATTTGGCCTTTGGCCATCTGGCCATTGGATGCTTGATGGTGCATGGTATACTGCAAGCTTGAATACACCCACAATCGTCTGAAAGAAAAAAGCAATGAGAAAGTGGGGGACCTGGGATTCGAACCCAGGTCCTGAGGGATAGTGGAACGCTTGCCTTGCCACCACGCTGCCTTGATCTATTTGTAAGTAAAACACAAAGAAATCATAATATAAATAAAACAAATTATATGCCAGTGAAATAAAAATGCGCGCGTGATTTTGAATGGCCCAATGAGTGAGTGCCAGCTCTTCGTCCTTGTCCTTCCACTACTGTAATTTTACCTGCGGATTTGAATCCGCAGCTAAAAATGCAGCTCGATCCAAAAATCATTTCCAGGCAATAAGAATGACTTTCAAGGGCATGGTTGTACTCGTCTCATCATCCCGGTCACAACCATACCCTTTTTGATGGCCAATTATTCCTGAAATAAGAATCCCTAAAAACAAAAACATAACCCTAGCTATGGTGTTTCGGGGTTACAACGCCTATAAATCAAATTGATTATTGCCAATGGTTTGCAAATAATATGAGGGTTATGAATATGCAAGTATTTCATTCAAATGATGCCAGAATGGACCAAATCGAATCCAAGAACAGAGCTAGGTAACGTGGGACTTACATCGCATTATGGGGTTTGAAGAAGCTTGCTTTTGATCCAGATAGATTGAGTGAACACCCAGGAAGAGATTGGGACAAGTCTTAGCCCTTGAAAACGCCTCTAAGCACGATTTCGATTTCAAGCTTTTTGTCACTTTTTTTCAACTTTTTTTGCCTCCTTCTGCAATTTCCAATCCTTATTTCGATTGCTTTGGCATCCTTATGTATCATTCTTTGCATTAGGGTAGAAATCATGGATTGAATCTCTCTAACTCAATGCTTACATATTTGATTTGATCTCCATTATTAACCTTTCCAAATTTGATTTGATGCAATCTTTTTGTACATGATATGGCCTGATACGAATTCCATGATGTTGCTAGCTGTAAACAAAGCCTAAACAATCAATAAATCAAGAGTTTTTAATTATTTGGATTTTCTATGATTTTATTTTATTAAAAATGAATAAATTCAATAAAAAATCAAATTAAATAATAAAAAAGAAATATGAGCTCATGGATAAAGCTAGGACACGTGGGAAATGATGCAAGCTCAAATCAAGTGGAAAAGAATGGGCCCATTTGACAAAATTTGAAGTTTTGGGGATAGTTGACTTTTGGCAATTTTGCAAAAATGTCCAACTTCAACAATGCATAACTTCTTCAATTTTGAACTTTTGGAGGTGTTCTTGGACTTTTTAGAAAGCTTGAGGTGTTCTCTAACCAACCCTTTTATTCTCATCGCAATTTGATATTCCATTCTCAAGTATAAGCTTTGGCAAAAAAAGGTGTTTTTGTTGACTTTCAAAAATGACCTATAATGTCCAAATTTATAACGTCTTGTGAGTGCATTTTTTGATCTTGGGGTATGAAGATGGATTATAGGAAACTACATCCTCTTCAAAATGAGCTTTTGATGGGTCATTTCTCATAAAATATGAGAAAGTTATGCTTGGTCAAAGTTGAGTTGACTTTTCTTGCAAAACCCTAATTTAGCAACTTTTGAGTCTTGATGAATTTTGAGCAATCCTTGATGAATCATGATCAAACCTTGATCAAATGATGAAATATCCTTCAAAATGAGAATGTTGACAAAAAATCTTGAAGTTTGACTGTATTTGGGTCACAGTTGACTTTTGCCCTAGCACAGTCGATTTTTGGACCTTTTGAGCAATTAACTGAGCAAACTTCCTCTGCAAGGCTTGAAATTTTACATGGATGATCTTGAGAACATATTAGGACATTGGAAAGCACTTAAGGTCATTTGGACTCAAAGATCTTGATGCAACACAAAACCCTAGTTTGGGGTAGCCTGCCTTAGGAGATAGCTTATTTGTCCAACTCTTGAGCAACCTTGAGCCACTTGAAGATTTTTCTTGCAATGTCTTGAGGAATATGAGAGGGAATATTTTGGGGTACAACAGCTGCCCCTGTTCAATCTTCTTAAACCTGAGGATGTAGATTGGCTTTCGTGATCTGAAGGTGGAAGATGATTGAACACTAGAGTGTCCAGAAATTTGCACTCGTATGAAGTGGTATCAGCCTTGTGATGTCGGGAATGGGCTTACAGATGCCATTTGGAGATTGTCGACAGGAGGATGGGCTTAAAGATGCCATCCGCCGGAGTGTCGATCGCATAAGAGATTCCTTAGCGAGAGCTTGCATACTTGTTGTTGTGGAAGATTCCGCTGGGGAAGTCTGATTTTTGTTGAGATTTAGGAACTTGCCTGTACTTCAACTGGGAGATCATCTCTGTTGAGTTTTAAGAACTTTTCCATAATTCAACTGGGGGAAATCTGTCGAGATTTAGAACCTTATCAATTCAACCGAGACTAATTCAGTTGAGATTTAAGAACCGGTCAGTACTTCGACTGAGGAGAATTATCGAGATTTAGAACCTTATCTGTAATTCAACCGAGACTAATTCAATTGAGATTTAAGAATCAGTCAGTACTTCGACTGGGTGAAACATCTTCATCGAGATCTAGGAACTGTATGTACTTCAATGGAGGATAATTCTGTTGAGATTTAAGAACTCGTCCACACTTCGACGGAGGAAAATTGTCGAGATTTAGAACCTTATCTGTAATTAAACCGAGACTAATTCAGTTGAGATTTAAGAACTGGTCAGTACTTCGACTGAGGGAAACATCTTCATCGAGATCTAGGAACTGTCTGTACTTCAACGGAGGATAATTCTATTGAGATTTAAGAACTCGTCCACACTTTGACGGAGGAAAATTGTCGAGATTTATAACCTTATCTGTAATTCAACCGAGACTAATTCAGTTGAGATTTAAGAATCGGTCGGTACTTCGACTGAGGGAAACATATTCATCGAGATCTAGGAATTGTCCGTACTTCAACGGAGGATAATTCTGTTGAGATTTAAGAACTCGTCCACACTTCGACGGAGGAAAATTGTCGAGATTTATAACCTTATCTGTAATTCAACCGAGACTAATTCAGTTGAGATTTAAAAATTGGTCAGTACTTCGACTGAGGGAAACATCTTCATCGAGATCTAGGAACTGTCTGTACTTCAACGGAGGATAATTCTGTTGAGATTTATGAACTCGTCCACACTTCGACGGAGGAAAATTGTCGAGATTTATAACCTTATCTGTAATTCAACCGAGACTAATTCAGTTGAGATTTAAAAATCGGTCAGTAGTTCGACATAGCTGAGAACTTAATTACATCCTTCCTGAAAGGTAAAGGTCAGTCGTATGCAATGATGATATATATCAAGCAATGATGTTCTCAAAATAAATGAGATTGCATTGTATGATGCGTATATGCGTGTATCATGATGTATGGAAATGTAATGTTTGGCTGAGGAAAATAAATCCCGTATAGCTGCTGGAGAAAAGAGTTGAATTCTTCATTTCCATTGGGGATGGAGAATGAAGACGATTACAAGAATAAACCTGCAGGAGAGGATAACTCCGTTGGGGCATAAACTGATGAGGAGATTACTCTGTGGGGAAGAGATATTCTATTGAGGATTCCACCGATAAATTCCGCTGGGGATGAATTACCGTTGCTGGTGATACCGAATCCTGTTGGGGATTGACTTCTTGTTTGTGAAGGGAAAGAACTCCGCTGGGGATGATCTTTCAGTTGCGGCTTCACTAGGAATAACCTTTTAGACTCTTATGGGGATAATCCTTTGAACTTGCTGGGGACAATCTTCCAAAGTCTACTGGGAATGATTCTCCAAGCTCTACTTGGGAAGCTTCTTCAAACTGCGCTGGAAACATTATAGACTCCACTGGGGGATATTTTGCATTATGCCGGGGAACATTCTTATACTCCGCTGGGAAATATTAAGACTGTCGGGGATATTAAGCCTTTTCGGTGCTGATGGTAGATAAACTCTGCTTGGGGTGAATATTACCGATTCATTCACGGTTGTAAGTCTCAGCTGGGGAGAGTTGTCATTACTGTCTTATTCTGCGGGGAGTGAAAGTACCTTAACCATATTCTTCAGCTGAATTTACCTTGTACCTGGTGGACAAAGCAACTGTACAGTTTGGACAATTCTTATTTGCCCCTGTTTCTGATATTACAAGTAATGGTCTTTTGTTTCGCATGTAAATATTTATGAGCAGCAATTGATGTCAAATGCATATATCAAAAATAATCATTGGACGTTCTTTGCAAAACAAAACAGAAAAAGGAAAAAACAGTTTGAAATTTCTTTGAAAATGAATTGTATTGATTTTGAAGCTTCGCGTGTAAATAGGCGTTTTTGTACAAGAGGCTGACGTCCTAGTAGGAGAACGCCGCCGAACAATAGAATTTACACAATTTGTGAAAAGCTAAACAAAACAACTATGTGAATAATCCCATTGGGTTCCAACTCTGCTATTGCCTTTATGTCCTCGAGCATCTCATCACTTTGCTACTTGGTTGAAGGCAGGTCAAATCGATTAGTGTCGTCCGAGCTTGATAATCGATACCGAAGTCTGGTTGCAAGGTGATCCAATGAGACATAGTGTTACGCTTTGATCCCTAATTTTTTTCCTGGACCGCCCTTTCGGGTTTTCAGTCCACCGGGATACCCTTTTTTGCCCAAGCCGCCTTTTCAGGTTTTCGACTTGCCGGGTGTACAGTTGTTTTCATTTTCATCCCTTATTTTTGCCCGAACCCTTTTGGTTCGCCGGGAAGCCCTTATTTTTGCCTAGGCCAGTCAACCTAGCGGGTATTTGATTATGCATAGTATTTTTTCACTATGTCTGCATTGACGGGGTGAGGAAGGTCGTCACCATCCACGGTGGTTAGAATCATAGCTCCTCCTGAGAAAATGTTCTTAACCACAAATAGCCCTTCGTAAGTAGGGGTCCATTTTCCCCTGGGATCACCTTGAGGTAAGATAATGCGCTTGATTGCCAGATCCCCAACTTGATACTCTTGTCGTCTAACTTTCTTGTTAAATGCCTTGATCATCCGCTTTTGATACGTTTGACCATGACAAATAGCAGTAAGTCTCTTTTCATTGATTAAGTTCAGCTGATCAAGCCGGGTCTGAATCCAGTCATCTTCGCTCAAACCTGCATCCTTCATAATTTGAAGAGAGGGTATCTGGACTTCAATGGGCAAGACTGCCTCCATACCATATACCAAGGAATATGGTGTTGCCCCTATTGACGTCCGTGCTGAGGTACGGTACCCATGAAGAGCAAATGGTAACATCTCGTGCCAATCTTTGTACGTCACCGTCATCTTCTGCACAATCTTCTTAATGTTCTTATTAGCCGCTTCTACAGCCCCATTCATCTTTGGCCGGTAAGGAGAAGAGTTGTGATGTTGTATCTAGAACTGCTTGCAGAGCTCAGTGATCATTTTATTGTTGAGATTGGTACCATTGTCCGTAATGATCCTCTCTGGTACACCATATCGACAAATCAGATTGTGACGAATGAAATGTGCCATAATGTTCTTGGTTACAGTAGCAAAGGAAGCTGCTTCAACCCACTTTGTAAAGTAATCAATTGCTACCAGGATGAAATGATGCCCGTTGGATGCCGCAGGTCTGATCTCGCCGATCATATCGATGCCCCAGATTGCAAAAGGCCACGGAGTTTTCAAAATGTTCAGAGGAACTGGAGGTATGTGCACCTTATCAGCATAGACTTGGTACTTGTGACAGGCCCGAGAATGCTGATAACAGTCAGCTTCCATTGTGGACCAATAGTATCCTGCCTGAAGGATTTTCTTTGCCATGGTGTGCCCACTGGAATGAGTTCCAAAAGTACCTTCATGTAAATTTTCCATGATACTTTATGCTTCGTTCTTATCCACAGATCGCAGTAAGGTTGAATCATGGTTACGCTTGTAAAGAATAACATTGCTGATGAAGAACTTTGCCGCGAACCTCCTCATAAATTTCTTGTCATTAACAGATGCACCCTCGGGGTACTCCTGAGCTTCAAGATACCTCTTCACCTCATTAAACCAGGGTTTATCCGCTACCTCTTCAGTCTCAAGATCACAACAATGTGCATGTTCGTCCAATCTTTCAATGATAATCCGAGGAGCTTCGTTGTCCCAATTGACTTTGAACATAGAAGACATTGTAGCCAGCGCGTCCGCCAACTGATTCTCCTCTCTATGGAAGTGTTCAAAGGTTATCTTCTCGAAGTGTGGAAGCAACATCAATACATACTCCTTGTAAGGAATAAGATTAGGGTGTTTCGTATCCCACTCGCCTTTGATCTGACTGATCACGAGAGCGGAATCTCTGAAAACACTTAGAAACTTAATCCTTAAGTCAATTGCTGCTCGAAGACCCATAATGCATGCTTCATACTCCTCCATGTTGTTGGTGCAGTTGAAACATAGTCGGGCAGTGAACGGAGTATGAGAGCCTTTAGGAGATATGATCACGGCACTGATGCCATTACCCAAAGCGTTCGAAGCTCCATCAAAGTACATAGACCATCGGGATCTGTCCTCAGGTCCTTCATCCGGTCCAGGTGTCTTACAGTCAGTCACTATCATGATACTCTCGTCCGGGAATTCAAAGTTCATAGATTGGTAATCATCCACTTCCTGATGTGCCAAATAATCTGCCAACACACTTCCGTTGATTGCTTTCTGGGTCGTGTATTGAATGTCATACTCAGTTAAGATCATCTGCCATCTTGCTATTCTTCCGGACAAGGCAGGCTTCTCGAAGATATACTTGATTGGATCCATCTTTGATATCAATAAAGTAGTGTGAGTCAGCATATACTGTCTCAGCCGGCGAGCAGCCCATGCCAAAGCGTAACAAGTTTTCTCAAGCAACGAGTATCGGGTCTCGCAGTCGGTAAACTTTTTGCTAAGGTAATAAATAGCATGCTCTTTTCGGCCAGACTCATCATGCTGACCCAGCACACATCCCATTGAGTTGTCGAGTACTGTCAAGTATAAGATCAAAGGTCTCCCTTCAACTGGAGGCATCAGAATATGAGGCTCTTGGAGATATTCTTTGATCCTTTCGAAGGAGGCCCGACATTCATCATTCCATCTTACCACTTGATCTTTCTTCAGTAACTTGAAGATTGGCTCACAAGTAGCAGTCATGTGTAAGATGAATCGGGCAATATAGTCCAATCGTCCCAAAAAGCCTCTGACTTCTTTTTCTATTCGAGGAGCTCGCATTTCATGTATAGCCTTCACCTTTGCAGGATCTACTTGAATACCTTTATCACTTACAATGAAACCCAACAGCTTACCAGATCTCACCCCGAAGGTGCACTTGTTCGGGTTTAACCTCAGCTTGTACAACTTCAACCTGTCAAATAGCTTCTGAAGGTGGTCAAGATGTTCTTCCTCAGCCTGGGATCTTGCAATCATGTCGTCGACGTATACCTAAATCTCATGATGGATCATGTCATGAAACAAAGCGACCATGGCGCGCTGATACGTTGCCCCAACATTCTTCAATCTAAAAGGCATGACCTTGTAGCAAAAGGTACCCCACTGAGTAACAAAGGTTGTCTTTTCCATATCCTCTGGAGCCATTTTAATCTGATTATAACCGGAGAAACCATCCATAAAGGAGAAGACCTTATGCTGAGCAGTGTTGTCAACCAGAACGTCGATATGAGGTAGAGGGAAATCATCCTTGGGACTCGCCCTGTTCAGATCCCTGTAATCAACACACATTCGAACCTTACCATCCTTCTTCGGCACAGGAACCACGTTGGCCACCCACTGTGGGTAAGAAGTAACTGCTAGAAAACCGGCATCAAACTGTTTCATAACTTCAGCCTTGATTTTCTCGGACATCTCTGGGCGCATTCGGCGAACCTTCTGCTTTACTAGAGGACAGTCTTCCTTGGTAGGCAATCGGTGAACCACAATATCAGTATCCAACCAAGGCATATCTTCATAAGACCAGGCAAAGATCTCAACATAGTCTTGCAGCATCTGAATCAACCGTTGCTTAACACTGGATTCCAGATTTCCACCGATCTTGACCTCTTTCTTGTCTACCTCTGTACCCAGATTCACTGATTCCACGGGCTCTTCATGCGGCCGTATGGCCCTCTCTTCTTGAAGTAGCAGTCTAGCAAGTTCACCAGGCACTTCACAATCATCTTTACCTTCGTCTTCGGCTAAGTTGATCGGACTTTTGAAGTCATAACCGGCAGTAGCAGAGTCGTTACCAGTGAGATCCAGAGTGGATGTAGACCTGTATATGTGAGTGTGTGTAAAATAGTTATTTTGCAATATATAATAAAATAAAAACAAGGAGCGCAAAATTTGAAATGCAAGAAATGTCCAATGCTTTTATTAATGATATATGTAGATGACACACATAAAGCCCTCACGAATGAAGCCACGGTGCCCCGGGTAAGACACTGGGCCGTAAAGTTTAAAACATTGTCTGTTACAAATTCAAAACAAAAGTCTCATTACTGGGTGATAACTGAAATAGGCATAGAATCCTTTGTTGTCCAGTTGCTTAATCCACCATCGGCAGTTGGGTGTATCCAGCTGTCAATATCAAACTCTCCATCATCGTCATCCCTGATAGCATTCACCCCTGCGTCTTGTTTAGGCTTTTCTGGTGCTCCGAACTCGATCTCCTTAGCATCAATCAGGTCTTGCACCTTATTCTTCAAAACCCAGCAGTTATCTGTGTCATGCCCCGGGCTATCAGAGTGAAAAGCACAGCGAACATTCGGATCGTACATCGGTGATGTTGTGTTGGGACTCTTCGGGGCCTCCCTCGGAATCACCAGACTGGTCTTTAATAACTCTGGCAGAATCTGGGATAAAGTCATGTTGAGCTGAGTGAATTGTCTTCGCGGTCTCTCGGCCCTTGGCTGATTGATGCGCTGAGGAGCGCCAGCATGTTTGGATATAACCACCGCATTAACAGCTTGGCGGTATTCAGGTCTATTCTGACTTTTTTAACTGTAAACAGCACTGGACTCCTTCTTATAAGGCTTCTTCTTGGTGCCTGATGAAGCACCCTTCTGTATTTTACCGGATTTGATACCAGCCTCAATCCTTCCCCAATCATAATTAGCTCTGTAAACCCGGATGATGAACTTCCAATCAGATGGTTGAAATACTGACCAGACAAAGTCCCCAGAAACATATCCACTAGCTTCCTATCAGCCAAGGGAGGTTGCACTCTGCCAGTAAGGTCCCTCCACTTCTGAGCATAATCTTTGAACCCTTCACCCGCACCCATAGACATACCCTGGAGTTGGGTACGCGTAGGAGCGAGGTCGGCATTGTATTGGTATTACTTATAGAAAGCAGCAGCTAAGTCTTCCCAATTACGGATACTAGCCCCTTCCAGCTGGTAAAACCATTCAAGCTGAGTCCCTAAGAGACTGTCTTGAAAGAAGTGGATCCAGAGGTTTTTGTCAGCGGTGTACGGCTGGATCTTTCTAACATACGACCGGATGTGCAGCTTCGGACAAGAAACTCCATCGTATTTAGCAAAGGCTAGTGCTTTAAACTTATGGGGAATTACCACCCCAGATGACAGACCCAGATCACCAAAGTCCAAACCAGGCACTTTCTGAACTTCCATCGCGCTCAACCGATCTTCCAGTTGTTTATACCTATCCTCAGCCGGAGGATACTGGTCCTCGTCAAAGTCGGTCTCGTTGTCTGAAACCACAAGGCTAGGAGCCCTCCTTTCTTCCTGATTATCTCCCCCTCCAGATGAGTGGGTAAAATCAACCTCTTCTTGCAAATCATTTCTGAATCTGCGACCCATATTAAATAGGACCGTCTTCTTCTTCTTCTTCTTCTTCTTCTTCTCTTTCAAGATAAGGGTCTTCAGATCTTGTTGACCCTTAGCCAAACTCATGAAAAATTCTTGGAACTGGGCGTTTTGAGCCTGTAGAGCCTTGATTGCTTATTCAGTTGATGTTTCAGAAGACATGATGCTGAAATAAATAGTGAAGAAGATGAGAAAACCTGTAGGGGTACCTGTTATGAGGTGCATGGGAATGATATGCACATGATATGATTTCAAAGACTTTTAGGGATTCAAATTCGTAAACAAAATGAAACACACTTTTATTAGATAAACTATGAATTCAATTGTTCAACAAATGCCTTTAAGGCGTTACAAGAAAGAAAAACTGAAAAGTTAATCAAAACTAGAAAAAGACAATCAGTGCTCCCATGGTCGTTTCTTGTCGATGCGGACATAGTCATTAAGGATCCGCTCGTTCTCTAGCTGCCTTGTCAACTTCTGAATCTTCTGCTCTTGCTCGTGATACTTTTCTCTGTAAGTATCCCGCTCTTCCCTCAGCTGCATCCAAGATCTCTTTAATGCCCCAATGTCAGTGGGCATGTATGGATGGAGGATGGTATGAGGAACCCCTTCTTCGTCAGCAACCTCAACAATGATAGGCAAGACGGCTTCGTACGACATTCCCAGCTTTTGGGCGTAGATTCGAACCCATCAGAGATATGGCTCCATCGGAAGAGAAGTCTTCGCACCCAACTCGTGTGGATCAGACCTGTGTACCCTATCCCAAGCTCTTATGAATTTGCGGCGTTGCTCGTCACTATCCCCTTGGAAATCAAAGACAATACTTGGCATCAGCAACTCATGAGGTCCTTCCCTTCTAGCTCGCCCAAACTAACGTAAGACCAAGCACGGATTATAAGTGATCCCTCCATTGGTTCCTATTAGTGGAACATTGGGGTATTCCCCACATTGATCAATAATAGCCACGTCTTCCATGCCCTTGATAGTCCAAATGATGTCATTATGAGAGAGAGACATAATCCTATAGGCCCAGCCCATGCCCTCCTTATTCTTCAACACTGATTTGGGGAGGTGAGAAATAAACCACCTCGCCAACAATGGTGCACAACTCATAAGGGTTCCCTGCTTTTGAGTAGTACGGACATAAAGAGAATGAAGAATGTCACCCAAGAGAGTGGGTACTGGATTACCAGACATGAAGATCTTTACCGCGTTCACCTCAACAAAGGAATCAGAGTTAGGAAACAACACCAAAAACCATATATGAGCAGAGCCAGAATGTCCTCGAACGCCTGAAAGTCTAGACTGTCCCAGAACTGATTAGCCTTACCAACCAATAATTTAGTCAAAAAGCCTTTTGTCCCACTTCTAGTTTCCCAATTAGACATTACCTCAGCCTTTGTCATATGAAGGGCTGAAGCAATCTCTTCCGGCCTAAGGATCTTCTCCCAACTTGTAAACGGAGTCTGCTCTAGAATGGAGATACCAAGCAGATCAGAGAACTCTTCCAAGGTAGAGACCAACTGGTAGTCCAGAAAAGTAAAGCAATGGTACAGTGGATCAAAAAACTGGACTAAGACACTTATCATCTGTTCATCCATCTTGGAGGTGACCAAACCAAGAAGGTGCCCATGTCTTCTGATGAAGGAGGTAGTATCTGGCATCTTTGCAACCAATTCTTTAAGCAGAGCGAGAACCTGGACAAAGTTGATACGGATGGTGTTTCTACGCATGGGTGCCATGACCTACAAAACAGAACAAAGATGAATCCCTCCTGTCTTTGAAATAGGTTAGTCTTGATGCAAGATGCATGCAATGTCATGATGTCATGATGTCATGATAGAAAACACACCACAAGTATCCATAAATAGCAAACATGGTAAAGGCACACAAGTCACACAGAGAGCCCTTAGATTTTAGGCTGGCAAGGAGTCTAGGTACTACCCTCTTTCAGTTTAGTTGGTTTAAACCTGTCCTAAAAGTAGTAACCGGGTTCTAGAGGATCTCAATATCACTGACTACCCTCAATCGGTCATAATTCCAGTTTAGTAACCTTTTCTTGCGGCCGGAATCATCGCGAGAGTTTAGTCTCAATGAGTGTAGCATACTGCTACTATTCTATGGCCAAGTTGGTCAATTTAAAGGTTCTAAGGTCAGTTGGTACTTAATGACCCCTTAGCAGACCCATATTCTCCTCGTTGCGCCACAAGGGATATATTGGTACATACTAAAGTGCCACACCAACGTAGCTACTGCTTCAACCGTATCGGTCTACGCCGTACAGTTCCCTCACAGTTTATTGCTACTTACCTAAATGGTATCCCCTAGATCCGGGTTAGGATCTATAGTAACTCCGATACAAGCCCACAAATATAAAGCATACAAGTCAAGCAATTGAAAACATTATGAACTATTCCTAAGGTACACTCCACTTATAAGCGTCCCCAGCAGAGTCGCCAGTTCTGTGATACGGTGGGAAGAACTGACTGTTTTTTGGAATGCTGGTTTGCGTTTTGCGTTTTGCGTTTTTTGTTCGCAAAATGTCGCGGTAAGCAAGAGTCGCCACCGACTTTTACTTTATCCAACAAGGAAAGGAAAAAAGCACAAAAAAATTCCTTTTCCGAGATGTTTCTCGGGTTCGGGGGGTAGATTATAGAAAGGGAAGGTGTTAGCACCCTTTCTATCCGTGGTTATCCACAGGCTCTTAGGTACTTGCTCATATTGTTTTCAAAATTATTTTCTTTGTGCTTGTGGGTTTGAAAAAAGTTTTTGTTTTGAAAACTTCGATTTAACTCTTGCTTCTGTCCTCAAGAGTGTATGAAGTGTTTTTTTTGAAAACTTTGTTCGAAAAGTGTAAGTGTGAAAAGTTTTTGTTTTTGAAAGAGCAAGTATCTTAAGAACCATCTACCTAGTCGAAAAAGGAATCGTTCTATGATAATATCCTTTAAACAATGCTATCCCACTATTGATGAGTAGGTAGCATCGTCGTTGGAGTTTAAGGGTCAATTCGAATGAGGGACTTACGGTCACTAAAGCAATGTTAGGACGCCTTAGCGGTAACCCTAATGTCTTAGATCATTTGTTTGAGGCAACAATATCTGAGGCAACCATTTCGAGGCGACTATGATCTTTTAGACAAGAGGGCGACCTCTAAAGCGACCTATACTCAATGACCGCGTACAAAGGCAACCAAGTGGGGTGTACCCTAAGAGTGCGCATGTGCGAGTGTGTTGTTTTTAGTTATTTTTATCTTTGTACATGTTAAAGGTGATCTAAGTTGATTTTAGGTTAAAAGATTCAGTCTTGTCATGCCATCCTATTATCAAACATCTAACAGTTATATTTTGCGGAAATAAAATGCGGAATTTAAATTACAAGGCGTCGGGTATTTACATCGCCAAAGACAAACCCTTTAAAAATAAATAAAGCGATACAAAATAAATAAGAGTCCTATTTACTATTACAATCCGGAAACAAGTACATTATTGAATAAAAATAAACAACACGTGCGGGAAATTAAATCGAGCACAAATTAGGGTTTTGACCCTTTTTGGTTAAAGAGAAATATCTTTTTGTTTTTATTTTAAGAAAGAAATAAATCCTAAATTAATTACTAAATTAAATTAACAAATTAATTAATTAAAAAATAAATTATTTTTGGTTTTTTTGTTATTTTAAGAAAGAAAATAAAATTAATTGGATTAGTAAAAACCTAATTAAGTCTAGTTAATTTTAATTATTTGCAAAATAGATTAAAATTATTCTAGAATTAAAACCTAAATTAATTTGTTAGTGTTTATTAAGAAAAATAATAAAAATTAAAATTTAATTGAATAAAAATATTTTTGTGATTTTATTTTATGGAAAAAAAAAGATTTTGTGATTGGTTAACATTTAAACAAAAAATAATAAAACAATTAATAAAATACAATAAATAAAATAGAAAGAGAGAGGGGGGTTTGGGCCTGAAATGGTGGTGTGAGATAGCAATTCCGTGGCCCATTTGAGTTGGCCTTGTTTGACTTTTTGAGATTCCATGCGCACACTTGGACTTTGCCTATGATGGACCCTCAGCCTTGGACCCTCAGATTTGGCCTTTGGCCATCTGGCCATTGGATGCTTGATGGTGCATGGTATACTGCAAGCTTGTATACACACACAATCGCCTGAAAGAAAAAAGCAATGAGAAAGTGGGGGACCTGGGATTCGAACCCAGGTCCTGAGGGATAGTGGAACGCTTGCCTTGCCACCACGCTGCCTTGATCTATTTGTAAGTAAAACACAAAGAAATCATAATATAAATAAAACAAATTATACGCCAGTGAAATAAAAACGCGCGCGTGATTTTGAATGGCCCAATGAGTGAGTGCCAGCTCTTCGTCCATGTCCTTCCACTACTGTAATTTTACCCGCGGATTTGAATCTGCAGCTAAAAACGCAGCTCGATCCAAAAATCATTTCCAGGCAATAAGAATGACTTTCAAGGGCATGGTTGTACTCGTCTCATCATCCCGGTCACAACCATACCCTTCTTGATGGCCAATTATTCCTTAAATAAGAATCCCTAAAAACAAAAACACAACCCTAGTTATGGTGTTTCGGGGTTACATCGCCTATAAATCAAATTGATTATTGCCAATGGTTTGCAAATAACATGAGGGTTATGAATATGCAAGTATTTCATTCAAATGATGCCAAAATGGACCAAATCGAATCCAAGAACAGAGCTAGGTAACGTGGGACTTACAGTGCGTTATGGGGTTTGAAGAAGCTTGCTTTTGATCCAGGTAGATTGAGTGAACACCCAGGAAGAGATTGGGACAAGTCTCAGCCCTTGAAAACGCCTCTAAGCACGATTTTGATTTCAAGCTTTTTGTCACTTTTTTTAAACTTTGTTTTGCCTCCTTCTGCAATTTCCAACCCTTATTTCGATTGCTTTGGCTTCCTTATGTATCATGCTTTGCATTAGGGTAGAAATCATGGACTGAATCTCTCTAACTCAATGCATACATATTTGATTTGATCTCCATTATTAACCTTTCCAAATTTGATTTGATGCAATCTTTTTGTACATGATATGGCCTGATACGAATTCCATGATGTTGCTAGCTGTAAACAAAGCCTAAAACAATCAATAAATCAAGAGTTTTTAATTATTTTGATTTTCTATGATTTTATTTGATTTAAAATGAATAAATTTAATAAAAAATCAAATTAAATAATAAAAAAGAAATATGAGCTCATGGCTGAAGCTAGGACACGTGGGCAATGATGCAAGCTCAAATCAAGTGGAAAAGAATGGGCCCATTTGACAAAATTTGAAGTTTTGGGGATAGTTGACTTTTGGCAATTTTGCAAAAATGTCCAACTTCAACAATGCATAACTTCTTTAATTTTGAACTTTTGGAGGTGTTCTTGGACTTTTTAGAAATCTTGAGATGTCCTATAACCAACCCTTTTGGTATTATCTCAATTTGATATTCCATTCTAAAGTTATAAGCTTTGGCAAAAAAGGTGTTTTTGTTGACTTTCAAAAATGACCTATAATGTCCAAATTTATAACTTCTTGTGAGTGAATTTTTTGATCTTGGGGTATGAAAATGGATTTTAGGAAACTGCATCCTCTTCAAAATGAGCTTTGGATGGGTCATTTCTCATAAAGTATGAGAAAGTTATGCTTGGTCAAAGTTGAGTTGACTTTTCCTACAAAACCCTAATTTAGCAAGTTTTGAGTCTTGATGAATTTTGAGCAATCCTTGATGAATCATGATCAACCCTTGATCAAATGATGAAATATCCTTCAGAATGATAATGTTGACAAAAAATCTTGAAGTTTGACTGTATTTGGGTCACAGTTGACTTTTGCCCTAGCACAATCGATTTTTGGACCTTTTGAGCAATTGACTGAGCAAACTTCCTCTGCAAAGCTTGAAATTTGAAATGGATGATCTTGAGAACATATTAGGACATTGGAAAGCACTTTAGGTCATTTGGACTCAAAGATCTTGATGCAACACAAAACCCTAGTTTGGGGTAGCCTGCCTTAGGAGATAGCTTGTCTGTCCAACTCTTGAGCAACCTTGAGCCACTTGGAGATTTTTCTTGCAATGTCTTGAGGAATATGAGAGGGAAAATTTGGGGTACAACAATGTCCATGAAACTAAAAAACTTAGTGAAATTTTGCCCTAGTTAGGCAGATTTTTGGTACTAACTTCATAGTAACTTTTCATATGGTTCCAAGTTGATTCTTCAAAAATGTCCAGCATAAAGGTTGTAGAGGATGTTACAAGCTTTCCAAAATGTCCAAGAACTCATCAAGACCATACTTGAGCTAAGAGAATCGAAGGCAAGAAGTTAGGGTTTCAAACTTGTTTTGCAAGACATATTTTGTGATGAACATGAACCAAATCCATAGCCATGCTGCATAATCCTCACTTTGCAGGCCTCAAACTTGTTTTCACTCCATAATTAATGGTTTACACAACTGATTATTCCCTTATCCAAGTGTTTCAAGCTTTGTCCAAACCAATTTGCCATTTTGGGAAGAAAGTTCACACTTCCATTTTGGAAAAGTGGCTTTAATTACAATGTCAACTCTTCTTGAGCCCATACATTGTTGCTTCTGACTTCAAAACATTTCAAATCAAGAAGCAACATATCTACAGCTTACTAACCACCCTACAAATCCTTGTACTTACATTGAAACCATGTTTGTCAACTTTGCTTCAAAATTAAGTAACCAAGCCATAACATGTGATTTCAAATTCTAGGTTGTTTCAAGTCTCAAAACCTTTTGCCTATAAGTAAATACACTATTTGCAAGCTAAGAATACCATTGATACACAGTCCTGCCCTTGAACTTGTATCTTTCATTTCCCTCGTGCGTTTTCCCTCAAAATCATTTGCAAAGCTTCTATACCTCAAATATAGTCCATCCATGTCCTTGTTTTGGAACGGTAACATCTCCATCACCATGCTCAATAACCAAAAACAGAGGTCTGCAACTTGACTTCTCCAAACCATTACAGCCATCCATTGCTCAAGCTAAGCATTGCATTAGCTTCATAGAGGTCCAAGGAAGCTAACCTGATCATCACAACTCTTTGAAAGCAGCTCA
Source organism: Vicia faba (assembly GCA_948472305.1). Classification (NCBI taxonomy): domain Eukaryota; kingdom Viridiplantae; phylum Streptophyta; class Magnoliopsida; order Fabales; family Fabaceae; genus Vicia; species Vicia faba. The sequence goes on from OX451738.1 coordinate 145,367,050, forward strand.
AACTCATTTCACAATTTCCAGTTCTTGAGGTATTTTTCTGAACTTCCATCTCTTCATTTAGGCATTGTTAGGCTTTCATTTTCAAAGACAAAATGTATATATCATTACCCTGAAGCTGTACATACCCATAGTTTTCATTTATATTTCCTGAGCTTAGAGAATTTTAAGTTTGAATATCTGAAAAAAGTTAGGTCAGGATTTGGTACTTTTAGAAATACATGCTCATCTTTGATTGTTAGTCCAAATTGTTTACATTTCTGAAATCTTGGTAAAATTTCTAACAAGTTTGATGTTGGAAGTTTTGAGAATGGATGAGAAATGAATGAGATACAGGGACTCTGGCTCGAGGTTGAAGATGAAGTTCATTTCTAGGAACGAATTTGTAATATATATTTATGGTTTTGTTTAAGTTAACGAATGTATAGCCACTCCAGTGATAAGGCGGTGCGCGTTTATGGTCAAGTGCATGGGTTCAAGCCCCAGCGCTGCCATTTTGCCTTTTTTCTAACATTTTCCATCTTTTCTTTGTTTGAACAAGCCAGCGCGCCTTGGGCCTCCACAACTGGGCCTTTGTCTTTTTACTTCTCCTAACCCCCTTCTTTTGCTGACTAACAAAAATGCTAATGGGCCAGACAAAAAATATCAAATCTGTTTTACTTTAAATACTATACCCTAAACTGTTGTATACCCCTTAACTTCATTTTTATATTTCTATTTTATTTTCATTTTATTTATTTTTATTATCATTAATATTAATATTAATATTATTATTATTATTATTAATAAAAAAGACAAAAATATTTTTATTTATTATACTATATACTTATTTTATTTTTCAATACAAAAAGACAAAACATTTTTCTTATAAAAACTTAATTTCTTTTTCTTAATAAATTAATAATTAGATTTACGTTTAGTTATTTTCTTTTTAATTAAAATTAACTTAGAATTTAGGTTTACTTTTAATTAATTAATTTCCATACTATTTTGATTAAACTTAAAACCTTTTCTAAAAAAACCTAAAAATGCTTTCTTGATTAATTTTATTTATTTTAAACTAGGGTTTAATTTTACTTATTTTAATTAATTATTTTCTTTTAGATAATTAGGTTAAAACCATTTTCCTTAACAAAATCTAAACAAAAATCCATTTCTTTTCCATTTATATCCTTGTACATTATATTCCTTTCAATTCTTGTACATTATTCAAGTTTCAATATGGTTGTAATAGATAATTAGGTTTAATTTCTTGCAATCCCCATTTGTAAATTTGTATACCCCTTCCCCAAATGATGTAATAGTGTAGTAAATTTACTTTCCGCAATTTATCACTTTCATAGCAATGCTAGTAAATTAGGGTTTGTATGGAAAGATAAAATCAATGCTTAGAGAATCCTAATTCAAGATAAACCAAGTATGAAAAAATAAACACACTATTCACACATGCACCCCTAAGGTTAACTCCACTTGTTGCCTAAAAAATGGTCATGTTACGCATGTGGGATGTCTTAGCAAAAACAATAAAAAAAATACAAGATCATAATCCCTCGATGACGTTACGAATGTTGCCTTACAAATGATATTAGTCCCTCAAGAGAAATGCTAAGATATCTCACAACATTGATCTCATGACTATACGATGACCCACGCCCGTCCATTTTACATCTAAAGATAAGGCTTCTTACCAATCAATGGTAAGATAGCAATATCAAAGGAAAGGAGGAAATGAATGAAAGACTTTTGAGTAGGTAGAAACGTTCTTAGTTGCTTGCTCACTTTCAAAACAAACACACACCAAACAATTTCAAAACAAACACACACCAAACACTTTCAAAACAAACACACACCAAACACTTTCAAAACATGAAATATTTTCAAAAGTCCAACACTTGGTATACGTTCTTACAAAATGAGAACCATTACAAAGTTTGCTTAAACGAAGGCGCATTTTCAAAAATAGGGTTTTTTTGAAAGTGGCTGCAAATAGGGTTTGTAACTTGCCCTAGTTTTGAGAATTCTGGAGTTTTTTTGGAATGGTTTTTTGTGCAAGGGTTTCGTGTCATGCTTGTCTGAAATGTGTGGAATATATAATGATGAACTTAGGTCAAACAAGTGGGCTTGGATCTTTGTAAGAAAATCCTTGATTCTATCTTATTTAATTTTGAATTTTAATTAAATAAAAATCAAAATGCTTTCAATTTCAACACTATAAGTGTTATTACGGCAACCTCTCAAACCAAAATGTATAGCTCGATTAGTTGTATAGAAACATATTTTCTCTCAATCAATACATGCAATATTCATCGACATTTACACAACTACCTTACATGCATAACTCATTGTGACATTTTCACAAACACCTTACATGCAAAAACCACATGTCACACAAAACAAAACATAAACATTATCATCACTAAACCAACATTAAATCAACACTATCAACACTATCAACTAAACCAAATGCAACATTATATATCAACATTATTAAATATATCAAAAATTATACCCAGAGGAGAAGAGAACATTGGTTGTGAATGGAAGAAAGGATAAAATGGTCTTGAATGGAAGAAGGATGAGAACCTTGAATGATGTAGAACAAATAGAATTTCAGGCATTGTTGTTCTGGGCGAGAGCGGAGAGGGGTCGTGTGAGAAGACCTTATGGAAATAATAACGTTATTGTGTGTTTGGGCGTGTTTTATTTTTTTTAATAACAGGACTTTAGGCAGCGCTTCTATGAAGCGCTATCTAATGTGGGCCTTTAGAAGCGCTTTCTAATATGGGCCTTTAGCAGCGCTTCATACGTAAGCCTTTAGCAGCGCTTTTAAGAAGCGTTGTCTAAGGTGGGTGTGATACGGTGGGAGAGAACTGACTGTTTTTGGAATGCTGGTTCGCGTTTTGCGTTTGTTTTCGCAAAATGTCGCGGTAAGCAATAATTTCCACCGTCTTTTATTTTATCCAACAAGGAAAGGAAAAAAGCACAGAAAAATTCCTTTTTCGAGATGTTTCTCAGGTCCGGGAGGTAGATTATAGAAAGGGAAGGTGTTAGCACCCTTTCTATCCGTGGTTATCCACGGGCTCTTAGGTACTTGCTCAAAGTGTTTTCAAAATTTGCTTTTCTTTGTGTTTGTGGGTTTGAAAGAAGTTTCTGTTTGAAAGGTGTAAGTGCCAAAAGTTTTTGTTTTGTTTTGAGAGAGCAAGTACTTAAGAACCATCTACCTACTCGAAAAAGGAATCAATATGTACTAATGTCCTTTAGACAATGCTATCCCACTATTGATGAGTAGGTAGCATCGTCGTTGGAGTTTTAAGGGTCAATTCATTAAGGGACGTTCGGTCACTAAAGCAATGTTAGGACGCCTTAGCGGTAACCCTAATATCTTAGATCATTTTTCTGAGGCAACCGTTTCGAGGCAACTATGATCTTTGGACAAGAGGGCGACCTCTAAAACTTCCTATACTCAATGACGACGTTCGAAGGCAACCAAGTGAGGTGTACCCTAAGAGTGCGCATGTGCAAGTGTGTTGTTTTCAGTTATATTGTCTTTGTACATGTCAATGGTTATCTATGTTGATTTTAGGTTTAAACATTCAATCTTATCATGAATCCCTATTATCAAACATCTAACAGTTATATTTTGCGGAAATTTAACTAACTATTACAAGGCGTCGGGTATTTACATCGCCAAAAGCAACCCTTGAAATTAAAATGCGGAAAGTAAATAAAGCGATAAAATAATTTAAAGTCCTATTAAACTATTACATTCTAGGAAACAGATACAATATTGAATAAACATGGATCGCGTGCGGGAAATTAAATCGAGCGAGTTCTAGGGTTTTGACCCTTTGATTATTAAAGAAAAGATTTTTTTTGGGTTTATTTTGAATTAAAAGAAAATTAAATTAGGTTAACATTAAATTAATAAACAAATTAATCAATTAATAAAAATGATATTTTTGGATTTTTGATATTTAAAGAAATAAAATAAATTTGATAAAAGTTAGTAAAACCTAATTATCTAAATTAATTTTAATTATTGCAAAAGATATTAAAGTTATTTCCTAATTAAACTAAATTAATTAAATTAAATTTATTAACAAAATAAAATACTGAAAATTAATTTTAATAAAACAATATTTTTGGTTTTTTATTTTAATGAAGAAAAGATTTTGATTGGTTAGTCAAATAATAAAAATAATTAATCAAGCAAATAAATAAAATAAATAAATAAAAGAAAGAAATAGAACTTAGGGGGTTTGGGCCCAAATTGGAGGCATCTTTAGCAATTTCCAAGGCCCAACAGGCGCAGGCCTGGTTGACTTCTCTGATTCTCTATGGCACTTTGACTTAGGAACATGATGCACGCTCCATTTGGACCTCCAGATCTGGCCTGTGGCCATCTGGCTAATGATTATGTGAGAGACCATGGTGCGATGCAATGCATGAAACGCGCTGGAACACCTGAAAGAAAATAATAATAAGGAATATGGGGACCTGGGATTCGAACCCAGGTCCTGTGAGTTACTGGACAGCACCTCCACCACTCAACCACTATGCTTCAGTTGTCATTATATTGGATAATAATAATAATATTGGAAATCAAATAAATGCCAGAAAATATAGAAAAAAATAAAGCGCGAAGTTTGAATCAGCAAATGGGAGGGGGACGCGTCATCGTCTTCCTCGTTGAAATGTCTGTCCTATAATTAGTTCTAGGCTATGAAAACACAATCCAAGACCATGGTCATGTTCGTCTTTCTCCACTGATTACATCCATGTCCATTAATTGCACTGATTTTGCCTGAAAACGAAATACCCAAAATACAAAAACCACGAACCCTAGATTAGGCTAAGGGGTTATAGGCCATATAAATACAATTGGCTAATGCAGAAAGCTTGCAAATTGAACAAGGATCATGAATATGCAAAGATTTTGTCAAAAAAATGCAAGAACATGGAGTTGCGATTTCAAATGAAAAGAGGTTTACAGAGAGACTTACAGGGCTTTAGGGCGCGTATGGAGATTGATTCTGGGTTGGTTCTGCTTCAAGGATGGTCCATCAATTGATTCACGTTGAGTTTTGGTGTTGAAACTGCCTCTATGTACGATTTCAGTTTCAAGCTTTTTTGCCAATTTTTTCAAGTTTGCTTTTGGTGTTCTTGTAGCCTCTAACCCCTGATTCGTGTGCCTTTGCATTGTATATGTAATGAGCAATGTATTAGGTCAACAATTTTGGACTGAATCCTTGTGCATTATGGCTTGGAGATTTGATTTGATTCCCATTTGAAAACTTGCCAAATTTGTCCAAAATCCATCTTTTTGTTCATGATATGGTGAGATACGAATTTGATGTTGTCATTGATGATGTGATTAGGTCCTGAAAATAGAAAAAGATCTCATGTAATCAAGTTTTGTGATTTTATTTGATTTAAATTGATTTAAAATGAATTACTCCAATAAAAAATCAAATAAAATAGAAAAATTAATAAATTGACACAAGGCTGAAGATAGGACACGTGTGGAGTGTGACAAGATCAAATCAAGTGGAAAAGAATGGGCCCATTTGACAAAATTTGAAGTTTTAGGGATAGTTTTTGTTGACTTTCAAAAATGACCTATAATGTCCAAATTTGTAACTTTTTGTGAGTGCATTTCTTGATCTTTGGGTATGAAGATGGATTGTATGAAATTGCATCCTCTTCAAAATGAGCTTTGGATGGATCATTTATCATAAAGTATGAGAAAGTTATGCTTGGTCAAAGTTGAGTTGACTTTTCCTACAAAACCCTAATTTAGCAACTTTTGAGTCTTGATGAATTTTGAGCAATCCTTGATGAATCATGATAAACCCTTGATCAAATGATGAAATATCCTTCAAAATGATAATGTTTACCAGAAATCTTGAAGTTTGACTGTATTTGGGTCACAGTTGACTTTTGCCCTAACACAATCGATTTTTGGACCCTTTGAGCAATTGACTGAGCAAACTTCCTCTGCAAGGCTTGAAATTTGACATGGATGAACTTGAGAACATATTAGGACATTGAAGAGAACTTGAGGCCATTTGGGTGCAAGTACCTTGATGCAACACAAAACCCTAATTTGGAATTGACTGCCTTAGAAGGTGACTTGAATGTCTAACTCTTGAGCAATCTTGGGCCATTTCGAGATTATTCTTGCAATGTCTTGAGAAATATGGGAAGGAAAATTTTGGGGTGCAACAGCTGCCCCTGTTCAATTTTCTTAAACCTGAGGATATAGATTGGCTTTCGGGCTTTTCGTGACCCGAAGGTGAAAGATGATTGAACACTAGAGTGCCCAGAAATTTGCACTCGCATGAAGTGGTATCAGCATTGTGATGTCGGGAATGGGATTACTGATTCCATTTGGAGACTGTTGATAGGTAGTCTGAACTTCGACTGGAATACGAATCAGGGAGATCTTCGCGGTGATCTGACTGAACCAGATGAGGTCTTGGATTAACTTTGACTGGATTGGCATCAGAAAAATCTTTAGGAATCGATTTAACTGGACCGGACAAGAGTCTTGGAATAACTTCAACTGGAATACGAAACAGGGAGATCTTCGCGGCAATCTGACTGAACTAGAGGAGGTCTTAGATTAACTTTGACTGGATCGGCATCAGAAAAATCTTTAGGAATCGATTTAACTGGACCAGACAAGAGTCTTGGAATAACTTCAACTGGGATACGAATCAGGGAGATCTTCGTGGCGATCTGACTGAACCAAAGGAGGTCTTGGATTAACTTTGACTGGATCAGCATCAGAAAAATCTTTAGGAATTGATTTAACTGGACCAGACAAGGTCTTGGAATAACTTCAACTGGGATACGAATCAGGGAGATCTTCACGGCGATCTAACTGAACCAGAGGAGGTCTTGGATTAACTTTGACTGGATCGGAATCATAAAAATCATTAGGAATCGATTTAACTGGACCAGACAAGGTCTTGGAATAACTTCAACTGGGATACGAATCAGGGAGATCTTCGCGGCGATCGGACTGAACCAGAGGAGGTCTTGGATTAACTTTGACTAGATCGGCATCAGAAAAATCTTTAGGAATCGATTTAACTGGACCAGACAAGGTCTTGGAATAACTTCAACTGGGATACGAATCAGGGAGATCTTCGCGGCGATCTGACTGAACCAGAGGAGGTCTTGGATTAACTTTGACTAGATCGGCATCAGAAAAATCTTTAGGAATCGATTTAACTGGACCAGACAAGGTCTTGGAATAACTTCAACTGGAATACGAATCAGGGAGATCTTATCAACGATCTGACTGAACCAGAGGAGGTATTGGATTAACTTTGACTGGATCGGCATCAGAAAAATCTTTAGGAATCGATTTAACTGGACCAGACAAGGTCTTGGAATAACTTTAACTAGAATACGAATCAGGGAGATGTTATCGGTGATCTGACTGAACCAGAGGAGGTTTTGGATTAACTTTGACTGGATTGGCATCAGAAAAATCTTTAGGAATCGATTTAACTGAACCAGGCAAGAGTTTTGGAATAACTTCAACTGGAATACGAATCAAGGAGATCTTATCGGCGATCTAACTGAACTAGAGAAGGTCTTCCACATAGTTGAGAATTTAACTGCATCTTTCCTGAAAGGTAAAGGTCAATCATATGCAATGCATGATATGGATCAAGCAATGATGTTCTCAACATAAATGAGATTGTAAGGTATGATGCGTATATGCATGTATCATGATGTATGGAAATGTCATGCTTTAGCTGGGGAAAATAAATCCCGGATAGCTGCTGGAGAATATAGTTGAATTCTTCGTTTCCGCTGGGGATGGTGAACGAAGGTGACTGCGAGAATAAACCTGCGGGAGAAGATAACTCTGTTGGGGAATAAACTGATGAGGAGATTACTCTGTGGGGAAGAGACGCTCTGCTGAGGCTTCCACTGATAAATTCCGTCGGGATGAATTATCGTTGCTGGCGATGTTGAATCTGTTGAGGACTGAATTCCTATTTGTGAAAGGAAAGGACTCCGTTGGGGATGATCTTTCAGTTGCGATTTGCTGGGGATAACCCTGTTAGACTTTTGTGGGGATAATCCTCTGAATTCTGCTGGGACCGATCCTTGGAACTCGACTGGGGAGATTTATTTTGTACTCCGCTGGGGATAAACTTCCAGAGTCTACTGGGGATGATGCTTCAACTCCGTTGGGGAAGCTTTTTCAGACCGTGCTGGGGAAATATTGGCTCCACTGGGGGTATATTGTATTCTGTCGGGGAACATTCTTATACTCCGTTGGGGAATATTAAGACTGTCGGGGATATCAAGTCTTTTTGTGCTGATGGTAGATCATTTCTGCTTGGGGAGAACATTACTGATTCGTTCATAGTTGCAAGTCCCAGCTGGGGGAGAGCTACCATTACTGCCTTACTCTGCGGGGAGTGAAAGTATCTTAGTCATATTCTTCAGTTGAATATACCTTTGTACCTGGTGGACAGAGCAACTATACAGTTCGGACAATTTATTGCCCCTGTTTCTGATATTACCCGTAATCGTCTTTTGTTTCGTATGTAAATATTCATGAGCAGCAATTAATGTCAAATGCATATATCAAAAATGAACATTGGACGTTCTTTGCAAAACAAAATAGATAAAGGAAAACACAGTTTGAAATTTCTTTGAAAACGAATTGTATTGATTTTGAAGTTTAGCCTGTAAATAGGCGTTTTTGTACAAGGGGCTGACGTCCTAGTAAGAGAACGCCGCCGAATAATAGAATTTACACATTTTATGAAAAACTAAACAAAACAGTTATGTGAATGATCCCACTGGGTTCCAACTCTTCTATTGCCCTTATGTCCTTGAGCATCTCATCACTTTGCTACTGGTTGAAGGTAGATCAGATTGATTAGTGTCGTCCAAGCTTGATAGTCGATACCGGAGTTTGGATGCAAGGTGATCTAATGAGACATAGTGTTACGCTTTGATCCCTAATTTTTTCCTGGACCGCCCTTTCGGGTTTTCAGTCCACCGGGATACCCATTTTTTCCAAAGCCGCCTTTTCAGGTTTTCGACTTGCTGGGTGTACAGATTTTTTCATTTTCATCCCTTATTTTTACCCGAACCCTTTTGGTTTGCCGGGAAGCCCTTATTTTTGCCTAGGCCAGTCAACCTAGCGGGTCTTTGATTATGCGTAGTATTTTTTCACTATGTCTGCATTGACGGGGTGAGGAAGTTCGTCACCATCCACGGTGGTTAGAATCATAGCTTCTCCTGAGAAAATGTTCTTAACCACAAATGGCCCTTCGTAAGTAGGGGTCCATTTGCCCCTGGGATCACCTTGAGGTAGGATAATGCGCTTGATAACCAAGTCCCCAACTTGATACTCTTGTCGTCTGACTTTCTTGTTAAATGCCTTGATCATCCGTTTTTGATATGTATGACCATGACAAATAACAGTAAGTCTCTTTTCATCGATTAGGTTCAGTTGATCAAGCCAGGTCTGAATCCAGTCATCTTCACTCAAACATGCATCCCTCATGATTCGGAGAGAGGGTATCTGAACTTCAATGGGCAAGACTGCCTCCATACCATATACCAAGGAATAGAGTGTTGCCCCTGTTGACGTCCACGCTTAGGTACGGTATCCATGAAGAGCAAATGGTAACATCTCGTGCCAGTCTTTGTATGTCATCGTCATCTTCTGCACAATCTTCTTAATGTTCTTATTAGCCGCTTCTACAGCCCCATTCATCTTCGGTCGGTAGGGAGAAGAGTTGTGATGTTATATCTTGAATTGCTCGCAGAGCTTGGTGATCATCTTGTTGTTGAGATTGGTACCATTGTCCGTAATGATCCTCTCTGGTACACCATATCGACAGATCAGATTGTGTCGAATGAACCGTGCCACGACGTTCTTGGTTACAGTAGCAAAGGAAGCTGCTTCAACCCACTTCGTAAAGTAGTCAATTGCTACCAGGATGAAACGATGCACGTTGGATGCCGTAGGTCTGATCTCGCCAATCATATCAATGCCCCACATTGCAAAAGGCCAAGGTGCTGTCAAGACGTTCAGAGGAACTGGAGGTATGTGCACCTTATCAGCATAGACTTGGCACTTGTGACATGTCCGAGAATGTTGATAACAGTCGGCTTCCATTGTGGACCAATAATATCCTGCCCGTAGGATCTTCTTTGCCATGGTGTGTCCACTGGAATGAGTTCCAAAAGTACCTTCATGTAAATCTGCCATGATCCTTTCTGCTTCATTCTTATCCACACAACGCAGTAAGGTCGAATCATGGTTACGCTTGTAAAGAATACCATTTCTGATGAAGAACTTTGCTGCGAACCTCCTTAGAAACTTCTTGTCATTAACAGGTGCACCCTCAGGGTATTCCTGAGCTTCAAGATACCTCTTCACCTCATGAAACTAAGGTTTATCTGCTACCTCTTCAGTCTGAAGTTCACAGCAATGTGCAGGTTCGTCCAATTTTCCAATGATGATCCAGGGAGCTTCGTTGTCCCAATTGACTTTGAACATAGAAGGCATCGTAGCCAGCGCGTCCACCAACTGATTCTCCTCTCTAGGGAAGTGTTTAAAGGTTATCTCCTCGAAATGTGGAAGCAACGTCAACACATACTCCTTGTAAGGAATAAGATTTGGGTGTTTCGTATCCCACTCGCCTTTGATCTGACTGATCACGAGAGCGGAATCTCCAAAAACACTCAAGAACTTAATCCTTAGGTCAATTGCTGCTTGAAGACCCATAATGCACGCCTCATACTCCGCCATGTTGTTGGTGCAGTTGAAACATAATCGGGCGGTAAACGGAGTATGAGAGCCTTTAGGAGATATGATCACGGCGCCAATGCCATTGCCCAAAGTGTTCGAAGCTCCATCAAAGTACATAGACCATCGGGATCCCTCCTCAGGTCCTTCATTCGGTCCAGGTGTCTCACAATCAGTTACCAACATGATATTCTCGTCCGGAAATTCAAAGTTCATAGACTGATAATCATCCACTGCCTGATGTGCCAAATGGTCTGCCAACACACTTCCCTTCATTGCCTTTTGGGTCGTATATTGGATGTCATACTCAGTCAAGATCATCTGCCATCTTGTTATTCTTCCGGATAAGGCGGGCTTTTCGAAGATATACTTGATTGGATCCATCTTTGATATCAACAGAGTAGTATGACTCAACATATACTGTCTCAGCCGGCGAGCAGTCCATGCCAAAGCGCAACAAGTTTTCTCAAGCAACGAGTATCGGGTCTCGCAGTCGGTAAACTTTTTGCTAAGGTAGTAAATTGCATGCTCTTTTCGGCCAGACTCGTCATGCTGACCCAGCACACACCCCATCGAGTTATCGAGTACTGTCAAGTATAAGATCAAAGGTCTCTCTTCAACTGGAGGCATCAGAATGGGTGGCTCTTGGAGATACTCTTTGATCCTTTCGAAAGTGGCCTGACATTCATCATTCCAACGTACCACTTGATCTTTCTTCAGTAGCTTGAAGATTGGCTCACAAGTAGCAGTCAGGTGCGAGATGAATCGGGCAATGTAATTCAGTCATCCCAGGAAGCCTCTGACTTCTTTCTCTGTTCTGGGAGCTGGCATTTCCTGTATGGCCTTCACCTTGGCATGATCCACTTGAATACCTTTGTCGCTTACGATGAAACCCAGTAGTTTACCAGATCTCACCCCGAAGGTGCACTTGTTCGAGTTTAACCTCAGCTTGTACAACTTCAATCTGTCAAACAGCTTCTGAAGGTGGTCAAGGTGTTCCTCCTCAGTTTGAGATCTTGTAATCATGTTGTCGACGTATACCTCAATCTCATGATGGATCATGTCATGAAATAAAGCAACCATGGCACGCTGATATGTTGCCCCAACATTCTTCAATCCAAAAGGCATGAGGTTGTAGCAAAAGGTACCCCATTGAGTAACAAAGGTGGTCTTCTCCATGTCTTCGGGAGCCATTTTGATCTGATTATAACCGGAGAAGCCATCCATAAAGGAGAAGACTTTATGCTGAGCGGTGTTGACAACCAGAACATCGATATGAGGCAGAGGGAAATCATCCTTGGGGCTCGCCCTGTTCAAATCTCTATAGTCAACACACATTCGAACCTTTCCATCCTTCTTCGGCACAGGAACCACGTTGGCAACCCACTGAGGGTAAGAAGTAACTGCTAGAAAACCGGCGTCAAACGGTTTCATAACTTCAGCCTTGATTTTCTCAGACATCTCTGGGCGCATTCGGCGAACCTTTTGTTTCACTAGAGGACAGTCTTCCTTGGTAGGCAGGTGGTGAACCACAATATCGGTATCCAACCCAGGCATATCTTCGTAAGACCAGGCAAAGATCTCAACACAGTCACGCAGCATCTGAATCAACCGTTGCTTCACACTAAGCTCCAGATTTGCACCGATCTTGACCTCTTTCTTGTCTATCTCTGTACCAAGATTCACTGATTCCACCGGCTCTTCATGTGGTTGTATAGCCCTCTCTTCCTGAAGTAGCAGTCTTGCAAGTTCACCAGGCACTTCGCAATCATCTTCACCTTCGTCTTCGGCTAAGTTGATCGGATTTTCGAAGTCATAACTGGCAATAGTAGAGTCGTTACCAGTGAGATCCAGAGTAGATGTAGACCTGTATATCTGAGTGTGTGTAAAATAGTTGTTTTGCAATATATAATAAAAGAAAAACAAGGAGCGTAAGATTTGAAATGCAAGAAACGTCCAATGCTTTTATTAATGATATATGAAAATGACACACATAAAGCCCTCACAAATGAAGCCACGGTGCCCCGGGTAAGACACTGGGCCATAAAGTTTAAAACATTGTCTATTACACATTCAAAACAAAAAGTTTCATTACTGGGTGATAACATAAACGGGCATAGAATCCTTCGCTGTCCAGTTGCTTAATCCACCATTGGCAGTTGGGTAGATCCAACTGTCAATGTCAAACTCTTCATCATCGTCATCCCCAATAGCATTCACCCCTGCATCTTGTTTAGGCTTTTCTGGTGCTCCAAACTCAATCTCCTTTGCATCGATCAAGTCTTGTACCTTATTCTTCAAAACCCAACAATCATTTGTATCATGCCCCGAGCTATCAGAGTGAAAAGCACAGCGGGAATTAGGGTTATACTTCGGCGATGTTGTATTTGGATTCTTTGGAGCTTCCCTTGGTATCACTAGATTGGTCTTTAATAACTGTGGCAGAATCTGAGACAAAGTCATGTTGAGACGGGTGAATTGCCTTCGAGGTTTCTCGTCCTTTTGTTGATTATTGTGCTGAGGAGCACCAACAGGTCTTGAAATAACAACCGCATTAACAGCTTGGCGGTGTTCAGGTCTATTCTGTCTTTTCGAACTGTAGACAGCACTGGACTCTTTCTTAAAAGGCTTCTTCTCGGTGCTTGATGAGGCACCCTTATGTATCTTACCAACCTTAATACCAGCCTCAATCCTCTCACCGGTTATAATTAGCTCTATAAACCCAGACGAAGAGCTTCCAATCAGATGGTTGAAAAATGGACCAGACAAGGTCCCCAGAAACATATCCACAAGCTCCCGATCAGCCAAGTGTGGTTGCACTCTTCCGGCGAGGTCTCTCCACTTCTGAGCATAATCTTTGAATCCTTCACCCGTTCCCATTGACATACCCTGGAGTTGGGTACGCGTGGGAGCGAGGTCGGAGTTGTATTGATACTGCCTGTAGAAAGCAGTAGCCAAATCTTCCCAACTGCGGATACTGGCTCCGTCCAACTGGTAAAACCATTCAAGCTGAGTCCCTGAGAGACTGTCTTGAAAGAAGTGGATCCATAGGTTCTTATCAGCGGTGTATGGCTGAATCTTCCTTACATATGATCGGAGGTACAGCTTCGAACAAGAAAATCCGTCATACTTAGCAAAGGCTGGTGCCTTGAATTTGTGGGGAATCACCACCCCAGATGATAAACCTAGATCACCAAATTCCAGACCGACTTTCTGAACTTCCATCGCACTTAAGCGATCTTCCAGTTGTTTGTATCTATCCTCAGCCGGAGGATACTGGTCTTCGTCGAAGTCTGTCTCATTGTCTGAGACCACAGGGCTAGGAGCCCTCCTTTCTTCCTGACTATCTTTCCCTCCAGATGAGGTGGTCAAATCAACTTCATCCCGTAGCCTGTTTCCAAACCTGTGACCTGTGCTAAATAGGACTGTCCTCTTCTTCTTCTTCTTGTCCTTCAGAATCAAGGTCTTCAGATCTTGCTGACCCTTAACTAGATTCAGGAACAGCTCTTGGAATTGGGCATTCTGGGCCTGTAGGGCCTTGATTGCTTGCTCAATTGATGGTTCAGCAGACATGATGAGCGCTAAAATAAACAGCGAAGAAGATAAGAGACCTGTAATGGGTACCTGTTATGAAGTGCATAGGATGAAATGCGTATGACATGATTTCAAAGACAATTGGGAGATTCAAATTTGTAAACCAGAAAGGAAACACACTTTTATTAGGTAAACTTGAAATTTAACTTGTTCAACAAATGCCCATAAGGCGTTACAAGAAAGGAAATGCTGAAAAGTAAATAAAACTAGAAGGGAAATAATCAAAGCACAATTAGTGCTCCCATGGTCTCTTCTTGTCGGTGCGGAAATAGTCATTGAGAATCCGCTCGTTCTCCAGCTGCCTAGTCAACCTCTAGATCTTCTGCTCTTGCTCATTGAACTTTTCTCGGTAAGCATCCCGTTCTTCTCTCAGCTGCATCCAAGACCTTTTCAGTGCCCCAATGTCAGTGGGCATATAAGGATGGAGGATGGTAGGAAGAATCCCCTCTTCATTAGCAACTTCAACAATGATAGGCAGGACGATTTCATATGGCATACCCAGCTTTTGGGCACGGATACGGACCCATCTGAGATATGGCTCCATTGGAAGAGAAGTCTTTGGACCCAGCTCATGTGGATCAGATCTGTGAACTCTATCCCAAGCCCTTATGAATCTGTGGCGTTGTTCATCGCTATCCCCTTGAAAATCAAAGATGATACTAGGCATTAGCAACTCATGAGGTCCTTCTCTTCTGGCTCTCCCGAACTGACGTAAGGCCAAGCATGGGTTGTAAGAAATTCCTCCATGGGTTCCTATCAGCGGAACATTGGGGTACTCCCCACATTGATCAATAATAGCCACCTCGTCCATACCCTTAAGAGTCCAGATGATGTCATTATGAGAGAGAGACATAACCCTATAGGCCCAGCCCATGCCTTCTTTGTTCTTCAGCACTAATTTGGGGAGGTGCGAAATAAACCACCTCACCAATAACGGAGCATAGCACATCAAGGTCCCCCGTTTTCGGGCGATACGGGCGTAAAGCTGATGGAGAATGTCACCCAAGAGAGTGGGTACAGGATTACGAGAGATGAATATTTTTATCGCATTCACATCAACAAAGGAGTCAGAGTTCAGAAACAATACCAAGCCATATATCAAAAGAGCCAGAATATCTTCGAATGCCTTGCAGTCTAGACTATCCCATAAATAATTAGCCTTACCAACCAAGAACTTAGTCAGAAAGCCCTTTGCTCCACTTCTAGTCTCCCAAACAGCCATTACCTCATCCTGGGTCATATGAAGGGCTGCAGCAATCTCTTCGGGCCTAAGGATCTTCTCCCAACCAGTAAACAGGGTCTGCTCCAGAATAGAGATACCGAGCAAATCAGAGAACTCTTCTAAGGTGGGAACCAATTGGTAGTCCTGGAAAGTAAAGCAATGGTACAGCGGATCATAGAACTGAACCAGGACACTCATCATTTGTTCGTCCAATTTGGAGGTAACCAAACTGAGAAGATAACCATGTCTTCTGATGAAGGAAGTAGTATCAGGCATCTTTGCAATCAATTCTTTAAGCAGGGTGAGAACCTGGACAAAGTTGATTGGGATGGTATTCCTACGCATGGGCATCATGACCTATAAAACAGAACAAAGATGAATCCCTCCTGTCTTTGAAATAGGTTAGTCCAATGCAAGATGTATGCATTGTTATGATGTCATGATGTCATGATAGAAAGCACACCACAAGTATCCACAAATAGCAAACATGGTAAAGGCACACAAGTCACACAGAGAGCCCTTAGATTTCAGGCTGGCAAGGAGCTTAGGTACTACCCTCTTTCAGTTCAGTTGGTTTAAACTTGTCCTAAAAAAGTAACCGGGTTCTAGAGGATCTCAATATCACTAACTACCCTCGATCGGTCATAATTCCAGTTTAGCAACCTTTTCTTGCGGCCGAAATCATCGTGAGAGTTTAGTCTCAATGAGTGTAGCATACTGCTACTGTTCTATGGCCAAGTTGGTCAATTTAAAGGTTCTAAGGTCAGTTGGTGCTTAATGACCCCTTAGATGACCCATATTCTCCTCGTTCCAACACAAGGGATATCAGTACAATCTAAAGTGCCACACCAACCTAGCTACTGCTTCAACCATATCGGTCTACGCCATACAGTTCCCTCACAGTTTATTGCTACTTACCTAAAGGGTATCCCCCAGATCCGGGTTAGGATCTATAGTAACTCCGATTCAAGCCCACAAAGATAAATCATACAAATCAAGCAATTGAGAACATTATGAACTATTCCTAAGGTACACCCCACTTATAAATGTCCCCAACAGAGTCGCCAGTTCTGTGATACGGTGGGAGAGAACTGATTGTTTTTGGAATGCTGGTTCGCATTTTGCGTTTGTTTTTGCAAAATGTCGCGGTAAGCAAGAGTCGCCACCGTCTTTTATTTTATCCAACAAGGAAAGGAAAAAAGCACAGAAAAATTCCTTTTTCGAGATGTTTCTCGGGTCCGGGGGGGGGGGGGGGGGGGGGTAGATTATAGAAAGGGAAGGTGTTAGCACCCTTTCTATCCGTGGTTATCCACGGGCTCTTAGGTACTTGCTCAAAGTGTTTTCAAAATTTGCTTTTCTTTGTGTTTGTGGGTTTGAAAGAAGTTTTTGTTTGAAAGGTGTAAGTGCGAAAAGTTTTTGTTTTGTTTTGAGAGAGCAAGTACTTAAGAACCATCTACCTACTCGAAAAAGGAATCAATCTGTACTAATGTCCTTTAGACAATGCTATCCCACTATTGATGAGTAGGTAGCATCGTCGTTGGAGTTTTAAGGCTCAATTCGATTAAGGGACGTGCGGTCACTAAAGCAATGTTAGGACGCCTTAGCGGTAACCCTAATGTCTTAGATCATTTTTCCGAGGCAACCGTTTCGAGGCAACTATGATCTTTGGACAAGAGGGCGACCTCTAAAACTTCCTATACTCAATGACCACGTCCGAAGGCAACCAAGTGAGGTGTACTATAAGAGTGCGCATGTCCAAGTGTGTTGTTTTCAGTTATTTTGTCTTTGTACATGTCAATGGTTATCTATGTTGATTTTAGGTTTAAACATTCAATCTTATCATGCATCCCTATTATCAAACATCTAACAGTTATATTTTGTGGAAATTAAATTGCGGAAATTTAACTAACTATTACAAGGCGTCGGGTATTTACATCGCCAAAAGCAACCCTTGAAATTAAAATGCGGAAAGTAAATAAAGCGATAAAATAATTTAAAGTCCTATTAAACTATTACATTCCGGGAAACAGATACAATATTGAATAAACATGGATCGCGTGCGGGAAAATTAAATCGAGCGAGTTCTAGGGTTTTGACCCTTTGATTATTAAAGAAAAGATTTTTTTTGGTTTATTTTGAATTAAAAGAAAATTAAATTAGGTTAACATTAAATTAATAAACAAATTAATCAATTAATAAAAATGATATTTTTGGATTTTTGATATTTAAAGAAATAAAATAAATTTGATCAAAGTTAGTAAAACCTAATTATCTAAATTAATTTTAATTATTGCAAAAGATATTAAAGTTATTTCCTAATTAAACTAAATTAATTAAATTAAATTTATTAACAAAATAAAATACTGAAAATTAATTTTAATAAAGAAAATATTTTTGGTTTTTTATTTTAATGAAGAAAAGATTTTGATTGGTTAGTCAAATAATAAAAATAATTAATCAAGCAAATAAATAAAATAAATAAATAAAAGAAAGAAATAGAACTTAGGGGGTTTGGGCCCAAATTGGAGGCATGTTTAGCAATTTCCAAGGCCCAACAGGCGCAGGCCTGGTTGACTTCTCTGATCCTCTATGGCACTTTGACTTAGGAACATGATGCACGCTCCATCTGGACCTCCAGATCTGGCCTGGGGCCATCTGGCTAATGATTAAGTGAGAGACCATGGTGCGCTGCAATGCATGAAACGCGCTGGAACACCTGAAAGAAAATAATAATAAGGAATACGGGGACCTGGGATTCGAACCCAGGTCCTGTGAGTCACTGGACAGCGCCTCTACCACTCAACCACTATGCTTCAGTTGTCATTATATTGGATAATAATGATAATATTGGAAATCAAATAAATGCCAGAAAATATAGATAAAATAATGTGCGAAGTTTGAATCAGCGAATGGGAGGGGGACGCGTCATCGTCTTCCTCGTTGAAACCTGGATATTTACCTGCGGATTTACATCCGCAGCTAAATCTGTATGTCTGTCCTATAATTAGTTCTAGGCTATGAAAACACAATCCAAGACCATGGTCATGTTCGTCTTCCTCCACTGATTACATCCATGTCCATTAATTGCACTGATTTTGCCTGAAAACGAAATACCCAAAATATAAAAACCACGAACACTAGATTCGGCTAGGGGGTTATAGGCCATATAAATACAATTGGCTAATGCAGAAAGCTTGCAAATTGAACAAGGATCATGAATATGCAAAGATTTTGTCAAAAAAAAATGCAAGAACATGGAGTTGCGATTTCAAATGAAAAGCGGTTTTCAGAGAGACTTACAGGGCTTTAGGGCGCGTATGGAGATTGATTTTGGGTTGGTTCTGCTTCAAGGATGGTCCAGCAATTGATTCACGTTTAGTTTTGGTGTTGAAACTGCCTCTATGCACGATTTCAGTTTCAAGCTTTTTTGCCAATTTTTTCAAATTTTCTTTTGGTGTTCTTGCAGCCTCTAACCCCTGATTCGTGTGCCTTTGCATTGTATATGTAATGAGAAATGTATTAGGTCAACAATTTTGGACTAAATCCTTGTGCATTATGGCTTGGAGATTTGATTTGATTCCCATTTGAAAACTTGCCAAATTTGTCCAAAATCCATCTTTTTGTTCATGATATGGTGAGATACGAATTTGATGATGTCATTGATGATGATTAGGTCCTGAAAATAGAAAAAGATCTCATCTAATCAAGTTTTGTGATTTTATTTGATTTAAATTGATTTAAAATGAATTAATCCAATAAAAAATCAAATAAAATAGAAAAATTAATAAATGGATACAAGGTTGAAGCTAGGACACGTGTGGAGTGTGACAAGATCAAATCAAGTGGAAAAGAATGGGCCCATTTGACAAAATTTAAAGTTTTGGGGATAGTTGACTTTTGACAATTTTGCAAAAATGCCCAACTTCAACAATGCATAACTTCTTCAATTTTGAACTTTTGGAAGTGTTCTTTGACTTTTTAGAAAGCTTTAGATGTCCTTTAACCAACCCTTTTGATGTCATATTAGTTTGATATTCCATGCTCAAGTTATAATCTTTGGAAAAAAGGTGTTTTTGTTGACTTTCAAAAATGACCTATAATGTCCAAATTTGTAACTTTTTGTGAGTGAATTTCTTGATCTTTGGGTATGAAGATGGATTGTAGGAAATTGCATCCTCTTAAAAATGAGCTTTGGATGGGTCATTTATCATAAAGTATGAGAAAGTTATGCTTGGTCAAAGTTTAGTTGACTTTTCCTACAAAACCCTAATTTAGCAACTTTCGAGTCTTGATGAATTTTGAGCAATCCTTGATGAATCATGATCAACCCTTGATCAAATGATGAAATATCCTTCAAAATGAGAATGTTGACAAAAAATATTGAAGTTTGACTGTATTTGGGTCACAGTTGACTTTTGCCCTAGCACAATCAATTTTTGGACCCTTTGAGCAATTGACTGAGCAAACTTCCTCTGTAAGGCTTGAAATTTGACATGGATGAACTTGAGAACATATTAGGACATTGGGGAGCACTTGAGGCCATTTGGGTGCTAGGACCTTGATGCAACACAAAACCCTAATTTGGAATTGATTGCCTTAGGAGGTGACTTGACTGTCTAACTCTTGAGCAATCTTGGGCCATTTGGAGATTATTCTTGCAATGTCTTGAGAAATATGGGAGGGAAAATTTTGGGGTGCAACAGTGGGCCTTTTAGCATTGCTTTCTCTTTCTTTAGCAGCGCTTTCTAATATGGGCCTTTAGCTGCGCTTTCTCTTCTTTAGCAGCGCTTTCTAATATGGGCCTTTAGCAGCGATTCATACACAGGCCTTTAGCAGCGCTTTTAAGAAGCGCTATCTAAGATGGGCCTTTTAGCAGCACTTTGAAGAAGCGCTTTCTAATATAGGCCTTTAGCAGCGCTTCATACGTGGGCCTTTAGTAGCGCTTCTTAGAAGCGCTGTCTAATGTGGCCTATTAGCAGCGCTTTGGAGAAGTCCTTTCTAAAGTGGGCCTTTTAGCAGCGCTTTGGAGAAGTGTTGTCTAAAGTGAGCATTTTAGAAGTGCTTTTACATAATTTCATTAATACTTTCCGTGTTTTATTTTTTATTTAACTTATAGCAGCGCTTTTGGAATAAAGCGTTGTCTAAGGTGCGCTGCCTAAAACCCTTTTTGACGTAGTGATGACAATCATCATTTCACCTATCAAGTCATAAAAAATGATGTGGGAATCAAAGTCCTCAAAATAACAAAATGAAGGTACTAAAAACTAGATTTTAAAAGTGGAGGATCAAAATTTAAAAAAAAAATAGAGGGATCAAAATTATAATTAAGTATAAAATTTAAGTATCATAATCAAGTGACTTTTTTTTCTAGGATATTTCAATTCAATCATCATTTACACTTCAACCACTTTTAAAGAGTTGAGATCAATAAGTTTTTATTGTTGGAAATCCACCAAAATCTATTATGAATTTCTATCAATCTTGATGAACAAGATTATTATCACCACACAATGACGATGAAAATTATGAAAGAAAAGAGAGAAGACAATGATTTTCTACAAAGTTTTTCTCTACCTATAAACTGTGGAGAACTTTTTTATTCACTTGCAACTACAAATTCTGTGAATACAATTTGATTACAAAAATACGAGTTATTCCCACTATTTATAGATTTAGGTTAACTTGCTCTTTAAAGCAAAACCCAAAACTAGAAAAGTTCAAAATACATATTTTAGATCCAAATCAAATTTATCTATTTTAGACCTAAATCATATGTGTGTAACAATCTGCTTCCATAATTCGATAGACTAATTCGACACACTTTGTGTCGAACAACATACTGCTTTCGACACAAGAAAATACACGTTCAATATTTATAATTTAGTGTACAAGATCATTAACTACATTCTAGTTAATCGTCTTTCCCCTTTTCTTGAGACACTAATTAGCCCATATGAATGCAGTTTTTAATCAGGTAGGGAAACCATTTATAAAACTACTATTTTGTAGGAAATTGTCTAATAAATACTCAAAAAGAAGAATAAAAAATGTGATGGGCCTTCAAGCTGGATATGGAAAACGCTTTTGACAAGTTAGTTGAGATTTCCTCATAAACTACCTGTTGACTTTAGATTTCCTCAAATTATCATTCATATCATTATGCACTTTATCACTTCCTCACCATATCATTATGCATTTTATCGCCTCCCAATCTTTGTCCATTTTTTGGAACGTGAATAAAATTCCTTCCTCCAAGCCTTCTGTGACCTTCATCAAGAGGATCCTTTATCGCCTTACATATTCCTTATCTGCATATAAAAACTCTTTATTATCATCATTGATGTTGTTCTTAGTGGCTCTTGTAGTCCTATTTCATCTTTAGCTACATATTTCGTCTCTCCCACCTTCTCTTTGTTGATGACGTTCTCTTATTTGTGAGGCAAAGAAGTCTCAAATCAGAAATAATGGCACTCTTTTTGACAAATTTAGTTGTGTTTAGGTTTGAAGATAAATCTTGCTAAGTTTCGGATTTTCTACTCCTCTGCCATCTATATAAATATCACTCAAATAGCTACAATTTAAAAGTTTGGAGTTTCCCTCTCATGTTATGGAAAAGATCTATATTAATTCTCCACTTCTTTTAAAAAATCTCCTACTTGCACAAATATAGCTTTAACAAATCTTTGATTAGCATTAGTAATTTATATTGGTAGAGTTTATATTCATTATTAATATCTCAAGTTAATGATTATTATAAAAATCAAACAGACAAGTCTATTTTTATAAATAAAGTATAGTTTTTTGATAGAACCAAGATAAAAATTTAAATACCAAATTTCTTATAAAATTATTGTTGTTTGGTCATACAATAGAACTAAACATAGGCTTCTTCAAGATTTGTAGCGTGGCATGTGAATGTGACAATTTTTTTTAGATATATATTGAGCGCATATTTAAACTTGCTTTGTATACTATATAAATACCAAATAGACAACCCTCTTTTTAAACTTCAATCCACAAATTACAGAAACAATAATGGATCGTCAATCAAAATCCCACATGAAGAATGGCATTGCCTCGCCAAGAAAAAATGTTGGAAAAGATAACAAATCACCAAGAAAGTCTGCTGTTCCTCGACATGCAGCAACCACCATACCTGTAAGTAAATTATGTTGCAAGTAATCTTCCTTAGTGCTTTTCAATATTCAAGAAATGATCTTCTTCTTGCTTTTTACTGTTAATCTTTATCCTCTTGAAATGTTGCTTAAAGATCATCTAATGATATTATAAACGCCTTCTCCGATTCTTGTGTATTGTTGATTTGTAGGATAATAGTGTTGGGTTGAACAAATATATTATTCCAGAAAAACCAAGAGACCAATCAAAGACCACTCTTGTTGAACTCAATGCCACCACAAAATCAGTAAGTGATGTATATATAGATTTTGTTGTTATATTAAGTATATGGATTCCTTATTGTGGTGCTGTTGCAATCTGATTTTGTACAAGACTGAGAAGAATGGAAATAACAAGACTGAAAATGGCATTATGGAGAAAGAAGAAAATGGTGATGCGAAAATGAAGATGGAAGAAGATGATGAAGATGAAATGACTTGGCCAGAGTTATTTGCATGGCAGTTGAAAAATGCAAATAGAGGAGAGTTGATCAAGGAGGAAGATGTTCCAATGATTTCCACCGATGATCGGGAGTTATTGAAAGAATATATTGATTTTAAGAAGTGAAAGCAAATACTGGAATAGTGATGAAAGAGGACAATGTTTCTTGTATTTGTCGGATATTTTAGCTATTTTCCTCATTTTCTTTCCTTTTTGATGTAACATGAATGATATAAGAGATTTGTTTCTTTTTAAATATTTACTTTATTTGTTTTACTTTCGACATAGATTTCACACATGTAGCTACATTAATATTAACTACACAATAGTCAAAATGAAAACCTAAGCTTAATTTTCAATATCAAATTGATATTCTGTAATCATCATCTAACCTGTTGCCTTCTGATTCAGCCATGGCCAATGATTCCATTGCGGGCTTAGGAACATGCGCACGCGGTGATCTTTTTACAAGTCTTTTTTTTTTTTTAATTGAGTGTTTTTTAAGCAATGGGAGAACTAAGCACTCTCAATCCCGATTATAAAAAAAGCGAGAGTAAAACTCAACAATAATAAAGATTACAAACCAATTGCAACCTAAGATAAGAAAAACAAAGGCTTTTTGCTAAAGTCGTAAAAGTTGCAATTGGTAACTTCTAAACCAACGCCTTAACGCTACAAATCACATCCAAAATATTTCAATCATCATTCCTGAAAATAATTATATTTCTAAGAATCCATAAATTCCAACGAGTAGCCAATCAAATGCACCCTTTTTTATCCGATTTTGACTTCTTTGACTTGCAAAAAGAACACCATCTAAAAAAACTATCTCCACCACTTCCTTCCAAACCAAATCCGCAACTCGACAAGATAGTAATGAGTAATTCAAAGATTCAATTTGAAAACATCACGGTAAACAAAAGTTAATTGTAGGATCATGAAGGCATTAACATTTCAAAACCTAGGACGACACCATATTATAGAAAATCAAAATAACCATGACATTCATGTAACGTGGAAAGATGATCTCATGACATATGTCCTTTCTCACAATTGTCTATAGTGTCTTTAACATGTATTAATTTTTCAATTTATTTTAGATATATTCTTCGGAGTTTCGGAGTTGTGAGGTCTAGGATATGATTCATCACGTCATTAGAAATGCAAAGTATTATCAAACCCACGACTTTCTCTTTCATCTCGTTTCAATCAATGGTTGTGATGCTCGTCGGTTTCTCATCACCAAGCGCATTATGTAAACCTTGTTGAGCCAATAAATCCTTAACCCTCCTTTGCCATAAATCGAAATTTCATGTTCCGCCGAACCGAATTACTTTGAATTTTGTACATAGAGGATTAACTGTCATCCGATAGCAATTGTGAGAACAATAACGCGAATACATATCATAGTAGAGAGAAACATACAAAAACTTGTATTCACACAGTAGTTATAGTTCCATTTATTTATGTCTTGTGAATTGCATATAAATTACAGTGATACAAGTCATACATAGAATACGAGGTTTTAGTTTATCTAAAACCCTAATCCCTAATTTCCCTCAACAAATAATTATCTCTACCTATAATTATCTCAATATATTCTCAACAGTATGTAGTTATCTCAACAACTCATAACTATCTCAACGATCGATAGTTATCTCAATAACTCATAATTATTTAAAAAATATGAGTCATATTCAACTGTCATAAATCATATATTTTACAATATTAACAATTTATTGAGATACCTCATACATTATATCATGCATCCTTAAGTCTAATTGTCTTCTAATGGAAGACTTAGTCATTACCTTTAGGTGTTAAAAAAGCGTCGCAAATCTATAAGTAGTGGGAAGACGAACAATCGTTGGAGCTCTTGAATATTTTATTTTATTTTTAATCTTAAGTATTTTAGTGAAAGGTTTAAGGATTTTATTATAAGTATTCCTTCATAGCACAAAGATAAAATACTTAAAATTATTTTACATCAAGAAATGGAATAAAATATAATAGAATTACCAGAATCTCACAATTTACTATTAAATTTTTTTTTTTAAAGTATGATCAAGAATATAATAAATATTAGAATAGAATATGACACATTAGTTTTTGAGACATAACCAATGCCTACTAAAAGAATATGAGTTCCGTCCATAGTTATAATTGACATAGACGAAACATGATTTAAAGATACAATTGATTTATCGTTATATGACATATGATAAGATACTCTAGATCCAAAAATTTATATGAAATGAGACATTAACTAACAAACTAAAAGAGTTCAAACATTTAACAAAGTAGAAAAGACATAACACATGAATGGGTGGCAAGAATCTTTTGGATTTGCTTTGCAATAATATCAGTTATTTGATAAATAGGCAAAGATAGATATACATGAGTAGAACCACAATTAAGTATATTAAGACAGCGGCAACATCAACATTGTAAGATGGATATCTAATTAGAGAACTTTGGGACCGTGTGATTTCCAATTAGAGACCTTTTTTGTCCCCGACACAAACTATCAAAATACATTATTAAAATATATTCCATTACTATCACATAAAACCAAGAAAACTGTAGCAAAAAGTTTACTCATGATGAAGTTCTCAATATTGCTAAAATAATCTCTGCAATTTCACAATGCTGCCTATATGAAAGAATTACCGGATCAAATTAGTAATTTATTTGTTAATTAGTGGCTTGATGTGGAAAATATATATAATAAATTTGATGGTTAATAACATTACCATATCCCATTTAGTTACGGATTTTGAGAACCTATGGAGAAGCTTTCTCTCAAGAAATCAACTTGACTAAATCTGAAAATGTTAGCAATATCATGAAGGATTTAGTTGGTATCTTGAAACTTTCGCAATAAAGTACATATATTCTAAAATTTATGTTAAATTGTATAACATAGGTTGATAGGAATGTAAATGGATATTCATGAAATATATAATATGATATTTGTGTCAACTTTGTTGGATAAATATAATATCTATATCTGTCTCATATCTGTACGGATATCTGTTAAATGGGTAATCCGTAGATATTTATAGATATTCATGGATAACACTTTTTTTTAAAAATTATGTTTTGAAAAAAATATTTACAGCTTCTTTTAAAGACATAAGAAATTATTTTCACATAATATCCATATAAATCTCTCTTATTTTAACAACAAAGTTTCATCATATTAATTTTCTTCATTTTCACCAAAATATAATATTTATACATTTCATTTTACCAAAATAAATTGAAAGATATTGTGATTGTGAGTTATGGTGGAAGAGCGGTCAATGAAGGAGAAGAAAGAATGACCATGGTTGGACGGGTGAATGACAGTACTGATTGGTTAGACGATATAATTGTTGAAGTGAGGTATGAAATATAATGAAGTTTAAATATTAAATGATAAATAGAATTTGTATGAAATATAAATGTTTTCAAAGAAAACTTAAAAAAAAAAAATTAGAAGATTATTTTGTTAGAAGATGAAAAGATATAATATAATAAACTAATAATATTTATGTAATTTAATAATTTATTTACGGATACGGATATTCGCGGGTATGCGTAACATTAAATTCATATTCATATTCTTTAATAAATGGTTATTTAAATATCCATTTATTTTATCCGTGAATATCTATTAAACTACCCGCCCCGTATCCATGACAGATTTTATCACGAATATCCACGAATACGGATTTTTTGCCATCCCTGTATGCTGATACACTCTAATTGAAAGATTATTTAATTTTTTATTAAATAAAGAAAACAAAAATTATGTTCTGACATGGCAGCTACATTATAGAATATGTTGATGTTAAATTTGTTCATAATCTTGTAACTTCTATTAATATAGAAATCAAGAACATAAATCTAATCTCTTATATCCATACCCGGATATTATGAGAATGAAGACAAAAGCGTATTCGAGTTTGTCATTGAGAATCACTGAATGTTTGCGGATGATTGATCTTCTGATTTATAGAATTCTTTATGGCTCCTTGAATAGAGAATTCCTGATAAGTCATTTTGCATTATCTACAAATGGGGATCATAACCCTTATAAATAACCTTAGAGTTATTTCATAGTTTTCAATATTCTAATTTGCCCCCTCATTAAATTAGATATTGACTTATGGTATCTACATAATAATCTCATATTTCACGATATTTATGTTGTTAGCCGCATACTCAAAATCAATTAGACCACAGCAGCTTTGGCTAATTAAATAATGATCCTAACAAATGCAATATTACATATGTGACCCAAAAATTCTAACAATCTCCTACTGGTCACAATGTAACTTTACACATGTGTTAGACTTTATGAGCTCAAAATTTGCCATTATATTCTTTAAGCATATAAAAAATATCTCGTCCATTAGTCACACATGTATACAGAACTAAAGTGATTTTTGGTATATCAATGTTAACTAAACCCATCAATGATTACTAATAGAGACACAACTAAAAAACGTAGATCCATCATAAAATATGTAGCATGAAAATCACATAAAATTGGTCTGTATATGTCAATTTTCAACTGGTCATACTTTACTTTATTGATATCATTCAATTTTATTGTACAAACTGTAAACTGTTGATATCAAACTTTATTAAATTGGAAAATAACTAAAATCATAGTATGCATACATAATATTAAACCCAGAACATAAAATTCATAATTGACTAACTCTCACTAAACTAAAGACTCCTCTAACGGTAAAAACACTCATGCGAGCAGTGTGATCATGAAAGACCTTGGGTTAAAGACTTTTTGTAAGAGGATTTGCTATTATGGAGTTTATCCTCAGGTGTTCTATGGAAATCTGTCCACTTTGTACCCTTTCCTTAACAACTAGGAACTTGATGTCAATATGTTTTGACTTGGTGGAGCTCCTATTATTGTTGGAATACAGGATGGCTGATTTGTTTTCACAATATAATTTAAGTGGCATTTCAATTCCTTCCAATATTTACAACCCAGTGACAATATTCCTCAGCTAAATGCCATGGTTGGATGTCTCATAACATGCTATAAACTTTGATGTCATGGTGGATAAAGCCGTAAGAGTTTTCTTAACATTGCACCAAGAAATTGCACCACCAACCAACATGTAGATATAGCCTGAAGTGGGTCTTTTACTGTTTTAGCATTCAGTAAAATCTGAGTCATAGTATCCATTAATCTCTAACTGGTCTGACCTCTCATATGTGAGTATATAGTCGTTTGCCCTCTTTAAATACTTCATAACCTTTTTGGCTATTTTCCAATGGTCCATTTCTGGATTGCCTAAATATATTCCTAACATCCTAACTATGAACGCAATATTCAGACGCTTACATACTTAAGCATACATCAGACTACGTACTATTGGCGCATAAGGAATCTTTTGCATTTTTTGAATTTCTAAGTTTTCTTTAGGGCACTGATTAAGACTAAATTTGTCTCCCTTAGCGTTTGGAGTATCCACTAGGTTACATTCATGCATGCCAAACCTTTTAAGCACTTTTTCGATATAGCTCCTTTGTGATAATCTTATAATACCATGAGATTAGTCTCGATATATCTGAATTCCTAATACAGAGGAGGCGTCACCAAGATCTTTCACATCGAATGTTGATAGAAATTTCTTAGTTTCGTGCATCATGACTATATCATTGGTGGCATGCAGTATGCAGAATGAGTTGCTCCCACTGAATTTGTGATACACACAATCTTCAATAAGATTCACCTTAAAAAATGAGAGAATTATTTCATGAAACTTGTGGTACCACTGACAGGACGTCTGTTTTAGTCCATAAATGAATTTCATCAATTTGCAAACCACATTCTTTGAGTTTCCTGAAACAAAGCTTTCTGGATGAACCATATAGGTCGTTTCAACAATGTTGTCATTGAGGAATGCCGTCTTAACATCCATTTGATGGAGTTCCAAATCATAATGCGCAACAAGAGCCATGATTGTCCTAAAAGAATCTTTCAATGGAACCATAGAGAAAATATCTTTAAAGTCAATCCCTTCTTTTTGGGTATAACTCTTAGCCACAAGATGAGCTTTATACCTCTCCACATTACCATTAGAATCCCAATTGGTCTTAAAAATCTATTTGCAACCAATGGGTTTCACACCTTCTAGTAACGAGACAAGTTCCCAAATTTTATTGTCTTGCATGGACTTATACTTCTCCTTCATTACTTAGATCCACTTTTCTGAGTTGAAATCCTGCATGGCTTGACGGAAGTTGATTGGATCATACTCCATCATACCATTATTTTCCTCATGTTTTTGGAGAAAGACTATGTAATCATTCAGAATAGCATTTCTCCTTTCTCTAGTGGATCTCCGCAAAGATATTGGTTCTTGTAACACTTATTCTTGAGGATTTTGTGTTTTTTCTTCATGAATTACCAAATCATTTTGAGTAGGAGGAAAATCAACAAGTCTTGTGGAGGTTCCATACTTTCTTGATCAAAAGCAAATGTCTGAATTGGTTCTGGAGTTATTATCGATTCTTCTTCTAAAACAAAGTCTCTAACCTTATTCTTATCTCCAAACTAAATTCCTCAAAGAATGTTGTTGTTCCCGTCTCAAAAATTGTATTTAATTTGGGATCATTAAATTTGTAGCCCCTAGATCTTTCAGAATATACAATGAAGTAGTTGTTCACTGTTCGGGAGTCTAATTTCCTATCGTTTGGCCTATAAGGCCTTGCCTCAGCTGGACATGAAAATTTTCTAGGCTAGGCTTTCGCCCAGTCCAAATTTCATAAGGTGTTTTGACAACTGCTTTTGTTGGTACTCTATTTAGAATGTAAGTCACAATCTTTAGTGTCTCTCCCTAGAGTGACTCTGGCAAGGAAGAATGAAAAATCATACTCCTTACCATATCCTTAAGAGCCTCGTTCCATACTTCAGCAACAACATTCATGCTACGTGATCTTGGCATGGTGTATTGTGGTATGACTCCACATTCCTATAGGTATTAGGCAAAAGGCCCTAGATGTTGTTCACCTGAATCGTCATATCTGTCATAATATTTGTAATACCCTTCTAACTCCACATGTATTTCTCGAATAATTTAATAATAATTCAATTAAATCACAAAACAAGAGTGTCACATCGTCATAATAAAACATCATAAAATGGTATCTTACTTCATAACAATAACTGTAATAACAACTTCTTATATTATACACCTTTATAGTGTTTTATGCGACATCAAGACATCTTTTAAAGCAACGCAGCAGAATCATCAATCATGATAATCTCAACTATCAACTCATCATATTTAGTCTCATAAAAATAGAGATTTAAAATTAGTTAAACAATTCAAAACCTTCATAAAGTATGTCAATATAAAAGGAACATAACATTCGCACAACTAAGTGCCCAACCCGATATAACACATTAGATCCAGAAACCTTCTAAGTAATGAAAGAACTAAATAAGATACTCCAAGCTCTATCATCGATACTTCAGCAAGCTACTCCTAACTATCTATGTGTTACCCACATGGAGGCAACATTCAAACAGAAAGGATGAGTAATCATGATTCATTATAAAAGATATAAGAAAAAGATTAGTAGTTATAAAAAACATAATCATTCAATAAATACACATCATTTATCAACACTTTATACTCAGTTATACATCACAATAGCACTTAAACATCACTCATCATCAATTCGTCAGATATTCACATAGTTCACAGTTATTTTTCACGTCACAACTCATCAACATAATTCATGCAATGTCACATAGAATGCTAATACAACAACACTGACACAATGCATGTGGTACCAAAATATATGAGCATCTAGCTCATCACCCTCGATAGATCTCCACCATAGGATCGATTCCTTCTTGGAACTGAAGCACAACATAAATCGCTACCATCATCATAGGTAACGCTTCACTAAATCCCCAACAAGGACTTAGCTACAACACAGGAGGAGTAATGTCCAAAAATGCTATGAATGCATGATGCAGAACAACGGGTGGATCAATGTCCAAAAATGCTTCGAATGCATGATGCACAACAACGTCATATATCAATTCGACCACGGCTAGTCAAGTGCATCATCATTCACATAATCATCATATAATCATCTTCACATAGCATGTATACATATTAACATGCACATCATTCGAACATCATCCCAAACAACATCAGTTACATCACAACAACATAATATTAACTTCATAACAACTTCATAGCAACATCAAGTTCATTCATCGAAAACAGAACACCTCAGCATATTACACATACAATAATTCAAAACTCATAAACACATTGACACTAGAATAATGCATCAATTAACTCATAATCATCTGTTATCATATAGCTCTATGCATTAGCTTCCAAACTCTTCTAACAGCGCTTCAAATAGTGTCTTAAAACTCAAGTTACGGCCTTTGAAAGTTACTCACAGGTCTGCTCGTCTGATGCTCGCCCGGCGACATTGGTGGCGCTGTCCTCACCTGACGCTTGTCTGAAGAGGCTAGGGAGATGCTCCACCCTCCAAACATTTTTCTATAAGCTCTTCTTTTCCATCATATCCCTTCACTGTTTGTCTCGCACGATAACGGTTAGGCGACTCGCTCGCCCCTTGCTTGTGCGTCGACGCGTGCAACACTGCAACTTCTGTTGCGAATTCACTATTGATACCAGACATCCCAATTACGATGCAAATACCATACTCATTTCAAAACTCATTATAAACACCATATATCACATACTAACATCAAAACATGTATAGACACATATTGGGGTCAAATCATGACATTTATATATCATTAACATCAACAATTACATCATATTTCATCAAATCCATCATACAACAAAATCCTACATCTATCTTAAACTACTATTGATCATTATAAACCCGATTACACCCCTTACCTCAAATTCCTAGCAAGTTGATCTCCTTCAAGTTGTATGGAAAACTCCTCTCTGAACCTTAGCTTCTTCTTTCACCTTTTTCCTCTATTTCTCTCTATCTCACGATCGATGTAAAAAGTGTTCTCACTCTTCCATAATTTTCTTCTTATTTTACCCTTGGACCCTTTCTATAGTCTTCTCATTAATCCTCATTATTTTTACCATATTTCCCTTAGCAACTCTACACCTAATTATCTCATTTAATTATATTAATATAACTAAAATTATTTAAATATAAACAATTCTAATTAATTCTCATTCTCCCTACTATTCCCACTAATATCCAATACTCCCAACCACACAAATAACACAACATCAACAAATAATTAATTAAATAAATAATTCTAAATTTCAGGGTGTTACAATATTCACCACCACAGTCAGATTTGATTTTCTTAATTCTTTTGTTGAGTTGTAGCCCCAAACGATTTGAATAGATCCAATGATTGAGACTATTCATGTATAAGAAATATGTACGCATATGTATATTAATCGTCTATGAATGATATAAATTATTGTTCACAATTCCAAGGAGGTGTCGGAAATGGTCTACAAATGTCTGTATGTATTAATTCTAAGACACTTGTAGCTCTATATGCATCATATTATTTGTTATGGTTTGTTTGCCTTTAACGCATTCAATACAAACATCATAGTGAAGTCAATGGAATCCAAAATTTCATCTCACACTAGTCGCTCAACTCTATATTTAGAGATGTTGCCTAGGTGTTTGTGACATAATGCTCTTAAATTGTCATCATCAATTTTTACGCTAAATACCTTGTGATTCTAAAGGATAGAAAAACACAAGAAATAGGGGTTTGAATTGGGGTTTTCAAAAATAAAAGCAGTATGACATGTTTGATTATCCTGGATCGTTTAAACTCAAACTACTCCAGTTCACCCGCCAAGGTGATTTCTCCTCTCTCAATCATGGTCTTAATCCACTAATCAAAACTTAATTACAATTCACAAAGACAACTGTCGATGTCTTCTTGAGATCAAACCACGATTTGGTTTCTCAAGGAATTACAAAAATGTGAATCAAAATGTGTACAAGAATGTTTCTAGAAAACTATATCACAATTGTGATGTTTACACGATATTAAGGCACAATGAAAAATAGCTTATGAATATTTCTTTTCATGCGCAAGTGTGTTTTTTGATCACTATTCAATAACTCCTTTATATAGGCGAAGCTCTAGATCCATGAGGAGATGCTTTTGGAAGGTTGATAAAATGTTGTTAATGCACTTTCCAAAAATACATATATTGTCTTGTTCTAGCCATTACTCTTTGATTTGTAATGAATGAATTGTAACGCATCAGAACTTTGCTTCTTTGAAATCTGATCAAAATAAGAATATTAACGTTGAGACTTTAGACCATCAGAGTATCTTGTGATTCATATGATCAAAAATTGAATGAAATAGACACGTTGAAGCTTCTTTGTACTTTCTGAATATTCACTTATCAAGGTATAGCTTGAGCTTAAGTTTTGAGTCTTGGAACTTCAAAATAGGTGAGTGTGTTGAGACTTCCTTTGTTCTTCCAGAACTTCACTTATTAGAGTATCAGAATTTAGCTTGTAGCTTTGGTGCTTCAGAAGTTATAATATCAGAACTTCTTCTATTGAGCGTGTTACACGGATTTGCTTCTAAATTTGTATGCCTCATCTTATCAGAACTTCAAAACATAAATACTCTCATTATCTTCTTATTCTCTTTTGTCAGAACTTCTCTGCATATTTAAATAATTTATTAGAGAGAAAATTTGTTCTTTATATAATATATCATGTATTTGTTATCATCAAAACTATTACTAAGATGTAGAACCAAACTATGTTCTAACAATCTCCCCCCTTTTTGATGATGACAAAAACTTATATATTTTGATGAACAAGTAAGCGCGTAAAGTATTAGGGTCTCCCTCTGAGTTGAATACTCAGATAAAGAAAACAAATTCGGATACGTCCCTGAAGATGTTTGATGAGAGATTTTGACGAAAGTTCTGATAAGTCCATGTGCCAGAAGTTTCTTTTAAGATGCATTATTCCTGTTTGCTTTTCAAAAAGAGAAACAGAGGTTATCTTTATCAAAAAATGTTTGAGACTTAGTCCTGGCACTGTTATATTTAAAATATCTTACGTTTTCCCCCTTTTTGTCATTAATCAAAAAGCAATAAAAAAACTTAAAGACAATACAATGATTAAGCATTCAAGACCAGAGATTAATACAAACAGAGACAGATAAACAAAAGTTTAAGCAAAGAACATAGCAGAAATAAGAGACAGATTCAACTAAGGTTGTGGAGGAGGTGGAAGTTGTGTGAATAATGCTTCCAGGAGGCTCTTGATCGGATTGTTTGATTCTTCTTGCTTTCCTATCATCCCCTTAATTTCTTTGTTTGTTTCATCCTGTTTCTCTATCCTTTTCTTAACAATTGCATTCTCTTTCTTCATCTCATCCAGAGTTTTCAATACAAGAGAAGATGGAGTTGTTTCAATAATATAAGCCATATTCTCAGAAGTTACTGCAGCAGATTCTTTCTCAGGAGATTCTTCAACTGATTTGCCTTTGTCTTAAAAAATGACCAGAGGTTGAGGTTGAGGTTCACGAGATGGTTCATGAAATTTTGATTCATGTGGAGCTTCCCAAGGAGTGTTGTCCAGAAGACAAAGGGATTTCCTTACCCAGAAATGTAGAACTTGATCCTTGAAGATATTCAGATGATCGCAGAAGTTCTGTTGAGCAATTTCATAACTAAGTTCCTTCATCTTTAGAGATTCAGAATTAAACCATTTTCTGAACTGAGTCCAAAGATAATCAGAAGCTGCTGGATTAAGATTATCCATGCAAGCTTGCTTCAAAGAGTTAACTCATTCCTGTATTTCTGTCTCGAAAACCAACAGAGATTTACCAACATATGATTTGGATAGTTTTGGTGTTGGTTTTGGAATGGCTATTTTCTGAGAAGATGTAACAAGATTGTCCCAGGCTTCTAGGTTAATTACGGTTTTGAGAGGATCTTCTGAGTAGTCAGTGGGAGTGGGAGAATAAAAAATGATGATAAAAGTGTTAGGTGGTGTTGAATTATAAGGAGAGGGAATATCTGGAAGAAAAAAATCTTGTGAAGGTTTGGTGGAGATATTTGGTGGTTGAGAGATGTTGAGAGGGTAGGTGATTCCTGGAATGGCTGGTGCGGTTTCTGGAAAATGTTCAGAGGTGTAGTGTTTGCACAAGGAGTTTTGAACTATCAATGCTTCATATGACTTTCATGGACCATTATGGACCCCCAAGATTAATCATGCCAAGTTTCAAGCCTTGAACCACATTTTTGCTCCGTCAATTGAGCAGTTGACCTAAAAATCAGTTGTATTGGGAAAAAAGTCAATTGTGGCCAATTTACAATCAAACTTTATAATTTTTGATCAACATAAACATTTTAAACCCATATGTATCATTTGATCAAGTTTGGACCACAATTCCTCAAGAAATTTGATCAAATCTCCAAAAGGGCAAAATGGTCAAAATTAGGGTTTTGACTGGGAAAGGGAAATTTCTGATTTTTGACCTAGAAAATGGTCAATTGGTTTAAGGCATGATCTCAAGAGTCCAATTTCATCATTTTTACCTAATAACATGATTCAAAACATTGCAAATTCATTGGATTGACAGATGAATTTTGCAATTAACTGATCAAAAGTCAACTGTATATTGAAAAGTCAAACTTTGACTTTTTTGTCAAATTCAAGTGCCAATGATCACAATTCATCAAAACATGTCAAAATAAGAAAATTATTCATCAAGAAATCAAGAAATCAAGATTTCATTTTGAAAAGTCAAAATTTCTAAACTTAGAAATTTTTCTAAGTGTCAAAAATTTCTTATTTTTTCATAACTTTGAGCAATTTTTTCATTATGATGCAAGATGATTCAAAGGAAACTTCCAACATGAAAGTTGTAGATCTCCATGAAATATACAACTTTACTTCACATAACTTCTCCTAAAAGTGCTTGGATCTCAAGTTATAATTTAATGAATACATGCTCATGAACTAAAAAAGACTTGGTGAAATTTTGCCCTAGTTAGGCAGATTTTTGACCGAACTTCATGGCAATTTTTCACATAGTTCTAAGGGGAATCTTCAAAAGCAATTCAAAGATGAGTTGTAGAGCACGTTGCAATCTTCCAAAATATCCAAGAACTGCTTGAGATCATTCTTGAGTAGGGAGAATCGAAGAGATGAAGTTGGGGTTTTGTCACTTGAATTATAGGAATTTTCATGATGAACACAAATGCAAATCAATGTTAGGATGCATAATCTTTGCTTTGCAGGCCTCAAACTTGTTTTTCACTCCATAATTAATGGATTACAAAAACTTTTGAGCTATAATCCAAGTGATTTAAGCTTTATCCAATTCACATTGCCATTTTGGGAAGAAAGTTAACAATACCATTCTTGAAAAGCAAGCTTTATGCATAAAGTCCACTCTTGAGCCTCTAACTTATTCCCTCTGATCACACTTCATCTACAAAGTTAGAAGCAAGTGTGTTTAAAGCATAACCACTCTATCTTAGCAAATACACAAGGCATTGAAACTTGTTTTCTCAAAAAATCACATGTTTGGCTTAAGGATGCAAATTCAAATTCTGATCAACAACAAGTCTCCAAACTTGTTGCTTATAAATAGAAGCACTATTTGTGAGCTAGAACAAGCTTGAAGCCCCTGAAACTCACTCAAATTCACTCTAGCCAGAAATTGCCTCAAAACACCATTGTTGTGCAAGTTCTGACTTTACATACCAAACTCCAAATCCCCTCGTGCGTTTTTTTGCCTTTCACTTCCAAAAGCTTCTAAACATCAAATACAAACCATCCAAAGTCCATTTGCCTAACTGTAATACCTCCATCATCAAGTTCCATTTTCAAAAACAGTGGTCTGTAACTTGACTTCTCCAGAGCTACTTAGCCACTTTCAGCTCAAGCTAATCATTGCATTAGCTTCCTGGGACCTCAAGGAAGCTAACCTGATCCTTGCGGCACTTTGAATCAAGCTCATTTGCATTTCACAATTTCCAATTTTGAGGTATTTTTCTTGAACTTCTATCTCATTACTTAGGCATTTTTAGGCTTGCATTTGTGAAGATATAATGTAGACCTCATTGCCACGAAGCTGTACATATCCATAGTTTGCATTTACATGGCCTGAGCTTAGAGAATTTTAGAGTTGAAGTTTCTGAAATTTTTAGGGTTCAAATTAGGGCCAGAGAAATTCTCATTTTATCTTTGACTTTTAGCCTTAGTTATTTACATGGTTAGATTCGTGAGGAAGAATGCAACAACTTTCATTTTGTCATCTTCCATTTTTGTTGAGAAATGAAGAAGTTACAGGTACACCAACTGGAGGTTGAAGATGAAGTCATCAAGACTTGATTTGCCTTACATATTTATTGTTTTGTTTATATAAACGAATGTATAGCCACCCCAGTGGTAAAGCGCGCGCCTGTTCACCCCATGGTCCTGGGTTCAAGCCCCAGCGTGACCATTTTTTACATTTTTTCCGACTTCCTTCTTTTTTTGTAGAGCGATGGGCCTCCTTGGGCCCTTTTTGTTTTTGTTTTTGCTTGTTAACCCCCTATTTCACTTATACGCCCCTGGACCAGTTTTGTTTTATTTTGTTTTTTTATTTCATTTTATTTTCTTAAATATTTTTTCTAATGTTAAAAATCATAAAAAATATTAAAAAAATTAGATTTTTATTTTAACTTAGTTTATTTTATTTTTCTCACAAAAAATATTTTATTTAATTATGCTTTATTTATTTTTACTAACTAGTTTTGTAAATTTAATTTAAAACTAGGTTATTATTTATTTTCTTTTACACTAATTAAAATATATTTATTTTAATATAAAAAAGGGCAAAAATATTTTACAACACCATATATTGTTTTCAAGACAAAAATATAAAAATACTTTTCTTAAACTTAATTTATTTTAATCAATTAATAGACTTAGGGTATTATTTAAAATCTTTTCTTATTAAATTAGGTTTACTTTTATTATTTTAATTAATTATTTTTCTCTAATTAGGTTTAGGTTAAAACCCCTTTCATATAAAAATCCAAACAAAAATCATTTCTTTCCATTTGCATTTGTACTTTATATTTATTCATTTCCTTGTATATTTATTCAATTTGGTTGTAATAGATTAATTAGGTTTATATTATTGCAATCCCCATTTACAAATTGTATACCCCTCCCCACAAATGTTGTAATAGCATAGTAACTTTAAATTTCGCAATTTATCGCTTTCATGTATATAATGCTAGTAATTAGGGTTTGTATGGAAAGACTAAAATCAATACTTAGCCAAACCCTAATTCAAGACAAAATCAAGCATGAAAACAATACACTTGCACACAAGCACCCCTAGGGTTATCCCATTTGGTTGCCTTATACAAAATGGCCATAGTATGCATGTAAGGTATCTTAGCAAAAACAAACGAATACAAGATCATAGTACCTCGATGACGCTACCTAAGTTGCCTTACAAATGATCTTAGTCGCTAAAAGAAAATGCTAAGATACCTTGCAACATTGCTAATCATGGTTATACGATGATCCACGTCCGTCCCGTTTACATCCAAAGATAGGGTTGCTTACCAAATCAATGGTAAGACAACAATGTCAAAGGAAAAGAAAATGAATAAGAAATACATTTGAGTAGGTAAATTGCTCCTAATTACTTGCTCCATTTCTAAACAAACATCCTTGCTATTTTCAAAACAAACACCTACACATTTTAAAACATCTTACAAAAATTGAAAACATTTTCAAAAGATCAAACATCTTTGTATGCATTCTTACGAACGAGAATCATTACAAAGATTGCCTAAACAATGGCCTCTTTACAAAATACTTTCAAAAAAACCACACAAAGCACAATTTCAAACAAAAGCAAGTGATCTAGCAAGTAACTAAGAGCCCATGGATAACCATGGATGGAAAGGGTGCTAATACCTTCCCTTTTAATAATCTACCCCCCGAACTCAAGAAATAATCTCAAAGGTCTTTCCTGTGCCTTTTCACCTTTCCTTTTGGATAAAAGAAAAGTCGGTGGCGACTCTTGCTAACCACAACATTTGCGATCAAACGCAAAACCCTCAAGTCAGTTCTCCCATCATATCACAGTTAGGTCAGAACCTTTTTCTGCCATTTCACTGCACCTTATGTCGCTTCCATCATGACCAATGAGCTTTCCAATGAGATCTTCAATTATGACAATCTTCTTTCCCATTACATAAGAAGTTACTTGATGATTTGATGCATTAGCATGAATCCATAATTCTTTAACCAGTTTGGGAAAAATTGGGCCAATTAACTGATCAAAATATTTTGTCCACCCTTAAAACTCAACATCGTGAGTAAGGTCATACCCATTTTCTTTCATGCTTTCAAAATCAAATATGAGTTCACAGAGAACTTAAAGAGTATCCACCAGAGTAAGGAGAGTTCTTGTAGGTTCAACATATCATTCTTCGTTGGAGGTAGAGGATGAACCAAGGATGTTTATTTGAGGAGCAGGTTCTTGAGTCTTTTGTTGTTGCTATTGAGAAGAAGAAGAAGTCATTGTTCACAGACTTAGGGTTTGGGAGCACGCAAAGAAAAAAGAGAGAAAGTATAGAGAAAATAGAGTGAGTGAGAGAGGAGGTGTGAGAGGTTTGGAGAAAGTGAAATATAAATAGCCAACAAAGAGAAATCATGATTTAATTTCACTTAATAAAATAACAACAATGATTAACAGCATTAATGATTTCTAAAAAGTGGGATGGCGTGAAGATTTTTAAATGGTTACCAAAGTGACTCGTGCCTCAATGCATCAACTTAACCATTTCAACACTTCAGATTTTGAACACGTGTTCAGCCTTAGAGAGTGACGTAGCGTTTAGGTTGACAAATGTTGATGTGGTGAACTTCTTGCTTCTATCTTTGAAATGAAGCATTTTCAGAAAACGTTCAGATCTTCTGGCTTGTTTCTGAGACAATTTTCCTTCTCACTTCTGAAGAACTATTGTTCTGATGTTCACAAACACAAATCAAAAAGTTGTGAGGATTAAATATACAGAAACTACATTTTCATTATGGGCATAATTCCATATTGAGGTGTTTCAGAATAAAATTAAATATATCTTCAGAAAAGGGTTTTGTGAAAACATCAACCCATTGATGGTCTATGCCTATAAATTTTAAACAAAGAATTCCCTTCTGAATATAGTACCCAATGAAATGATGTTTAATTTCTATATGTTTAGCCCTAGAATATAAAATAGGATTTTTAGAAAGACAGATAACAAAAGTATTATCACAGAGGATATGAATGTTACTCTCATAAATATGAAAATCTTCAAGATGACTCTTCATTCAGAGCATCTGAGTACTGCATCCAGTTGCGGCTATATATTCAACTTCAGAAGTTAATAGTGCAATAGTGGATTGTCTTTTGCTAGACCATGAGATTAAGTTATCTCCCGGAAACTGACAACTTCCAGAAGTAATTTTTCTTTCTATTCTATCTCCACCAAAGTTAGCATAAGAGTACCCTACTAATTTATATTATCTGGATTTTATATAACAAAGACCAAGATTAGTAGTACCTTTCAGATACTTGAAAATTCGCTTAACTGCTGTTAAGTGAGATTCTCTGGGATCTGATTGGAATCTGGAACAAAGACAAATGCTATATATCAAGTCTTAAAGTTGTTAAATATATGAGAGAACCAATCATAACTCTATAGAGCTTCTGTTCTACTTTCTTACTTACCTCTTCCTTTTCCAAAATGCATGTAGGATGCATATGAGTTTTGGATGGCTTACTTTCAGACATATCAAATTTCTTCTGAAGTTCTTTAACATACTTGCTTTGATGTATGTAGGTTCTTTCTGGAGTTTGATTGATTTTAATTCCTATAAATAACTTGAGTTCACCCATCAAGCTCATTTCAAATTCTGCCTGCATAGTCTTAGCAAATTCTTTGCCCAAGGAGGCTTTAGTAGATCCAAAAATTATATCACCTATGCAAATTTGACAAATCAGAATGTTATTTTTAAATGATTTACAGAATAGAGTTGTGTCCACCTTCCCTTTGGTAAAATCATTTTCTAAAAGAAAGTTACTTAGTCTTTCATACCAAGCTCTGGGAGCTTATTTCAGACCATATGATGATTTCTTAAGTTTATAAACATATTCTGGATGTTTTGTATTTTCAAAAGTAAGGGGTTGATGCACCTAAACTTCTTCATCAATGTAACCATTTAAAAAGGCACTTTTGACATCCATCTGATAAAGAGTGATGTTATTATTTATAGCAAATGAAATTAAAATTCTGATAGATTCTAACCTGGCGACTGGAGCAAAGGTTTCTGTATAGTTTATCCCTTCTTGCTGACTATAACCTTGTGCAACCAGTCGTGCTTTGTTTCTGACAACTTCTCCTTTTTCACTTAGCTTATTTCGAGAGACCCATTTAGTTCCAATGATGTTGAAGCCTTTTGGTTTAGGCACTAGATCCCATACACCGTTTCTGGTAAATTGATTTAGTTCTTTCTGCATTGCAAGTATCCAATCATTGTCTAGAAGTGCTTCGTCTATAGAAGTAGGTTCGATCAGAGACACTAATCCCATGAGAGACTCTTTATTATTTCTGAATGTAGATCTTGTTCTGATTGGATCATCTTTCTTTCCCAAAATCATGTTTTCACGATGTGCTAAGCTGCTTCTGGATTGTTTTTTCTGGATGGATTCTTCAGAAGTTGTTGTAGTATTTGTGATATCTTCTTCTGTATTTTGGTGATGTTCTGAACTTTTATATCATCAAATCTGACACTAATAGATTCTTCCATAATTTGTGTTTCTGTGTTATATACTCTATAACATTTTGTATATTCAGAGTATCCTAACATGAAACACTTTTGTGCCTTAGAATCAAACTTGTTCAGATGATCTTTGGTGTTCAATATGAAACAAGTACATTCAAATGGACGGAAATAAGAAATTTTGGGCTTTTTCTTGTTCCACAGTTCATATGAAGTCTTTTCCAGAATATGTCTTATTGAGATTCTATTCTGAATATAACACGATGTGTTAACTGCTTCGGCCCATAATTATTTAGCAATGTTAGTCTCATTGATCATGGTTCTGACCATTTCTTGTAATATTCTATTCTTTCATTCTACAACTCCATTTTGTTGGGGAGTTCTAGGACAAGAGAGATCATGAGAAATTCCATTTTCATTAAAAAAACTTTTCAAAACATCTATTTTCAAACTCTCCACCATGATCACTTCTGACTTTTACAATTTTAAACTCTTTTTCATTTTGAACTTGGTTATAGAAGGTAGAGAACACAGAGTGTGACACGTCATTGTATTTTAAGAACTTTACCCATGTCCATCTGCTATAGTCATATACGATCACTAATCCATACTTCTTGCCGCTGATGGATGCAGTTTTTACTAGTCCAAATAGATTTATATGCAGAAGTTCTAATGGTCTAGAGGTAGAAACACCATTTTTAAATTTGAAATACCAGATTGAGTTTGTTAATCTGATATATTCTTCTCATACTAACATGCTCCAATCTTCTGTGCCAGACCCATTGCTCATCATTTACAGACATAAGACATTTTACATTCTAACTCTTTAGTTCAGAAAGTTTAATTTTATATATGTTGTTCTTTCTCTTACCATTAAAGAGGATAGTTCCATCTTTTTGACTAACTACTTTGCAGGACTGTTGATTAAAGATTATATCATAACCGTTGTCACTTAATTGACTTATGGACAAAAAATTATGTATTAATCCATCTACTAAGAGAACATTAGTAATAGAAGAAAGTTTACCATTACCAATAATTCCAGAGCCAATTATTTTTCCTTTATGATTGCCTCTAAAACCTACATAGCCTCCAGATTTAAGTTCCAGACTTTGGAACATATGCTTTCTTCCCGTCATGTGTCGAGAGCATCTAGAGTCCAAGTACCAAGACTGGTGTTTCAACTTTGTTGTTAAATACATTTGTAACATATATGATTTTATCCTTAGGTACCCATATCTTTTTGGGTCCTTGTTGGTTAGTGTGATCGGTGGGAATGAGAACTGGCTGTTTTTGGAATGCTGGTTCGCGTTTGCGTTTGTTGTTCGCAAAGTGTCGCGGTAAGCAAGAGTCTCCACCGTCTTTTATTTTATCCAACAAGGAAAGGACAAAAGCACAGAAAAATTCCTTTTCGAGATTGTTTCTCGGGTTCGGGAGGTAGATTATAGAAAGGGAAGGTGTTAGCACCCTTTCTATCTGTGGTTATCCACGGGCTCTTAGGTACTTGCTCACTATGTTTTCAAAAGTTTGCTTTTCTTTGTGTTTGTGGGTTTTGAAAAGAGTTATGTTTTTGAAGAGAGTGTAAGTGCGAAAAGTTTTGTTTTATTTAAAAGGAGCAAGTACATAAGAACCTCTACCTACTCAAAAAGGAATTAAACTGTGCAACTGTCCTTTAGATAGTGCTATCCCACTATTGAGGAGTAGGTAGCACCATCGTTGGAGTTTTCGGGTCAATTCGATTTTAGGGACGTGTGGTCACTGAAGCAACGTTAGGAGGCCTTAGCGGTAATCCTAATGTCTTAGATCATTTTTCTGAGGCAACCGTTTCGAGGCAACTTATGATCTTAGGACAAAAAGACGACCTCTAAAACATCCTATACTTAATGACCACGTTCGAGGCAACCAAGTAAGGCGTACCC
Source organism: Vicia faba (assembly GCA_948472305.1). Classification (NCBI taxonomy): domain Eukaryota; kingdom Viridiplantae; phylum Streptophyta; class Magnoliopsida; order Fabales; family Fabaceae; genus Vicia; species Vicia faba. Next base: position 145,411,037 of record OX451738.1, read on the forward strand.
TAGGAGTGGCATGTGCAAGTGTGTCAATATTCAATTATATTATCTTTGTACATGTCATGGTGAGTTGTGGTTGATTTTAAATTAAGATAGATCTTGCCATGCATAGCCTAGTTAGTATACATCTAAACAGTTAATATATGTACAGGAATTTAAAGTGCGGGAATTGTAAATCCTATGCTATTACAAGGCTTCGGGGAGGGGGATTATTTACATGTCCAAAATTGGGGAAATAAAAACAGTAAAGTAAAAGTCTTAGTTAAGCTATTACATCCCAGTAGGCAATTATAATAAAATAAACGCGCGCGAATCTGAAAATAAACTCTAAAAATTCTAAGAATAAAATCTTTTTGCTGTTTTATTTTATTTTGGGAAAATAATCTAAATCTATTTAATTTTAGTTTTTTTGGAAAAGTGTTAAGATAATTAAAAGGTTAATTAACAAAGTTAATTTAATAGAAAAAAGGAGTAGCCTAATGTTTTTGTGTTTTTCTTATTTTAATGTTAATTAAAAGATAAAAAAAGCAGTCTATGAAAAAACAAAAATAAAATGCAAGAGAGATCCTTCGATCCAGGGGAAAAAGGAGTTTCGACCCAGGGAAGGAATGGAAGCTTCGATTGGGAGAGGGTCATGGTCCTTTCGATTGGGCCAGACAGTAAGGCGTGAGTAGCCTTCGATCCAGGGAAGAGGATTATCTTTTGATCATGGAGGACATGGCTTTCGATCCAGGAATGAGATGCCTCCTTCGATCCAGCATGCTAATGGGTTCGATCTAGAGAAGGTGTCTCCTTCGATCTGGGATGTTATACCTGCAAAAGTATGTTAGCGAAATAAAATGCAGGGCCTGGGTATTGAACCCCAGGCCCTTCGATCCTGCGCTTGCTGGGTCTCTTCAGGCTATGTCTGCAGCAAATGTTAGCAAACGAAAAAAAAACATGACCTGGGTGCCAAACCCCGGACCTTTGATCCTGTCTAGGATGGCAAATCGAAGGTAACAACAAGTAATGATGTGTTATGCAAAAACAAGGTTGGATAATTTACCCTTTCTTACCAGCAGATTGGACTTTTAATTTGGGCGCTTCCTGGGTGTAGGAACTTTCGATCTGGGCGCTTCCTGGATGTAGGCACTTTTGATTTGGGGCTTATGGGCGTTGTGATCTTTTGTTAAAGGGTCGCTTTAGCCTGAATCACCTCTGAAAATGTTGACAACTTTTGGCAGCGTGACTATAATGTTCCTGTTGTGTGTTTTTTCGTGTGTTCTGTTTTCCTGCAGAGTTTTTGTGTTTTTCGTTGTATAATTTTCGTGTCTTGGATATGTATGCTGGCCTCTGTATTTATAGGGGTGTGAGGGTGCAGTAATGGCAAGAGACAGCCATTAAACAGGCCATTAAATGCCATGAGACAAGAAACAGACGCATTAAATAAATTCCTTTTCTGAAATGTTCGTGTCTCTTGGATGAACCTGGACACTTTTGAATTTCGAATGCCTTCAGGCCATGCTCTTCGATTGGTCCTGATTTGCCTACTTCGAATGGACTTTCTATGTGCCCTTCGAATGGGCCTTCTGAATGTTTCTTCGAATGGTCTTGAGTTGCACATAATCACTTTGGTCGAACCAACTCTTTAGGAACAGAAAAGGCAAGAATCTGGCCTTTAACTCAGGAATTAAATCCACAATCAGCATTTAATTATTTCTATATTTGCAAGGGAAACATGCCATTTTCTCATGTTCAGTGTACCGGGACATGTTTTTTGAGTGTCCTCTTGATGGCTTTGTTAACAGGCCAATCGAAAGGTGCTGCTCATACTAATCGAAGGACATGGTTCACATGCCTGTCGAAGCTGCCTTGACACAATTCTAATCGAAGTACTTGTCCATAATGCCAATCGAAAAGCTCATTCAGAATACCAATCGAAGGGTCTTTCAGAATGCCAATCGAAAGCCTTGACATAATGCCAATCAAAATGCTTGTCCATAATGCCAATCGAAAGGCTCATTCAGAATACCAATCGAAGGGTCTTTCAGAATGCCAATCAAATTGCTCCTTCAGAATGCCAATCGAAATGCTCCTTCAGAATGCCAATCGAAAGATACTTAAAGCACCACTCAAAAATTTTCTTTTTCCTTAGGCAAGGGTTTGTGATCAACCATGCAGGGGGAAAACTTTGGAAAGCATGAGAGGGAAAATTTTGGGGTGCAACAGTTGCCCCTGTTCAATTTTCTTAAACCTGAGGATATAGATTGGCTTTCTAGCCTTTCGTGATCCGAAGGTGGAAGATAATTGAACACTAGAGTGCCCAGAAATTTGCACTCGCATGGTGTGGTATCAGCATTGTGATGTCGGGAATGGGCTTACAGATGCCATTTGGAGATTTTTGGTAGGAGGATGGGCTTATCGATGCCATTTGGAGATTGTTGGTAGCTGTCTTGAGAGAAATAAAATTTTAGGAGCTTCAGTTGTTCGTTACTCTACTGGGGAATTAACTCTGGAGGTGAACTGCATATCTGGACTGAGAAGGAACCTGGGTAAGGTTACTTTATGATGAGTCCATGTAAAACTTCATCTGGAAAGGAGGAACCTGTGTAGGGTTGCCTGATGATGAGTTTATGTAAAACTGCACCTGAAATTTCGTGAGAAGGAACCTCTGTAGGGTTTCTTGATGACGAGTCTGTGTAAAACTTCATCTTGGAAAGAGAGGGAACCGGTGTAGGGTTGCCTGATGACGAGTCCGTGTAAAACTTCATCTTGGAAAGAGAGGGAACCGGTGTAGGGTTGCCTGATGACGAGTCCGTGTAAAACTGCATCTTGGAAAGAGGGAACCTGTGTAGGGTTGCCTGATGACGAGTCCGTGTAAAACGGCATCTTGGAAAGAGGGAACCCGTGTAGGGTTTCTAATGACGAGTCCGCGTAAAACTTCATCTTTGGAAAAGAGGAACCTGTGTAGGGTTGCCAGATGATGAGTCAGTGTAAAACTGCATCTTGGAAAGAGAGGGAACCGGTGTAGGGTTGCCTGATGACGAGTCAGTGTAAAATTGCATCTGGAAAGAGAGGGAATTGGTGTAGGGTTGCCTGATGACGAGTCCGTGTAAAACTTCATCTTTGGAAAGGAGGAACCTGTGTAGGGTTGCCTGATGATGAGTCTATGTAAAACTGCATCTTAGAAAGAGAGGGAACCGGTGTAGGGTTGCCTGATGACGAGTCCGTGTAAAACTGCATCTGGAAAGAGGGAACCAGTGTAGGGTTGCCTGATGATGAGTCCGTGTAAAACTGCATCTTGGAAAGAGAGGGAACCGGTGTAGGGTTTCCTGATGACGAGTCCATGTAAAACTTCATATTTGGAAAGGAGGAACCTGTGTAGGGTTTCTGATGACGAGTCCATGTAAAACTGCATCTGGAAAGAGATGGAATCGGTGTAGGGTTGCCTGATGACGAGTCCGTGTAAAACTTCATCTTTGGAAAGGAGGAACCTGTGTAGGGTTGCCTGATGATGAGTCCGTGTAAAACTGCATCTTGGAAAGAGAGGGAACCGGTGTAGGGTTGCCTGATGACGAGTCCGTGTAAAACTACATCTGGAAAGAGAGGGAACCGGTGTAGGGTTGTCTGATGACGAGTCCGTGTAAAACTTCATCTTTGGAAAGGAGGAACCTGTGTAGGGTTGCCTGATGATGAGTCTATGTAAAACTGCATCTTGGAAAGAGAGGGAACCGATGTAGGGTTGCCTGATGACGAGTCTGTGTAAAACTGCATCTAGAAAGAGGGAACCGGTGTAGGGTTGCCTGATGATGAGTCTGTGTAAAACTACATCTTGGAAAGAGAGGGAACCGGTGTAGGGTTGCCTGATGACGAGTCCATGTAAAACTTCATCTTTGGAAAGGAGGAACCTGTGTAGGGTTTCTTGATGATGAGTCCGTGTAAAACTTCATCTGGAAAGGAGGAACCGGTGTAGGGTTGCCTGATGATAATTCCATGTAAAACTTCATCTGGAATTGAGAAGGAACCGGTGTAGGGTTGCTTCATGATGAGTCCGTGTAAAACTGCATCTGGAATTGAGAAGGAATCGGTGTAGGGTTGCTTCATGATGAGTCCGTGTAAAATTTCATCTTGGGAAGAGAGGGAACCAGTGTAGGGTTGCCTGATGATGAGTCCGTGTAAAACTTCATCTTAGAAAGGAGGAACCTGTGTAGGGTTGCCTGATGACGAGTCCGTGTAAAACTTCATCTGGAAAGGAGGAACCTGTGTAGGGTTTCTTGATGATGAGTCCATGTAAAACTTCATCTTGGAAAGAGGGAACCTGTGTAGGGTTTCTTCGGGATAAGTTTATGTAAAACTTCAGGAGGAACCTGGGTAAGGTTACTTCGGGCTAAGTTCGTGTGAAACTTCTGGAGGAACCTGGGTAAGGTTACTGTGGGATAAGTTTGTGTGAAACTTCTGGAGGAACCTGGGTAAGGTTACTGTGGGATAAGTTTGTGTAAAACTTCAGGAGGAACCTGGGTAAGGTTACTTCGGGATAAGTTCGTGTGAAACTTCTGGAGGAACCTGGGTAAGGCTACTGTGGGATAAGTTTGTGTGAAACTTCTGGAGGAACCTGGGTAAGGTTACTGTGGGATAAGTTTGTGTAAAACTTCATTTAGAAATATATGATAAATGACCCGTGTAGGATTTTTCAGGATAGACCCGTGTGAAGCTGCATTTAGGAGAAACCCGTGTAAGATTTCTTCATGACGAACCCGTGTAAAGCTGAATTTGATCGTGCAGATAATTACTCTGTTTAGTTTCCGGAGTTAATCTTGAACTTGCTGGAAGTTGTTGATGATAACCATCTTTCCTGAAAGGGTACATGATTAATCGTATATGATGCATGACGTGCATTGTATGATGATGTTCTCAAAATAAATGAGATTATGTTGTATGCAATATGTATGCGCATGTCATGATGTATGAACATGAAATGCTATTGTGGTACATCCGAGTTTGGGAAAATAAATCCCTGACTGTTGTTGGAGAATAAAGAGTTTCACTCGCTGGAGATAACGACCGAAGATGATTGGGAGAATAATCCTGCAGGAGAGAATAACTCCGTTGGGGAATGGACTGACGAGGAAATGACTCTGTGGGGAGTATATACTCTGCTAGAAGATTTGCTGATTTGGAGAAATAAAACTCAGCTGGGGATGAATTACTGTTGCTGGTGACAGTGAACCCTATTGGGGATTGAATTTTTGTCTATGAAAGGAATGAACTCTGTTGGGGATAGAAAGAACTTCGCTGGGAATGATCTTTCAGTTGCCACTTGCTGAGGATAACCCAGTTAGACTCTTGTGACGATAACCTCTGAATTTGGCTGAGGAGACTTATTTGTGCTTCGCAAGGGACAAGCTTCCAGAGTCTACTGGGGAAGAAGAGTTGTGGTCCTTTGATTTGTAGTAGTCGGAGAGGCAAACTCAAGCTGGGGAATCCTGGTGTTGTTGGGGACATAAACCCTGTCGTCAGTCCGCTAGAGAGGTGACATCTTCGTTGGGGGAAGTCCTCGAGGATTTTTGAGGTTGATTCAGCTGGGGAAAGGGGTCAGAGATTAAACCCTTACTGGGATGTCATCCTATGAGAAGGATTTTGGGGAGATCTGTCATTGCCCCTAGTAGCAAGTGTTTGTGACATTGCCAGAAAATGTTTAATTGTGTGTAACCCTTCACTGAGATTGATGTTCAATGCCCCAAGTGACGGAGATGGAGACTTGCCCCTAGTTACTCTGCACTTCTTCAGAGATTTCCTGGAATCTTGACTGGACTGCCCCAGGTGTGCTGGATAGTGACATGTCAAGTCCCCCTGTTGATAGGAGATTTGTCAATGGAAGTGTCATCCTTCTTGAATTGATTTTGTTCACTGAGAGGGCTTTCGTTCATCGGATGTTCGTTGTGTGAATTTCTTCGCTGTCAAACAAATAGCCAAATGCAAACAGTGATATTCAAATAATGCAAAGTTTATGCTTGTCTTGAAGTTTTGAAAAATGCGTTTTTTAGCAGAAAACTTTTTATAAGACAAATTCAACACAAGATTTAGGGCAAAGCCTTACAGGAGTCAAGATACCTTTTGTAACAGTATGCTTTCGAACTAACCCATGCTTCAGTTAGGACTTTTGAAGGGTTGTAACGTGGCTTGGTTCACGGTTTAAGAAACAAAGGATAAAAGCTCAAAGTATATTTGTACCCACCCTCTCTTCGTGATGTTCTTCAATCCTAAACTCAGTTAATTGTGCGCCGAACTCTATTCGAATTTGGAACGACGTTTTGGCGATGGTTCACACAAGTTGGAATTTTGAAGGCAGTCATCATTTCATTTTTTTTTGCAACATTTTTCATTTTGTCGAGGATTTGTAATGGCCTCGTTCTTTTGATTTATTATCCCTAATTTTTGCCTGACTGTTTCTATTTTCGAGATTACAGTCAGCGGGATGCCCCAGCTTTCTTAACCTCCTTTATAGGTTTTGGCTCAGTGGGCTTTTTTTCTTTTGAGAGATTGACTGCCTATGAGATAAGGAACCACCACTGTCTTTTGATTCCGGAGGAATGCTTTTGATGTCGTTCGTTGTATTATGAACTGAGAGTTTTGCGACTTCAAAGCGCATCTTTTTGAATTAACTGAGAGACTACCCTGCCCCAGGTTTAAATTAAAGGTTTCAATTTGTGTTTAAAACAGAAAACTTTTACTTCTTTGGCTCGAAGGGGTTGACTAGGGATTATCTTCCTTATAACTCCAGTGTTTAGGATTTGAAAGAAACGCTTGTACATCGTCAGCAAGGTCTGTCCAAAAGCATACTGTATGAGATTATGGCATTGTTTCGTCATCCTCCCTCTAAAGGCTTGTAACTTTAGCAAGAGTTGAATGAGTAAAAAGCATAGTTTAAATGTAATTAAAATGATTGGATCAAATCAAGACAAACATATGCAATGCATTAATGAAACAAAGTTTGGCCTTAATAGATAATTGTTTGAATAACAAAGAGATTACAATCTTGAAAATTCAAATGAACAAAAGGCCCTCTCTTGTTAGAACTTGTAACTTTAAATGGTGAGCCTTGGAGGGTTGGTAGAAGAACTCAGCCCGACCATCTTGTGTGAATTCCAATGCTCCTTCATCAATCAGGTCTTGAATTTTGTTTCTCAACGCCCAACAAATGTTAGTATCATGCCCCGGGCTATTGGAGTGATATGCACACCTTGCATCAGGATTGTATTTTGGGGAGGCTGTGCTGGGATTCTTAGGAGGGTCCCTTAACGTCACCAGATTCAATCTTAACAGGTGTTGTAAAGCTTGAGACAGCGGCATGTTGAGCTTGGTAAATTGCCTCCTGGGCATGTTTGGCTTACTCTGATCAACCTGTTGTTTTTTGTGAGGTTGTTGTTGGACCCTTGAGGTAGTAGCAACTTGGAGAGGTCCATTCTTTACCAAACCAAACCCTTGTCTTTTTGGAGGCTGATCAATGACTTGGTCCCCGACTTTGATCGTTTGCTTCATACTGTTGTATCTGTCTTGATGAAGCTGGTTGATCATAGTTCTCAACTCTTCTTGTTCCCGAGCTAAGCCTTGGATAAGAGCCATCTGCCCTAGCATCTGGGTTCTCATTGCATCTACCTCAGCTTGCAGATGTTTCAGCCGTTCGTCCTTATTGTCTTCAGGACTTTTCTTGACCAAGTTCCCCATGAGGAGTGTTGTCAACTCTTCCTGCCCCTTGGATAGGTTTAGGAAGATTTCCCTGAACTGAGTCTCTTGAGTATGAAGATGCTGGTTGTCTTGTTGGAGAGCCATTGCTGAAATAAACAGCGAGAACATGAGAGACCTGTACTGGAAGACCTGTTATGCAATGATATGTATGCAATGTTTTTCAAGGATCTCGCGGGGTAAACAAGAAACTGTTAGAATCTGAATCTGGTAGCTTGATTGAAGGAACTTCATGTTGCTGAGAGTCCTTCTTCAAGAGTCAAGCTCACCATATCGAGTGGGTCATAGCCGCTGACTCAAGTTATCGTGCTTGGATTTCTATATGGCATTGGCTAGAGGAAAATAAATCCCCTTTGCCCCTTGCTGGACTTTTGATTTACCATAACCTGCATCACAGACCCTTGAGATCCTTGAAATGGTTAAAGAAATGTTAAGGCATGATGTTATGATGTGTATGCTATGCGTTTAAGCAAAAGTGTGAGGTGCTGTAAGTAAGCCCTACAATAAATCCAGATTATTGGATAAGGACTGTAAACAAAACCTGCAAGGAACTCATGTTGTCAGATAACAAGAATGTGCAAGCAGTTCAAGTTTGAAAGCACACAAGTCACACAAAAGAGCCCTTAGATTTCAGGCTTGCATGAGGTTTCATAGGTAAGTACCCTCTTGAGTTTAGTTGGCTCAAAACTTGTCCTATAAATAGTAACCGGGTTCTAAGGAGCTCAATATCATTGGATTATTTTCTATGTTCATTGTTTTGGTTTAGCCACTTACTGGCGACCAAAATATTCCAAGAAAACAATCCTCAATGAGTGTAGTATCGAGTATCTACCAACTTCGGACTGCACCAAAGTCGGTAATCTCACTACCCCTAAAAAGGCCAAGATGGTCAAGTAAGGTTCTAAGGTCAATTGATGCTTCACGACACCACGCGGCGGCCCTGTACTCTCCCTGACTTAACTCAAGGGTTACTGGTACTCACCAAAGTGCCACATCAACGTAGCTACTGTTTTAACCATGTCGGTATACCCCGCACAGTTCCCTCAAAGTTTGTTGCTACTTACCTAAAGGGTATCCCCAGATCCGGGTTAGGATCTATAGAACTCCGATGTAAACCCACAAAATTTAAAGCATACAAAGCATACAATTGAAAACACAGGTGATCTAATCCTAAGGTACACCTCACTTATAATATTCCCCAGCAGAGTCGCCAGTTCTGTGATCGGTGGGAATGAGAATTGACTGTTTTTGGAATGCTGGTTCGCGTTTGCGTTTGTTGTTTGCAAAGTGTCGCGGTAAGCAAGAGTCGCCACCGTCTTTTATTTTATCCAACAAGGAAAGGACAAAAGCACAGAAAAATTCCTTTTCGAGATTGTTTCTCGGGTTCGGGAGGTAGATTATAGAAAGGGAAGGTGTTAGCACCCTTTCTATCCGTGGTTATCCACGGGCTCTTAGGTACTTGCTCACTATGTTTTCAAAAGTTTGCTTTTCTTTGTGTTTGTGGGTTTTGAAAAGATTTTTGTTTTTGAAGAGAGTGTAAGTGCAAAAAGTTTTGTTTTGTTTAAAAGGAGCAAGTACTTAAGAACCTCTACCTACTCAAAAAGGAATTAAACTATGCAACTGTCCTTTAGACAGTGATATCCCACTATTGAGGAGTAGGTAGCATCGTCGTTGGAGTTTTCGGGTCAATTCGATTTTAGGGACGTATGGTCACTAAAGCAACGTTAGACGCCTTAGCGGTAATCCTAATGTCTTAGATTATTTTTCCGAGGCAACCGTTTCGAGGCAACTTATGATCTTAGGACAAAAAGACGACCTATAAAACATCCTATACTTAATGACCACGTTCGAGGCAACCAAGTAAGGCGTACCCTAGGAGTGGCATGTGCAAGTGTGTCAATATTCAGTTATATTATCTTTGTACATGTCATGGTGAGCTGTGGTTGATTTTAAATTAAGATAGATCTTGCCATGCATAGCCTAGTTAGCATACATCTAAACAGTTAATATATGTATAGGAATTTAAAGTGCGGGAATTGTAAATCCTATGCTATTACAAGGCTTCGGGGAGGGGGATTATTTACATGTCCAAAATTGGGGAAATAAAAGCAGTAAAGTAAAAGTCTTGGTTAAGCTATTACATCCCAGTAGGCAATTATAATAAAATAAACGCGCGCGGATCTGAAAATAAACTCTAAAAATTCTAAGAATAAAATCTTTTTGTTGTTTTATTTTATTTTGGGAAAATAATATAAATCTATTTAATTTTAGTTTTTTTGGAAAAGTGTTAAGATAATTAAAAGGTTAATTAACAAAGTTAATTTAATAGAAAAAAGAAGTAGCCTAATGTTTTTGTGTTTTTCTTATTTTAATGTTAATTAAAAGATAAAAAAGAAGTCTATGAAAAAACAAAAATAAAATGCAAGAGAGATCCTTCGATCCAGGGGAAAAAAGGAGTTTCGACCCAGGGAAGGAATGGAAGCTTCGATTGGGAGAGGGTCATGGTCCTTTCGATTGGGCCAGACAGTAAGGCGTGAGTAGCCTTCGATCCAGGGAAGAGGATTGTCTTTTGATCATGGAGGACATGGCTTTCGATCCAGGAATGAGATGCCTCCTTCCATCCAGCATGCTAATGGGTTCAATCTAGAGAAGGTGTCTCCTTCGATCTGGGATGTTATACCTGCAAAAGTATGTTAGCGAAATAAAATGCTGGGCCTGGGTATTGAACCCCAGGCCCTTCGATCATGCGCTTGCTGGGTCTCTTCAGGCTATGTCTGCAACAAATGTTAGCAAACAAAAAAAACATGACCTGGGTGCCAAACCCCGGCCCTTTGATCCTGTGTAGGATGGCAAATCGAAGGTAACAACAAGTAATGATGTGTTATGCAAAAACAAGGTTGGATAATTTACCCTTTCTTACCAGCAGATTGGACTTTTAATTTGGGCGCTTCTTGGGTGTAGGCACTTTCGATCTGGGCGCTTCCTGGATGTAGGCACTTTTGATTTGGGGCTTATGGGCGTTGTGATCTTTTGTTGAAGGGTTGCTTTGGCCTGAATCACCTCTGAAAATGTTGACAACTTTTGGCAGCGTGACTTCAATGTTCCTGTTGTGTGTTTTTTCGTGTGTTCTGTTTTCCTACAGAGTTTTTGTGTTTTTCGTTGTATAATTTTTGTGTCTTGGATATGTATGCTGGCCTCTGTATTTATAGGGGTGTGAGGGTGTAGTAATGGCAAGAGACAGCCATTAAACAGGCCATTAAATGCCATGAGACAAGAAACAGACGCATTAAATAAATTCCTTTTCTGAAATGTTCGTGTCTCTTGGATGAACCTGGACACTTTTGAATTTCGAATGCCTTCAGGCCATGCTCTTCGATTGGTCCTGATTTGCCTACTTCGAATGGACTTTCTATGTACCCTTCGAATGGGCCTTCTGAATGTTTCTTTGAATGGTCTTGAGTTGCACAGAATCACTCTGGTCGAACTAGCTCTTTAGGAATAGAAAAGGCAAGCCTTTAACCCAGGAATTAAATCCACAATCAGCATTTAATTATTTCTATATTTGCAAGGGAAACATGCCATTTTCTCATGTTCAGTGTACCTGGACATGTTTTTTGAGTGTCCTCTTGATGGCTTTGTTAACATGCCAATCGAAAGGTGCTGCTCATGCTAATCGAAGGACATGGTTCACATGCCTTTCGAAGCTACCTTGACACAATGCTAATCGAAGTACCTGTCCATAATGCCAATCGAAAAGCTCATTCAGAATACCAATCGAAGGGTCTTTCAAAATGCCAATCGAAAGCCTTGACATAATGCCAATTGAAATGCTTGTCCATAATGCCAATCGAAAGGCTCATTCAGAATACCAATCAAAGGGTCTTTCAGAATGCCAATCGAAATGCTCCTTCAGAATGCCAATCGAAATGCTCCTTCAGAATGCCAATCGAAAGATACTTAAAGCACCACTCAAAAAATTTCTTTTTCCTTAGGCAAGGGTTTGTGATCAACCATGCAGGGGGAAGACTTTGGAAAGCATCAGAGGGAAAATTTTGGGGTGCAACAGTTAGTCTTTCCAGAATTCTGATTAAATTTTGGTTTATAAGAGTTCATAGAATAAGATTCCCTAGTGTATTTTATGTCATGTGTGTGTCCATATGTGAAGTGTGAGTTTAAAGGTGTGTGTTTTATGACCATATCATCAACTTTTCTTTGGTTGATATGATTCTTCTCCTTTTGCTTTCACATATCCTACGCCTTTTCTGTCGTTTCTGCTAACTCCATAGATCATTGAAGTCATCTTGATTATGTCTATGTTTTTAGCTAGAAATTTTTGAAAACTATAATCATATTTATTTTATGATATTATCAAAACTAGTTGAAACTTCTGAGACAAATTCTTTCTGAGCTTTTTGTAACTCGTTTTTAATAATAAAATTTTCATTTTTAAGTTTAGAGATGGTTTCTTTTAGCTTAGAATTTTCTGCTTTTAGTTTACTAAGTTTTTTTAAAGTCAGATACTAGAACGTGTTTCAGGTTCTTGTTTTTGACTCGAAGTTGCTGATATCTTTCAAGAATTTCAGACAGTATCTTTTAATTGAGATCTAGAAAAGGTAGAGAATACTTATTCTGCTTCTGAGTCTGATTCTAATTCATATGAACTAGTGTCATCTGATATGTTGGCCATTAAAGTGATATTGGCACGTTCATCTTCTGATGTTGATTCTGCTTTAGAAGATTCTGAGTCATCCCACGTAGCCATAAGTCTTTTCTTCTTCTCTTTATTAAATATCTTCTTTGGCTTTTCTTTCTGATGTTTAGGGTAGTCGCTTTTGTAGTGAGCTGGCTCTTTGCATTTGTAGCAGACGACATCTTTGTTGCTAGACTTTTTGTATCCAGAGGATGATTCAGAGTGATTACTTGTTCTTCTGGGGTTTTTGAATTTCCTCTGTCTGTGCGTCCATAGCTGATGGACTCTTCTGAAGAGAAGAGATAATTTGTCTTCTTCTGATGAGGATCCACTAGAGCTTTCTTCTTCTGCCTGAAAACCTTTAGTTTCATATATTTTTTTATTAGATTTAAGAGCAAGAGACTTACCTTTCTTATGGGGCTCATCTTCTTCTAGTTCTATATCGTGACTTCTCAGAGAACTGATAAGTTCTTCAAGAGATATATTGTTCAGATCTTTGGCAAGCTTTAAGGCTGTGACCATGGGTCTCCATTTCTTTGGTAAGCTTTTGATGATTTTCTTTACATGATATTATGTTATTGAGTACCCTTTGTCCAGAACTTTTAGTCCAGCAACCAGAATTTGAAACCTTGAGAGCATTGTCTCAACTGTTTCATCTTCTTCCATTTTGAAAGCCTCTTACTTTTGGATGAGTGCAAGAGTTTTGGTCTCTTTGACTTGTATGTTGCCTTTATGCGTCATTCTTAGAGAGTTAAACATGTTCTTAGCTGAATATATGTTCTTGATCTTCTCATACTCGGTGTACGATATAGCACTCAAGAGGATTGTTCCGACCTTGTGATGATTTCTGAATTCTTTCTTTTATTGATCTTCCATTTTCTTTCTGTCAATCTTCTGACCGCTTACGTCAATTAGATGAATGTAGTCATCAGTTACCATATCCTAGAGATCAACGTCATGAGCTAAAAAAAACTTCTGATTATGTATTTCCAGTAATCAAAGTTTTAACCATTAAAGATTGGAAGTTTGCCATTGATTTTGTCTTTCTCATCATAGTTATCATTGTTGCTGTTCTGAACTGGTCCCACCATAGTGTTTTTCTTGCTAGGATATTTTTTTGACACGGTTAAGTGTTAGCACCCAGAACTAGGCGCTCTAATGCCAATTGAAGGATAGAAAAACACAAGAAGGGGGTTTGAATTAGTGTTTTCAAAAATAAAAGCAATATGGCACGTTTGGTTATCCTGGTTCGTTTGAACTCAAACAACTACAGTCCACCCGCCAAGGTGATTTTACCTCTCTCAATCGAGGTCTTAATCCACTAATCAAAACTTGATTACAATTAAGGAAGACAACTTTCAATGTCTTCTTGAGATCAAACCACAACTTGGTTTCTCAAGGAATTACAAAAATGTGAATCAAAATGTGTACAAGAATGTTTCTAGAAAACTATATCACAATTGTGATGTTTACACGATATTAAGGCACAATGAAAAAGAGCTTATGAATATTTCTTTGCATGCGCAAGTGTGTTTTTTTATCACTATTCAGTAACTCCTTTATATAGGCGAAGCTCTAGATCCATGAGGAGATGCTTTTGGAAGGTTGATAAAATGTTGTTAATGCACTTTCCAAAAATACAGGTCTTGTCTTGTTCCAGCCGTTACTCTTTAATTTGTAATGAATGAATTATAATGCAACAGAACTTTGCTTCTTTGAAATCTGATCAGAATAAGAATATTAACATTGAAACTTTAGACCATAAGAGTATCTTGAGATTCATATGATCAGAACTTGAATGAAACAGACACGTTGAAGCTTCTTTGTACTTTCTGAATATTCACTTATCAGGTTATAGCTTGAGCTTAAGTTTTAAGTCTTAGAATTTCAGAATAGATGAGTGCGTTGAGACTTCCTTTATTCTTCCAGAACTTCACTTATCAGAGTATCATAATTTAGCTTGTAACTTTAGTGCTTCAGAAATTATAATATCATAACTTCTTCTATTGAGCGTGTTACACGGATTTTCTTCTAAGTCTGTATGTCTCATCTTATCAAAACTTCAAAATGTAAATACTCTCATTATCTTCTTATGCTCTTTTGTCATAACTTGAGCAAATGTGTTCTTTATATAATATATCATGTATTTGTTATCATCAAAACTATTACTAAGATGTGAACCAAACTATGTTCTAATAGATTCCACATTCAAGGATTCACCATAGGTAGCTATTGTGTCAAGCAAATATAGATTATCACGACCCATAAGTGAACCAGTTCCAAAAATATATGAATTAAAAGACAACTTGAACATATTGTTTCCAAATAAACAAATAAACTGATTTATCCAAATAAGAAACTGAAATTAAATTTCATCTAAATGACGGAACCACAAAAGTTTCTTTCAAATCCAAATACAATCTGGTACTGTAGCGGTAAAAATTTGAGACTAAGCCATTGATTAACTTAATTCGTAAAGTGAAAGTCGCCACCGTACTTTATTTTATCCAAAGGAATGGGAAAAGAGTATATAAAACCCAAAAAGAGAAAGAGATCGAGGTAAGGGGGTTGGTTATACAAAGGAAAGGTATTAACACCCTAAACATCTACAGTACTCTGCAGGAACCTATTTGAAAATCTGTGTGTTTTGGCTATAAAGAAATATTTACAAAATAGATGGTGGAGATAAGAAAAGAAGTGGTTTTTACAATTTTCGCACATGTCGTGGTTGTGAACCTTTTGTGCCTACATACCCCCTTCGTGCAATAGAGGATCAGGGCACTCGTAGTTCTTCTAAAAATTTTTGAAAAGTTTTGTGTGTTGGTAAATTTTAAGAAAAAGGTTTTAAAGAGAAAAGCCAAAGCGGCAAAAAGGTTTGAATTTTTTTTTGTATTTTTGAAGTATTGAAGAAAGAAGTCATATCTTGATTAAGATTGATTAAAGAGTTTATTAAGAAAAGAATTTTGAAAATGCATGGACCTAAGTCCAAGTTTTTTTATGAAAGTAGTTCAAGTTAGAAAACAAGAATCCTTTGAAAAAGGGAGAAGATTTTGAAAATTAAAGAAGAATGGGAGGAGATGAAGAGACTATCATATGCATACAAAGTAAAAGCTTAGGTAAGGAAATATCTAACCAAACAATAATCCAACACTTGACATTATGAAGTCAATGTATAATTCACATCCTTTGGATTAAAAGCCATAAGTACCAAATAGCCCAAGAGCATATCAATCATCATGTGAAAATAAATCACAAGCTAGGAAGTATCAAAGAAACCCCAAGGTTTTAAAACCCAAAGCAAGGTCTTCAATATTGAGCCATGTACCATATAGATCACTTAAGGCCAACAGAATAACACCTACACACAGAAGATTTCCTAATACACAAGCAGAATAATAATAAGTAAACAAAGTTCAAAGGTCTTAGGGTCTCCAAGTATCAAGGCTTCTAATCCTAAGTCCAAGAGATCCATAACTAAAAAATGTCAAGGATAGTAACCAATAGTCTAAGAAGAGCCTTAAGTCTTTTATTATTCAAGTTGGATTATTAATGAGTTAAGCACAAGATAAGGGTCCAAGTGGACAAAGAAAAAAGTGCATTAACATAAACATATGTCCAAGTGGACAAAGGGAAAATACGGAATCATAAACAAGTTGCATGAAATGTAAATGCTAAAACTAAATGACATAGAGTAAAAGCGGTAAGTAAAGTGCGGAAGTTAAAGTTGCATAAAGTAAAAGCGGTGAGTAAAGTGCGGAAGTTAAAGTTGCATAAAGTAAAGGTTAATGTTAGAGTTAGTTTTCAATTTTGGACAAATGTAGAACTATGTTAAGCAATCGTAAGTGGACTTATGTAGAAGTAGTACCTATTTTGAGACTGGTCAATAACAATGTATGTATGTACCATACATGTTAGAGACATTGATAAAAATCAAGCTCCTAAAACATGTAGCACAAGTGAAAACAAAGGTGATCAAGACCTAGGTCATGGAAGATAATTTTTCAACTATTCATAAGCTTAGATGAACTTAAAGTTCAAATGCCTTATCCAAATTGATCAAAAATAAAACAAAAGAAAAAGGATGAAGAAAAGATGAATTCTATAATAAATGATCAATGATGATTGAAGATTAAACTTAGGCCAGGGTTGATGAAGACTTATTAGAGGATTGATAAAATTCGAGTCTCCTAACAATAAGCTTCAAAGGTCTTGAACCATGGTTCAATAATCAATCATACTTGGACAATTTTAAGCATAAAGCTTGGGCCACTAATGATCACTTAAAGGAAAAGAAAGAGATGAAGTCCATAATAAATTATTAATGATGATTGAAGATTGAACTTAGACCAGGGTTGATGAAGACCTATTAGAGGATTGATAAAATCAAAGCCTCCTAACAATAAGCTTCAAAGGTCTTGAACTATGGTTCAATAGTCAATCATACTTGGACAATTTCAAGGAAAAAAGAAGGGGGTGAGATGAAGAGGGAAAGGGATGTCACAATAGAATCAGTGTTTCAGTTGAATCCAAAAAAAGGGTTTCAACTTCATCAATATCATTCATCCATTTTGGTGGATTTGGTTTGTCAACCAATTGTCATACCCAAATTTGCATGCCCTTTATTTCTACCGTAAAAATATTTTAAAACATTGTTTTTATGATATTATTTGATTTTTATAAATATTCTCTTCCAAACCTATTTAAAAATATAATAATTTATTTCAGATCATTTGTATTTTTAGATAAATAAATATTTGCTCATCTTCATGTACTTTTAAATGGCGTTTTATTTCAAATAAGTAACATAGCACATTTGATAAGGGAGAAAGACTTGCAAGCAGAATGTCACAGATTCGAATCTCACTTGGTGTATTTTTTATATTTCTTTGTTTTTTCCATTTATAAAAATCATAAAAAAAGCCATTTTTTATTATTTAAATATTATTTTCGTATTTTTAATCATGGCATTTTTAAAAAATAATTATTTATTTGATTTTATGCACTTTTTATCAAAATTGAATACAAAAATCATAATAAATACCAAAAATATTTCTTTTTCAAGATAACTATTTCTTAGGTTAATCTGTGTCAATTTTTGTCATACTCAGCTTTTGATTGGTCAACTTGTTGACCAAGAAAGATCTGATTTATTTTACTTTTTTCTCCCTTTAACCTGATTTTGACAGTCTATAAATAGGACCCTATTTTCATAGTTTTAGACATCAAGAATTTCACAATTCAATCACGAATCCATGAAAACGTTCTTTTTTCTTTCTTTCAAACTCTTCGAGTTCTTGTTTTTTTATTATAGTATTGTTGACTACATCAGACAATAACCTCACCCATAATTTCACAAATTCCACAATTCACTTTACAATTTTTCAAATTCACTAACACATATTTTTTCTCAAACATTTTCTACGTTTTTCAATCAACAAATTTTGACCAATGATCAAAATATGAGGTCACTTTTTTTTCCCTTCAATTTTGTCTCTTTTTAATTCGTTTGAAGTTTTATCAATATCCGATGGTATTTCTTTTTTTAAACAAATTTTTAACCTATACCTTCATACACCTATTATTATTATTATTATTATTATTATTATTATTATTATTATTATTATTATTATTATTATTATTATTATAATTATTATTATTATTATTATTATTATTATTATTATTATTATTATTATTATTATTGTTATTATTATTATTATTGTTATTATCATTGTTATTATCATTGTTATTATCATTGTTATTATTATTATTATTATTGTTATTATTATTGTTATTATTATTATTATTATTGTTATTATTATTGTTATTATCATTGTTATTATCATTGTTATTATTATTATTATTATTATTATTATTCTTATTATTATTATTATTATTATTATTATCATTGTTATTATCATTGTTATTGTTATTATTATTATTGTTATTATCATTGTTATTATCATTGTTATTG